>CM018691.1:79291412-79390744 GCA_009363875.1 Mikania micrantha | reverse complement strand
ACCAAGTCAGGGCTCGCTTGTTGAATGGTTCCAGCAGAGTAGCGAACTTGTGATGCTCTGGACAACTGCAGAGATCCAGAGTGGCTTCTATCTTCTCTATCCATTGGATTAATCCAACGCTCCTTCAGACCCACTAAAGCTGGGTGGCTTACAGCCCATAAAGGACTTGTATGAGTGGTTTGAAGTACCACAAGTGTTTCCACTGGCTTCTCCTGATGAGTTGCCAGTATTGTTGATCTCATTACGAAAACGGCTGAACATTTCCGGTATCGCTTCCTTCATCTGACTGGTCATCTGACTGCTCAGAAAAGTCACCAATGCAATAGTGGCAGGATCCAGCATTGGTGTTGTGCTCGGGCCAGATGATTGGGTTATCAGTGGAGGAGGAGGAGGCGGTGGAGGAGGTGGCAGTGGTGAATCAGGTGGTGATGGTGTCGAAGAGTTTGGAGCTTGGTCTTGTGTTGATGTCAACAGGGGAGGTTGTCTTCGTGGCGGCATTCTGATCATAACCAATAAAGTTATTGGTTAGTGCAATGATCGAATACAGAAGACAGTATGCAAGTAAAGTCTTAAGTCATGTGTTCTCTACATGCAGGGTCCCTAGGTTATAGTCTAGGCCAAACCGTTTAAATACATGACCTATATTTCTCTATAACCATGGCTCTGATACCAATCTGTCACACCCCGAGCCGGCGGGGTTGGATCGGAGTCCCCGTCGGGCGGAAGGTTCTCGGGGAGCGATATCGTGAGTGATAATCATGATGATCAGAATGTTTACATTGCACGTGATTTAAATGAGAAAATGCTAAATAGAATAGAATTACAAAGTTAAATTACATCAGTATCGTTTATAATTTAACAATGTAAATCTACCATAAACATCATAAAATTTCTATCTTGTAACTATACAAGATATACAAAATAATTGTATAATGATGTTTCAAAAGTATGCAGGTCCAAAAATGCTAAGTCTTCTATCTGAAGTCCTAGTCCAAAAGCATAAGCTTCTTAATTGACCTGTTCGTCACCTGAGAAGTCATGCAAAAAACCAAGTCAACACGTGGTTGGTGAGTTCATATAGTTAGTAATTGAAAATGATTTGAAATCCTTCTCCGGTAAAGACCCTAACCTCATTAACTCCACATGTAATATCCATATCAGTATGCTTATATATAGGGCATACCCCTGAGTCGAGCCTACGACCCGCCCAGACGCCGTCCCACCACATACTAATACGCATAGGACATTGTTGTTAATGATAATTAAGCATTTTGCCCCTACCATAAACCCATTTGTCCTTCAGTTCTTTGTTCCTTTAATTACAACGATTTGAAATCTCTATTGATTTCTTAAATTTATCACAGTTATGATCAACCATAATAATTGTACAAATAGTGAAATAAATGCTTAATTAAATAAATAAATAAACATTTAATACGAAATCTAAGTCCTAATGATTGGGCCTTGGTCATACTCGAGTAGACTAGTGTAACAATCAGGTACTTAGTAGTAAAGGAGATCTGTAAATATCATCAAGCATGCGACCTATACCCAATCAGTCTAGCTGGGACATCTTTTGAGTGATAGGATTTTATTGACCGTTCTTGACCGTTCTTGACCGTTAATGACTGTTCATGATTTGATGAGTTATTTACCCATCATGAAAAGATACTTGGTTTAAGTTAAATAAACAGTTTACCTAGACAGAAGTCTAGAATAAACAGTTATACATGTCAAACACACACAATTTAAAAGCATTTAAGTAAACAACTTAATCAAAACAGTTTACACATGCTTCTCAGCCCCGCGTTTTAAAACAAAAATGTTAGAAAAGGGGCAATGAACTCACCTGTGTTGATGTGTAACTGAATCACTAAAGATAATGCACGCTCTTTGATGGTTGCTTATGTATCTTTAGCACCTGAGTTGTTTTAAAAGATCCGAATACGATAAGTGTTTATAATAGACGTTGTATCTAAGGCTTTGGGCTCGGTGTGCAACTAAGTGTCCTATATTACTAGTATGCTTCTAAGATCTTCTCTAACTTAGTCTAATTTATTACCCATTAGTAACCCTGTCCCAAGATTAATCATAACATGTTTTTAAATTTATTTCAATGTAATTAAACCTTTAAGTTTTAAAACCTTTTACTTAATTTAGTGAGATTTATAAATCAATTTCTTTATTCAAAAACATTATTAATTTATGAAATATAGTTATCATGATGGGCTTAGGTTAATCTCAATTGATTAACCTTGGCCCTTCACTAGATCTTGATCGCTCTTGATCCCTTGATCGTTTACGTGTATAATCCATCCTAGATAGTTTAAATAACTATCTAATGTAATTATATATCGTTACAATTGTCTAAGGATTAGAAGTTAGTCATGAGAACAACTTCAAAATTTTAAACTTTAGTTTGATTCTCAATGAATTCTCAATGTTTTAAACCAAAATGATATCCATACATGATAAATCCATGCACACACACTTGAACAACTCATGCATACACTCCCATGCACACACACTTGATCAACTCATGTATACACTCCCATGCACACACACTTGATTAATTCATGTATGCACACTAACCACTAGACCCCATGCGTAACCACCCCATCCGACTCGATTTAAATCATGAGCTGTGACATCTTGGGCCGAGTGGGTCTGGGCCGAAGGACTTGGGCCGAAAGAGTACCAACCGAATCAATCTTGGCCTATAGACCTCGGCCGTATGAGTTCTATGTCGATCGAGTGGCAAACCGAATGGGATCGACCAACGAATGAACTTTGGTCGAATGAGTAGGTTGGTTGGCCGAAGGAGGGCTGTCGAATGGGCTTGACCGAATGACACATGGTCGAATGGATCCTGATTCGGGCGAATGAGAGCTGCAAGACATTCGGCGAATGAGATTGTGGTTCGCCCCAAACCATTCGGTGAATGAGGATGAAGACAGGCTGTCGAATAACAAGCCTGACCATTCGGCCGAATATGGCCAACAGATGTTCATTCGCCGAACTGATAGGGGTGGCCATTCGGGGGTTCGAACAACTCGACCATGGTGGTTCTAACTTCGATATAAGGGCTACCCTTTGGTGACAATACATTCCTAACTGATCCTAGTCTAGTTTCGTGCAAAACCTAGGGTTTGAGAGAGGGAGAAACCCGATTCTAAAGGGGTTCGAATTTTAGGGTTTTTAAACCCTAAAACCGAGTTAAATCCTTAAATTTCACCACAAATCCGATGGATGAGAGCTTAGATCTGTTGTACTTCTAAGATCTACAAGTGATGGTGGTCGTTTAGACACCAAAAACGCAAGATTTCATGGAGAAATGAGGGAGATCTAGCTTGGTGTTCTAGTGAGAGAAAGAAGAGAGAGAGAGAGTGAGACGAATTTGGATGGTGATGTCTGGTTGGTGGTGGTAGTTGTGGGATTAAATGCCATCTTAATTGATGGTAAAATACCCGGGTTCGTTCGGGTTCACGTGGTTTTGCGCAAAAGCGCCGGTTTCTCGTCGTTTTCGTAACGAAATGACTCGGTTTTAAAATAGAAGTTATAAAATTATTTTAGGTTGTGATTCCTAATAAATTAACTAATATATTTTATTTATTTAAAAATTTTCAGAAAATAATTAACTTACTGTTTAAATTGAATCGCGTAGTTGTTGCGCGCGTTCGTTCAGATCGTCACCTGTACGAACCCGACAATAACCATGCTTTTCAATATGGTTTTCTAATTATTAGACATCATTTGGAACGTTAAACCTACAGATATATTCGTACAGATCGTCACCTATACGAATAATCCGTGAGTTTAGCATTCACGTAATGACATCCGTCGCTGTTTTATTTTGTAAAGCCTCACATACGTTTATACATAATAAAAGCCTAACAATTAAGCACCTGATGGTTCTGTGTCGTCAGATAATTATCTGACCTACTAATCCTTGTTCTGAACTTTGTTTTCAGAACTGATTATGAATTTGTTCGTTAATGACATGAAATGAAAAATGGAACATGAAATGAACATACATACAATGAAACACATATAGTTCGTACCTGACTTCTTGTTCGTTCTACTGTAGCGATCACTGTTCCGGTGCCGGTTCCGGCACTGATGTTACACATTACTAACATTAGTATGTGTTTAAAAGTTATGATGGGAATTGTGCGTATCGACTAAGTGTCCTAAGGATCACTCTAGCAAGTCACTATGTTTGTAACTAATTAGTTTTATGATGTTATCTCTAATAAACCTTAACCCAACATAAATGAAGGCTAACCTAGAAGCTCAAAGTTGGGTTTAAGGAAGTTCCCTTAATATGTATCGTACAAGAACCAAAAGAGAGAACTCGTGAATTAACCTTAGGATCCCCCATAAGGTGTCGTGCAGGAACCAAAAATGGAAACCTGCTGTCTAGGATTAGGATCCCCCAAAAGGTGTTGTACAGGAACCAAAAGGGAAACATGTTGTCTGGGATTAAGATCCCTCATAAGGTGTTGTACAGGAACCAAAAAGGGAAACCTGCTGTCTGGGATTAGGATCCCCCATAATGTGTTGTACAGGAACCAAAAAGGGAACCTGTCGAACTAAGCTGAGGATCCCCCGTTAGGTCATCAAAGAAGAACCAAAAGTGGGAACCTGTTACTTATCCTTCGGATCCCCCTTGAGGTTATTAAGGAGAACCAAAAGCGTGAACCCGTGAATTATCCTTCCAAACAACGAACTAACATGTTTATGATGTTCCTAACCCATTCTTGTGCAGAATCTAAGTGTTTTGAAAGGATAAAAATAGGTTACAAGTTCATACCTCAAAGATGATGAAAAACCCACTTCCAACCTAAACTTCTCTCTATATTTCCGTCCAAATGAGATTGTTTTGGGTTAGATCCTTTGTACTTCCTTGTTCTACTCATTGAGAGGGTCGTTTAGACAACAAGAATGCGAAATTTGGTGGTCGTTTGCTATGGTGGAGTGTGTGAGATGCTTGAGAGAGAATAGAGAGGGAGAGGAATTTTTTTTTCTCTACAGCAAAATGAAAGGGAAGAAGGAGTGGGGTTTTATAACCCGGGTGCTTACCCGCGTGTTCGGTTTCGATCGGTCGCGTTAATTCGCGTTTTTCGTTACTTAACGTTAATTACGTATAGTTTTATAACAATAGTTTAACTCAAATCTTTTTAAGTTGTAATTCCTAATAAGTATTATTTTTATTTTTTTATTTTTATTATTTTAAAGTTAGTAATCGTTTATTTTCTTCGTTTCGTCAGAAAACGTAACTTACGCGCGTTTTCATACAGAGCGCTAACTGTACGAATACGATCGTACGTTTCACTTTCTGATTTGGTTTTCTATTTTCCAGTTGCCATTCAGAACGTTAAACCCACAGATATGTTTGTGTGAATCGTCACCCACGCAAACACTCTGTCAGTTTATTATTCATAAACGATACTGAGTTATTGTTTTGATTTGGACATTCTCACAAACGAACTCAACTAAACCTAACTGTTTTCACCATGTTATAATTTAATTCACATTGTTTTCTCAATGGATTGTCAGCCATCTGAATCCTGTTTAGTTGTGGATATCAGATCGCAACCGAATGTATTTGTCATTTGTTTTCACACTGTTAATTCGCATTATATTGTTGTATATTTATATTTCAATACTCATCGAAATATATACAACTGTTAATTGTTTCCACTAAATTGTTATCACATACTGTTCATCACATAGTGTTCACACATAGTTCATGTGTAAGTACACACACCGTACGAATTTGCCAGACGGTCAGGTACTGGTTGTCACATTAGCCAATTTCAAGAACTTATGCATACGATGGACTATATAGGTAAGCTACGGGGACTTAGAATAAATTCTATGCCTGGGAATGAAATGTAATAAGATGATGCGATGATGTAGGTTCTTGAGTCCTAGCCAAAACTATTCTTTGGTTAGATAAGAGCCATTTCACTTTCAGGTGAGTTTTAGATGCCTTACTTTAAATGTTTATGTGCTAATCTGTTACACATTCTTTTGGCTGGCATACATACCCTATTGTTATGTTAAAATATTATGATGATTTGATGTTATGATGATGTGATGATATGATGATAGTACGATATGACCATGATGTTATGATACTAGGAGGTTATGATAATGCATATCTATGATAAGATGCTAGCATAACATGTTTATGATGCTACGCTGTTTTGATGACAAGATGCTAGAATGACATGATGATGATGCTATGACGTTATGATGTTATGATGAGACAATTCTAGCATGATATGATTATGATGCGATGACGTTAGGATGTTTTGATGATATGATGCTAGCATGACATGATATGATGTAATAATGCCATGCAGTGTTAAGATTGCTATGATGATATGAACAATGTTCTCATAATCGTATGGAGTAAGTATGATGTTGCTCCATATTCGTATGGGGTAAATATGATGTTGCTCCCATATTTGTATGGGGTAAGTATGATGATGCCCGCGTACTCGTTACGGGGTAAGTACCAATGTGACAACTAGTACCTGACCGTCCGAAAACTGTATGGTATTTGTATTTTCATAACTACTGTGTGTGATTACTTATGTGAATGACAATTACGTGATAAAAAATTTTGTGAATTTTATAACAGTTATGTGTATTTCAATGAGAATTGAAATTACAACATACAACATTTCATGTGAAATAACAAGTTATCATGAGTACAAATGACAAAACAGATTGGTTGTGATCTGATCCCCACAAATAATAGGGATCAGATAGCCGAAAACACAATGAGAAATCAATGTGAAATCAGTGAGAACAAAGGTAAAACAGTTAAGTTTGGTTGTAATCGTCTGCGAGAAAGGTAAATCCAAAACAATAATTCGATATCGTTTTTGAATATTAGACTGACAGTGTGTTTGTGTGGGTGACGATTCGCACAAACATGTCTGTGGGTTTAACAATCTAAATGATATCTGGAAGGTAGAAAACCAAATCAGAAAGTAAAGCCATCATTGTGTTCGTTCGGGTGATGATTCGTATGAATACGTGCGAAGGAGATACGATCTGACAAACTATTAAAGTAAACGTTTTCGAAACATTAAAAATAAGAAAAAGAAATATAAAATATTTATTAGGAATTACAACCTAAAAGATTTTAAAAGAATACATTTTAATTAAAAACACGTATCTTACATTACGTTCCGTAAATATTATGTAGACGTGAAACCGAACAACCCGAACACACCCGAAATTTCACCTTTCTTCCTCATTTAATTCCCATCTACACTCTCTAAAAGTTCAATCCCTAACTTCTTATTTCTTGGCCAAATCACTCAAAATTGATATCAAAACGAACCTTGGAACATCTACAACACGAAAGTATAGAAGATAAGAGCTTAAAACGATTCAACCAAGGTAAAATCGAGCTAAAGTTCACGGTTTTAGGGTTTTTGCTGGAACCGGAAGTTCTGAACTTGTAGATCGATTTCTAGCCACTAAACCACATTAGAAATACATGAAAATAGGTTCTAAAGTCTTGGATCATGCATGAATAAAGATCTAGAGTGGATGGTGTTAGTATCGACATAAAAACGTCTAGTATCGACGGAAGAACACAACCCAGCATAGTATCGATGAAGACGTTAAGGTGCAACAACTTTGGTGTCCATATTACTAAGTTCAATGACCCCACAATGGTTAGAATCAGAATGTTAATATAATATTATGTATAGTTGTGCAGGTCCTGATTTCACAATATATCTACAAATCAAAACATCAACACATGGACCATTTCGGGATGGGCGGAATCCAAACCGAAGATCAATCGATTAAGAATTTGTAGAAGATACAATAGAAGAATTAATAAATCACTGTGTCACACCCCCAATTTCAACTTACGGAATCATACTGTTTGGGAACGTGACAAACCAGGATCTCAGATCATTAGACATAGCGAAGACCTCTATATGAATTTCAAAAACATACGTTGGTCTTTAAAACAAACATAATAACCAGAGTTTACAAAAAGTGCGGAAGCGTTTAAAAAACCATAAACAGTTGTAAATCAAAATACTGAAATATTCAAATTCAAATGTTCAAAGTTTATGATGCATGAGACTCTATCTTCCTAGTCCATGCCAGCTGTTACGCGCGCCTTAGCGTCCTGAGAAAACATGCAAATCAAGTCAACACAAAGGTTGGTGCATAACACAGGTTTTAAGTAATCATAGTGTTCAAAACATCAGTTTGAATAACAAGTTTGTAGATAACATAATCACAATTGCACAGTCATGATAGCTAGTCATATAAACTATTTACATACGTGTTCGACACCGAAGCTGACTAGTTGCCATGCTATAGCATGTTTTCGCCTTGCCACTATTGTCTATCACAACAATAGTAAAAATGTGTTTGGTCAGTCAAACACCTGCGTAGATCCCATCTACCAGGTGAGGTTTGTCAAACCTAATAGATCTATTTCCAACTACCACGCTTTGCATTACAGCAAACTAAACGGTTCGAGGTGTGTAAGGACTTTCAAGTTGATATGTTGTCACATAATGTAAACAGATAACTCATGCAAGTGATATGTATCTTAAAACAGTTTGTTGCACATGTTTTCTCCCCCAAAACAGTTTAAAATAAGAAAGGGGCCGTGTACGCACCTTTGATAATAGTAGAATAATCAAACACGTGTGAACTTGCGTAGAAATCCTCTACGAAGAATCTGTGATTTAAACAATAACCTATTGTTATTCGAATAATCGTTCTGTGCTTAAAATCACATACGTATCAACATACGTATGTTAAAGTGTGATAATTAGGCATACGGAAGTACGCATGTCATTGAAATCGTTTAAATAAAATCACATTTGATTTTATTTAATTAAACGTAGTTATACGCGATTTCGTGTTCGGATTAAAATATGGATTTTATCATTTCAACACGTTCGTATTCTCGTCACGGTTCCAACGCAATTTGAACGGACTTAATCGGAGTTCGTATGAGAAAGTTATGTTAAAAATACCAAAAATGATTTTAAAAACTCAAAATGGTTGGGCCGGGACTCGAACCCGCGACCCTCAAGTCCCACACCCACGCATCTAACCATCTCATCTGATGACACATTTGTTACAAGCTTCAATTCCAAATTGTTTTATGCAATACTGAACCGGTTTCCCCCTTTTCATTATAGCCGAAGCATGTATACCCAAATTGATCTCCAATTCGATTTTTATCCAGCCTAAAACCATAGGGTTAATGCTCTATCATCCTAGACGACTCCAACCTTGGTTTCAATTTGTTTAATCGATGATTCAATGTTGTGAAAAATGAACCTACACAGCCTCGAACTCGATCCCAAAATCCATGATGTGGTTCTATTCAATTCATGATCATATCATAAAATTAATACATGGTTTCCATTCAGAGATGTATTTCGATCATATCTGTGCCAATTAATTTAACTATTGAACTCAATTGAATCAAAATTCCTAAACCGTTTTTAAACATGAGCTCTAGTTATTGAATTCAATCAATTCGTGATTGAAACCACAAATTGAAACGATATTAAGCTTAATCGAGGTTGTCTGAAACTAAGGATAGTAATTAATTTGATTCCTGGCTCATTCTAAATCGAAACCCCCAAATACGTTTTCACTTAGAACCCTAGAATAAGAAATCTATAATTTCGCTATGGTTTTATGAAATTGACACTTGATTTAGTTAAATAGAAGGTTTCTGAAACTATCCAATCATTTTAATTTCAGTTTTACACTTTCTAAGATCACAACCCCCAAATTATCTTTGATATGAACCCTAGTTAATCGTATTCCCACAAATCGATAATAAAAACTGGAATTATGATGTGCTTATCCTTAATCGGCCCTATTAGAAGGAATAAGGATGATTACTTACTTGATTTGCTATCCAATTGAAGTATTTCGAATTGTGGTGAAGTTCCGGTCGACCTCCGATCAAAATATCCTTCCCGATGCTTTTTGATTCAAATTGATGTATGAAGTATGTTCTGAGTGTACCGAATAAAGTCTCTGTGTGATCGATTTGTGATAATTTGATCTAGGTAATCGATTTTAATAACTACAAATTTCGGTTACGACTTCTCAACCCCATTTGAGTTAAATTCGACCCATAATATGCTTGTAACTGATAATTAACTATTAATTATCCTCATAATGAGTTGCTAGAGATTTTAATTCAGCTATTAACATCCAATTGATACGAATTTAGACTCTCGATTACACTATAGTCGAATTTTGACTTAAAAAGTCAAAATTGGGACTTTTTCTTAATTTGAAATCTTAATCCTTGACATTTTAACATCCTAAGACCGCTTTTGATCAATTTCCATCCCTCTAGTTCGATTTTAAATGAATTCCATCATTACGGTTAACTCTAAAGTTAACAAAATTTATCCGAAATATCGAATTGTCAATAATCGACCTTCTTAGAACATTGTTTGGCTAATTTAATCCTTTTAGGCTTCTTAAATAAAATTGGGCCTCACTGGGCCTTCCTGGGCCTACCTTGGCCTTCCCTGGGCCTACTTTGTTTACATTGGGCCTTAATGGGCCTACTTTAACCTTGTTTGATCTAATTGGGCCTTCCTTGTTTTCCTTGGGCCTAAATTAATCTTATTGGGCCTACTAGACTTTGTTGGGCCTAGTTGATCTTGTTGGGTCCTCCTTGACCTTACTGGACCTTCCTTGGCTTTACTGGGCCTTCATTGGTCTTGTTGGGCCTTCATTGGCCTTGTTGGGCCTGAAAGGTTAACAAGGTTAACTTGAAAAGTCGGATTGTCACATCATCCCCTTGTTGAAGGAATTTTCGTCCCGAAAATTAACAAGTGTTAAGAGTAGTTAGGAAACTACTTACGAGTTTAAATCGTACGTGTTAGTGTGATTTGATCATTCTGTGTGCTTGTGTGTACCCACACACAAAGTCTAATGCCTGCAACATCACAACTCAATTTTGATCGTTCAATGTAACTGTTTTGCGTGTTCACTAGTTAGTTCACCTAACTGTGACTATTTGTGTTTGATCATACTGTGTTGTGTAACCTCACACATAGTGAGTGTCTGAAACTGTTTGTACTATGCAACCCCGCACATAGCAAAGTGTATTTAACCAATGTACTATGCAACCCCGCACATAGCAAAATGTATGTAACCAATCATGTATGTATGTACTACCATAACATGTAACATATGAAATGTAGCACATAAAACATATAAAATGTAATGTAGCACAAATATCTGTAACAAAATCAATTGAATAAATAAAACGTTTGTGCTTACAGTTTGAAATTTGCAGTGTTGATGTGTGAAAGCATCACGTCATCCCCTTGTTGAAGGAAATTTCGTCCCGAAATTTAACGTGCGCTCTCAGTGTTAGCAGTAGCTGTCTTGAATAGATGAGGATATTTCTTCATCATCTGGTCTTCCCGTTCCCATGTGAATTCAGGACCCCGTCTTGAATTCCATCGGACTTTGACTATCGGAATCTTGCTTTGCTTCAGTTGTTTGACCTCTCGGTCCATGATTTCTGCCGGTTCTTCAATGAATCGTAACTGTTCATCAACAAGTCAAACATTTGCTAACGTACTTAGCAATATCAGCTTTCATGTGAGGCCACCAATACAGTGCCTTCAAGTCATGGTACATCTTGTCTGATCCCGGATGGACTGAATATCTGGACTTGTGTGCTTCGTCCATCACGAGTTCCCTTAAACCTCCATAATAAGGTATCCACATTCGATCAATGAAATAACGAATTCCATCAGACTTAACATTCAATTGTTCTTCCATTCCTCGTAAAGATTCCGGTACTAAGTTTTCCGTTTTCAAGGCCTCAATCTGAGCACTGTGTACTTTGTCAGGTAAGTCGGTATGTATCGTCATCATAAGTGCGCGAACCCGTCTTGTTCCCGTTGTATCTTTTCTGCTCAAAGCATCGGCTACGACATTAGCCTTTCCCGGATGATACTTAATCGCACACTCATAATCGTTCAACAACTCAACCCATCGTCGTTGTCTCATATTGAGTTCCTTCTGATCAAAGATATGTTGTAAACTCTTATGATCAGTATAAATAGTACACTTAGTTCCATACAGATAATGCCTCCAAATCTTCAAAGCAAAAACCACTGCTCCTAACTCCAAGTCATGAGTAGTGTAATTCTTTTCGTGTGTTCGTAGTTGTCTGGAAGCATAAGCGATCACTTTATCCCGTTGCATCAACACACATCCCAAACCCTGTCCAGATGCGTCACAATACACCGCAAAGTCTTCCGTTCCTTCCGGTAAAGACAGAATCGGTGCACTGCAAAGTTTCTGTTTCAATAACTGGAATGCAGCTTCCTGTTTATCCGTCCAGTTATACTTTATTCCTTTGTGCGTCAGAGCTGTAAGTGGTTGAGCGATCTTTGAGAAACCCTCAATGAATCGTCGATAATAACCCGCCAAACCAAGGAATTGTCGTACCTCGGTAGGGGTCTTTGGCGCTTCCCAATTCTTAATCGCTTCAATCTTCGCTGGATCAACATGTATACCCTTTTCATTAACTATATGCCCCAAGAACTGTACTTCTCGCATCCAGAAATCACATTTCGAGAACTTAGCATACAGTTGTTCTTGTTTCAATAGCTCTAGTAGTAATCGAAGATGTTCAGCATGTTCCTCCTCAGACTTGGAATAAATGAGAATGTCATCAATGAAAACAATGACAAACTTATCAAGATAAGGTTTACAAACACGATTCATGAGATCCATGAATACAGCTGGAGCGTTTGTCAACCCAAATGGCATAACTAAGAACTCATAATGGCCATATCTTGTCCTGAATGCTGTCTTCGGAATATCCTCCTCCTGAACTCTTAGTTGATGATAACCCGACCTGAGATCAATCTTCGAGTAGTAACTCGAACCTTGCAACTGATCGAACAGATCGTCAATCCTGGGTAACGGATACCGGTTCTTGATAGTAACCTTATTCAACTCCCGGTAATCGATACACATACGGAAAGTCCCGTCCTTCTTCTTTACAAACAATACTGGAGCTCCCCACGGTGAAAAACTAGGTCGTATGAAACCCTTATCCAACAATTCTTGCAATTGTGTGGATAACTCTTGCATCTCTGACGGTGCAAGTCGATAAGGCGCCCTAGCTATCGGTGCTGCGTCTGGTGTAAGATCGATTCGAAATTCCACCTGCCTGATAGGCGGTAATCCCGGCAAGTCTTCTGGAAATACCTCCGGAAACTCACAAACTATTGGTATATCTTCAAGCTTCTTCTCAGCTACCGGCTTTTCAGTTATAAGTGCTATAACTGCCGTATGACCTTTCCGCAGACATTTGTGTGCCTTCATACAAGATATGAGACGCAGTGGCGTACTGCTCTTCTCGCCTTGTACATATAATGTCTCTCCCTGCGGAAGAGGTATGCGAACAATCTTTTCATGGCATACAATTTCAGCCTGGTTCTTGGATAACCAGTCCATGCCAATGACTACATCAAAACTGCCTAAGGCAATAGGCATAAGATCAATCTCTAATGTCTGACCCATCAAATCAAGGATACATCCCTTATAAATGTTTTCTACTAAAATCAACTTACCATCAGCTAATTCCACAGTGTAGGAACTATCTAAGGCAGTGGGACTAACATCTAGTGACTTAGCAAGTGAACTAGATACAAAACTCCGGTCGGCACCAGTGTCAAATAGCATAGAAGCATAGTGATTATTTAAGAGGAACGTACCCGTAACAATGTTGGGATCCTCCCGCGCTTGACGTCCTCCAATCACGAACGCCCTGCCTCTAGCACCGCTATTGTTGTTATTATTATTGTTGTTGTTGGTGGTGCCATTGCCATTACCGTTGCCACCTCCATTACCATTACCATTGTTGTCCCCGCCTTTCTTTAGTTGTGGGCAATCTTTCTTGAAATGGCCCATCTTGCCGCACTCAAAACAACCTTTCTGCGCGTTGTTTTGATTGTTATTCTGGTTGTTATTATTGTTCTGTAGCTCTCCGCGACAATCCTTAGCCGCATGCCCAATCTTGCCACACCTCTGGCACTTTGCTTTGTCACACTGGTTACCCGCATGATGGTAACCACACCTGTTGCACTTGGGGTGCTTACCAATATAGCCCCCCGATGATGATGATTGCTGGCCACTGTTGGAATTATGATAGGACTTGTTTGAGTCCTGCTTCCTGTTCTGCTGTTGGTTGTTACCCTTGAAGTCGTTATCCCACTTTCTCTTGTGATCTCCTACCTTGGTAGCAGATGTTCGCTTAGGCAGGGTTCCTTGTAACACTGCCTGATCAGTAAGCTGATGCGCTAGACGAACAGCTTGTTGGATAGTGGTGGGATTTGCTGAAGTCACCAACCCTTGAATCTGAGGCACTAGTCCTCCAATGTACCTTTCGATCCATTTACTGGCTGGAGTAGCCATGTGTGGTAGCAGTCTGGCCAGTTCATGCGATCTGGTCGTGTATTCCTCAATGTTTGACCCCTCCATCTTGAGGTGCCAATACTCTTCTTCCAACTTCTGCATTTCACTACGAGGACAATACTCCTCTTGTAGTAAAGTTTTGAAGTTGTTCCAAGTCAATGCATTTGCTTCTCCCAACCCCAGAGTCTGAACATTGGAGTTCCACCAAGTCAGTGCTGGACCCTCTAATGTTCCAGTAGCAAATTTCACCTTGCTATCCTCAGGGCAGTTGCACATTTCAAATACAGACTCAGCCTTTTCAATCCACCGAAGGAGTCCAATGGCCCCCTCCGACCCTTTGAAGTTGTGAGGTTTGCAGTCCAAGAACATCTTGAATGTGCAAACTTGTGGGTTAACCAATCCCCCAGCTGGACCCTGTGGCCCTGTGTTGTGTGTCTGAGCATACTGTGCAATAGCCTCTGCGACTCTGTTGTTAATTAGCTCGTTGAGCTCAGCAACAGTCATATGTACGTTTCCCTCAGCCATTAGTTTCCTATTTATAAGAAGTGTTAGCACGAAGTCAAAATCCAATGTAACATGTGTAAGTAAAACAACAAATACAACATGTAATATAATCAACACAGTTGTTGGAAACAAACAATAATTCTTCCATAAATAGAAACTTTCTTTGAGTACAATACTTTTTGAAATGACATACAAAATTTCAAATTACTAAGGTAGGAACACAACCCGTTCCTAATAAGTTTAAATAAACTAAGAAAGAAATGAAAATAATCAGTCGTCCTCAACAGTGGATTCAGGATCGGACTCAGCAACTGGTGCTGGTTCCTCCTCCTCATCCTCGTCCTGTTCCTCATTCTCAACTACTACTAGATCCTCTAAAGCTTCAATTCTGCCTGCCAAGATCTCCTCTCGGTTCTCTGACTCTTCTAGACGACCAATCAAATTGATCATCTCATCCTGCATATCGTGAACAAGATGGGCAAGTTCATCTTGCCTCTCAATGGCATCCCATAACTCCTGAGATCTCTGTATGAGCTTGTCTTCTGCTGTATCCAAATCCTCGCGCAATTTGGCGATCTCCTCAGCGTCTGTCCTTCGCCTCTTAGGCTCAGGAGCATCCAGTACGGGTGGTGGATGTGTAGATTGTCCTGCAGCATAGAGTCCCTGGGTATTCACCCATGGTGCCTCCACCGGATCCTCATCCGGGTCCTCAACTGGATCCTCGTCTGGATCCTCCTCTGGATCCTCATCAGGATCCTCGTCTGGATCCTCCTCCGGATCCTCCTCCGGGTCTTCCTCCGGATCCTCCTCTGGATCGGAGTCCTCCATCTCATATGGTGGAGGTGATGGAATGGGTGGTGGTGGTGATGATGGTGGTGCCGAAACCATCGGCTCCTCGTCCTCGGAATCATCAATGATAACATAAGGAACTGATGATGAAGCCATGCCTGTTACATAATATCATATGTAAGTGCAGTGCCATGGAATACGTAAGCAAATCAATTACATAATGTCATATGTAATTTCTAAGCAGTATGTGTAAACATGTGTGTCTAATGTCTAACAGTCATAGTCTAGGCCTACAAATGCAAACCTAGTTCGCTATAACCAATGCTCTGATACCAATCTGTCACACCCCCAATTTCAACTAACGGAATCATACCGTTTGGGAACTTGACAAACCAGGATCTCAGATCATTAGACATAGCGAAGACCTCTATATGAATTTCAAAAACATACGTTGGTCTTTAAAACAAACATAATAACCAGAGTTTACAAAAAGTGCGGAAGCGTTTAAAAAACCATAAACAGTTGTAAATCAAAATACTGAAATATTCAAATTCAAATGTTCAAAGTTTATGATGCATGAGACTCTATCTTCCTAGTCCATGCCAGCTGTTACGCGCGCCTTAGCGTCCTGAGAAAACATGCAAATCAAGTCAACACAAAGGTTGGTGCATAACACAGGTTTTAAGTAATCATAGTGTTCAAAACATCAGTTTGAATAACAAGTTTGTAGATAACATAATCACAATTGCACAGTCATGATAGCTAGTCATATAAACTATTTACATACGTGTTCGACACCGAAGCTGACTAGTTGCCATGCTATAGCATGTTTTCGCCTTGCCACTATTGTCTATCACAACAATAGTAAAAATGTGTTTGGTCAGTCAAACACCTGCGTAGATCCCATCTACCAGGTGAGGTTTGTCAAACCTAATAGATCTATTTCCAACTACCACGCTTTGCATTACAGCAAACTAAACGGTTCGAGGTGTGTAAGGACTTTCAAGTTGATATGTTGTCACATAATGTAAACAGATAACTCATGCAAGTGATATGTATCTTAAAACAGTTTGTTGCACATGTTTTCTCCCCCAAAACAGTTTAAAATAAGAAAGGGGCCGTGTACGCACCTTTGATAATAGTAGAATAATCAAACACGTGTGAACTTGCGTAGAAATCCTCTACGAAGAATCTGTGATTTAAACAATAACCTATTGTTATTCGAATAATCGTTCTGTGCTTAAAATCACATACGTATCAACATACGTATGTTAAAGTGTGATAATTAGGCATACGGAAGTACGCATGTCATTGAAATCGTTTAAATAAAATCACATTTGATTTTATTTAATTAAACGTAGTTATACGCGATTTCGTGTTCGGATTAAAATATGGATTTTATCATTTCAACACGTTCGTATTCTCGTTACGGTTCCAACGCAATTTGAACGGACTTAATCGGAGTTCGTATGAGAAAGTTATGTTAAAAATACCAAAAAATGATTTTAAAAACTCAAAATGGTTGGGCCGGGACTCGAACCCGCGACCCTCAAGTCCCACACCCACGCATCTAACCATCTCATCTGATGACACATTTGTTACAAGCTTCAATTCCAAATTGTTTTATGCAATACTGAACCGGTTTCCCCCTTTTCATTATAGCCGAAGCATGTATACCCAAATTGATCTCCAATTCGATTTTTATCCAGCCTAAAACCATAGGGTTAATGCTCTATCATCCTAGACGACTCCAACCTTGGTTTCAATTTGTTTAATCGATGATTCAATGTTGTGAAAAATGAACCTACACAGCCTCGAACTCGATCCCAAAATCCATGATGTGGTTCTATTCAATTCATGATCATATCATAAAATTAATACATGGTTTCCATTCAGAGATGTATTTCGATCATATCTGTGCCAATTAATTTAACTATTGAACTCAATTGAATCAAAATTCCTAAACCGTTTTTAAACATGAGCTCTAGTTATTGAATTCAATCAATTCGTGATTGAAACCACAAATTGAAACGATATTAAGCTTAATCGAGGTTGTCTGAAACTAAGGATAGTAATTAATTTGATTCCTGGCTCATTCTAAATCGAAACCCCCAAATACGTTTTCACTTAGAACCCTAGAATAAGAAATCTATAATTTCGCTATGGTTTTATGAAATTGACACTTGATTTAGTTAAATCGAAGGTTTCTGAAACTATCCAATCATTTTAATTTCAGTTTTACACTTTCTAAGATCACAACCCCCAAATTATCTTTGATATGAACCCTAGTTAATCGTATTCCCACAAATCGATAATAAAAACTGGAATTATGATGTGCTTATCCTTAATCGGCCCTATTAGAAGGAATAAGGATGATTACTTACTTGATTTGCTATCCAATTGAAGTATTTCGAATTGTGGTGAAGTTCCGGTCGACCTCCGATCAAAATATCCTTCTCGATGCTTTTTGATTCAAATTGATGTATGAAGTATGTTCTGAGTGTACCGAATAAAGTCTCTGTGTGATCGATTTGTGATAATTTGATCTAGGTAATCGATTTTAATAACTACAAATTTCGGTTACGACTTCTCAACCCCATTTGAGTTAAATTCGACCCATAATATGCTTGTAACTGATAATTAACTATTAATTATCCTCATAATGAGTTGCTAGAGATTTTAATTCAGCTATTAACATCCAATTGATACGAATTTAGACTCTCGATTACACTATAGTCGAATTTTGACTTAAAAAGTCAAAATTGGGACTTTTTCTTAATTTGAAATCTTAATCCTTGACATTTTAACATCCTAAGACCGCTTTTGATCAATTTCCATCCCTCTAGTTCGATTTTAAATGAATTCCATCATTACGGTTAACTCTAAAGTTAACAAAATTTATCCGAAATATCGAATTGTCAATAATCGACCTTCTTAGAACATTGTTTGGCTAATTTAATCCTTTTAGGCTTCTTAAATAAAATTGGGCCTCACTGGGCCTTCCTGGGCCTACCTTGGCCTTCCCTGGGCCTACTTTGTTTACATTGGGCCTTAATGGGCCTACTTTAACCTTGTTTGATCTAATTGGGCCTTCCTTGTTTTCCTTGGGCCTAAATTAATCTTATTGGGCCTACTAGACTTTGTTGGGCCTAGTTGATCTTGTTGGGTCCTCCTTGACCTTACTGGACCTTCCTTGGCTTTACTGGGCCTTCATTGGTCTTGTTGGGCCTTCATTGGCCTTGTTGGGCCTGAAAGGTTAACAAGGTTAACTTGAAAAGTCGGATTGTCACACACTGCACACGATTATCATTAAATGAAACGAGATCGTCCGGCACAATGAATAATTAACAAAATGAAAACAAGAACTCTATGGTTCAGCCCTCTCTTTCACTCTCTCTACATCCCCTCGTCAGTATCCAAAACAAAACAAAAACACATATAAATATCAAATAAACTCTCACTGCCCAAGCTAGCTCACTGAGAACCGTATCCTATCCGAGAATTCTTCCGAGAAGCATTAAATTAACCGATTACCTTTTTTCTTGGACTTCAATTATCCAAACCGCAAATCACCAAACTGCTACAATGATTGCGTAAGTCTCAAATCTAGGTCCTTAAAATCTCACCATGGACTTATTCTATCATTGTCTTCAAGTCTTAAATTCAACATCGGATGATCCAAAATCTTTGGTATTTCAACTTTCTTCGGCTTAGAATGCACCTTAACCCTAAGAGTAACTTTAAGATCTTAATCATAATTAAACAATCCCTTGTTCGTTGAATACAATTTAATGCAATGTGACCAGGCTTGCCACATGCAAAACATGTGTGCTTATTTGCATATAGAGAATAAATTGGACTGTTTAATCCACATGTTGAACGTTGAAAGTAATACGATCTATCATTCCCGAATGGTTCTGATTCGCAAATCCATGACCTTCCCTCTCGTGACATTTGTGTGGAATAGATGGAGTACTTTCAGCAATAAAAACATATTTTATATTCCCTAAAGTTTGACACTTAGAAACACTTGGAACATATTTCGAATTAATCGGCTTCACTTCAGCTTATGTCAAACGTTCGTAGCATTCACATCTTTGCCCGTAGATTCAGTTTCGTTTGTTGACTCTTTTTCACCTTTTTCAGAGACAAACTTAGGACCATACGTCATGTGTTCTACTTTGGCCTTTCGTTTCTCAGAAATCGGCATGCTCATATAATTATCATTGAAAGTAGGAGGCACACTTCTCTAACCCAAACCTCCTTTTTCTCGTAAAGTTGTTGATCAAGCATATTATTCACAATCTGACTAGACGATTCAAACTTCTTGATACTGAAACCTACGTTAGTGTATTTAGCTTTTTAAGTTTTCCATCTCATCATTAAGCTCTTGAATGCGACGCTTGGATATTCTCTATGGCAAAATTCTTCTTGCTTATCATGTTTTTTAATTTTGAGACTTCTTTATTTTGTGCTTCAACATTCTCTTTATAAACCTTTTCATTTTTTACGTCTTCAACTCATGCAAATCTTATAGCAATCTGAATACTGTGACTTTGAAAGAATCACTTTATCTAGGTAGGATTAACAACATAAATCATCATTTACCCTAGAAGAAGACGACTGATTAACCTAAGGATCAATTTGTATGCAAAACATTTTAACCCGAGAACATGAGGTAAAATCCGAGAAATAAAACTTCTTTTTGGAAACTTTAATTCATGGAACCAATTATTTGTCGAGAGCACAAATATAATAAAACCAATATTTTGTCAAATAACTCTTAAATGTTGGCTATAATTAGTTAATTACCCTTTGAAAATCAAATATATATTCACGTACATGCCCACACAAATACACTAAATCTTGTGCCTATAATCAATGCTGAGAACAATAATGTATTTCGAGAACAAAATAAAGAAATTGTCGAGAACTACCTTGAGATGTTATGTCGTCCGAGAACAAATAGATAGAACCAAGAACTATATACGTATATACGTCAAAAACCTTATGATATGAGGAGAAATATATATATATATATATATATATATATATATATATATATATGATTGGGCTCAAATAAGAACCCACCTTAATTGAGGTAACTCATTAACCCTGGCAAAAAACGCTCAAATCGCAAATTTTTTTTTTCATGGTCTTTTTTATACGAAAATAGGGGGCTCCTTTTTTAAGCGTTCGCTAATTCACAAGTGTTTAAAAGTTAAACGAAATGTAAGTTTGCGTTACACTGCGACACTTAAATATATCTTCGTAGTGTAACGCAAACTTACACTTCGTTTAACTTGTAAACGCTTGTGAATTAGCAAACGCTTAGAAAAGAAGTCCCCTATTTTTGTATAAAAAAGGCCATGAAAAAAAATTTGCGATTTGAGCGTTTTTTGCCAGGGTTAATGGGTTATCTTAATTAAGGTGGGTTCTTATTTGCTCCTTACCCTATATATATATATATATATGTATGTATGTATGTATGTATGTATGTATGTATGTATGTATGTATGTATGTATGTATGTATGTATGTATGTATGTATGTATGTATGTATGTATGTATGTATGTATGTATGTATGTATGTATGTATGTATGTATGTATGTATGTATGTATGTATGTATGTATGTATGTATGTAGAGGTAGGTTCATATACAAAATGAGATTTTTGTAAAACTGGTAGGAACCAATCATGTGCTGTCATGTTTTAATTTAAAAAGTTAAATGACATACATTTTGTAGTGCTTTTGTGTGCTAATATGATATTATATGCTACAATACGGTTAATAATATGCGAACAATATAACTATAAGTTATGTTAGTAAAATGTGCTAGCAAGTGTTGTTTATGTAGAACGATGTGAATATGGAGTTTTAAATACATTATTATTCAATAAATTATGTTACTTATTTGTGCTGTAATGGGATCTAATTTGTTAAATTAATTAATTGTTAAAAAATGTGTTGATATGTACTGGTATGAATGATATGATAATTAGTTGGGTCAAAAAATTAATTAGAGTAACTGAATCCCTTTGATTTCAAAGCATTCGTGTTGTCAGCAAATTAAAAAAAGCTAATCCCTAATTTACCCTTTTGTTGACTATAAACAACCTTTTGATTAACATTTTTGCCATTGGTGATTATTAACCATTGATCATAGCATATCCATGGCCCAGATTGTTTCTCATGTTTTTTACAAAATTAACACTTTGTACAATAACCTCACTCTATATATATAGCATTGTGAACACACAATAACTCACTCTTAAAGCATTAAACCGGATAACTTTGATAAGATGAAGCCAAATCTTAAATTTTTTTGAACATCACTATAAGAATCTACAACACTTTCTTCTTTTATGTGTTTGCGAAAATTTATCACCGTTTAACACATAACATCGTTGTAAGTTTTAGGCCTAAAAGAATTACAGTCTTGTATGTGAAAAACTCACAAAGATGTTATGTCTTAAACGATGATGAATTTTCAAATAATTCATAAAAGAAGAAAGTGTTGTAGATGTCTTGCAATGATGTTCAAAAAAGAATTCAAGATTTGGCTTCATCTTGATATAGTTATCTGAGTTAATGCTTTATGAGTGAGTTATTATCTTAACATTACCATATATATATAGGATTTGGATCATATAATAACTCACCTTAATTGCAGTAACCTATTAACCCTAACAAAAGTAACCCAAATCTTTGAAAAAAATTTTTCATGGACTTTATTATACATAAATAGGGGGGTTTCTTTTTTGTATTTTTGCTAATTCATCACCGTTTAAGATCTTATGTCAGTGTAAGTGCCGTAACAATAAACATGTACTTGCATTGTAATGCAAACTTACACTGGTTTTAATTTCTAAACTCTTGTGAATTAGAAAAAACAGAAATAAGGAACCACCCTATTTATGTATAATAAAGGCCATGAAAAAAAATTCAAAAATTTGGGTTGATTTTGTCAGGGTTAGTGGGTTACTGCAATTAAGGTAGGTTAACAACCGATCCTTACCCTATATATATATATATGTGTGTGTGTGCGTGCGCGCGCGCGCGTGTCTATTAAAGAAACCAATGGCCGAGAAACATATATTGAAGCCAATCAAAAACAGAAACTTTGACGAGAACAATGATGTTCGTCAAGAATAATACTTTTTGGCCGAGAACTCAAATAATTAATGTTGGTTAAGAATAATACATTTTGGCCGAGAACTCAAATAATTATTCTCAGTTGTTATCCTTCCATTTGATCTCAAATTTATTTCCTTCCAAATAAACTCCTTTACTTTCGCAAACATCCATATAACAGGAATAAATAGATCAAATGTCTTGTTCTTCGTGTTCCTCAACTTTTCTTTATAATTAATTGATTTTTCATTCCAAAGATGAATCAAACTATGAAATTCATACCTTTATCTTTTTGACATTTATCACTAAGAGTGTCAAGCTCCGATACCACTTGTAGGTCCCGATTTTAGCTTGTCGGATATCTAAATCAAAATTTTAACAAACAAAGCAGTTCGGGAAGGGCAAAATCCAAACCGAAGATTAATCGAATAAGAATTTGTAGGCTAGCCCACCGAGAACCCTTTATAAGCCAATGCGAAAACTTTCCTGATAAACTTGTTTTCTTGGTCTTCAATTATACAAAATGTAAATCACCGAATTGCTCCAATGATTGCGTAAGCCTAAATCTTGGTCCTTACAATTTGTTTGGGTGAAAATTCATATAAATGTATATATATCTTAAATTTAATAATCTGAATGACAAATAAATCATATTGCGTAAGCCGACATTGTATTGG
Organism: Mikania micrantha; assembly: GCA_009363875.1. Taxonomy (NCBI): domain Eukaryota; kingdom Viridiplantae; phylum Streptophyta; class Magnoliopsida; order Asterales; family Asteraceae; genus Mikania; species Mikania micrantha. The sequence continues at coordinate 79,367,151 of CM018691.1, read as the reverse complement.
CATGGGTGACGATCCATACGATTATAAATGTGGGATTTGACGTTCCGACGAACGTGACTAACAAGTATACTTTACGAGAACACATTACAATTACACAGAGAATGGAAAACCTAGTCGTGAGAACAAAAATACAACACCAATCTCAACTCGTACCAATGAACAAGCGATTCGTACTAATGAATCGTACAAATGAGACATTCGTACGAGGTGCTGACAGCAGTAGATATAACCCATGCTTAACCCATACTTCTCCAATTCTACCCCATACTCTCGATCAAAAACCCTCATTCTCACCCATTACCCATTCCCCTTCAGTTTCGGTTAATTATAAACGATATTAACCACGAGTTCGATGAGATTTCTTCATCATCACCATCCTCGTCAATCTTTACTTTGACCAGCAAAATCAGAAACCCGAAAACACAGTTTAAAACCCGAAAACATCTCAAATGGTCCATGATTTCAAAAATAGCACCTCGGCTATAGTTGCAGGAAAATTTAAACGCGCGAGTGTACTCTTTGTGCCAATGAGTAGCTTCATATGCCTGAGCTAAGCACCAGGATAAAGTCCTAGCCAATTGAAAACCTGGACTGTGACAACTAATATCTGACTGCCCGGCAACCGTATGGTAAGTGTACTTTCATAACTACTATGTGTGATTACTTATGTGATAACAAATTTTGTGAAAATTTATAACAGTTGTGTATATTTCAATAAGAATTGGAATTACATCATACAACATTTTATGTGAAATAACGAGTTATCATGAGTACAAATGACAAAACAGATCGGTTGTGATCCGATCCCTACAAATAACAGGGATCATATAGCCGACAACACAATGAGAAATCAATGTGAAATCAATGAAAACAAAGGTAAAACAGTTAGGTTCAGTTGTGTTAGTCAGTGAGAATGTTAAATGCAGAACAATAATTCGATATCGTTTTTGAATATTAAACTGACAGCGTGTTCGTGTGGGTGACGATCCACACAAATATATCTGTGGGTTTAGCATTATAAAGGAAATCTGAAAAGTAGAAAACGAAATCAGAAAGTAATGCCATCGTCGTGTTCGTTTGGGTGACGATTCGTACGAATACGCGCGAAGGTGATACGATGTGACGAAACTGTCAAAATAAACGTTTTAGAAATTATAAAAATAATAAAAAGAAAATTAAAATATTTATTAGGAATCACAACCTTAAAAGATTTAAAAAGAATTGTCTTATTTAAAAATACGTATTTTACATTATGTTTTGTAAATGTAAAACCGAGCAACCCGAACGTAATGGAAACGAACCGGAGTATAAATACCCTAAATACTTCATATTTTTCGTTTACTACACTCATCTACCCACTCTCTCATCATTTCTGATTCTCTCTCTCTACACTCTCTGTAGAAGTTCAAGCTCTAACACCTTTAATTCTTGGCCAAATCTCACAAATTTGGTACCAAAACAATCCTTGGAACATCTACAACACGAAAATACAACAAATCAGAGCACAAAACATCAAGTACTAAGGTAGAATTGAGCTCAAAGCTTCGGTTTTTAGTGTTTCTAGCAAACCCGGATAGCTGGACTTTGAATCGGTTTTAAACCCATCAAACACATTAGATTTGCATGTAACAAGTTTAGAACACTTGGAACATGAGATATTAAATATCTGGAGGGTTGGAAATGGGTTGGTAGCTGCTGGGAATTAGTATCGATGGATGAAGGTTTCATCTATATAGTATAGAAGGCAACAAGAAACATGCAACTTTATCTATCGAACTTGCTAAGTTCGATGGCCTCTCAAATCTGGAACCCATCGACATTTACATCTTCAACATGGTCCAAGGAGCTGGGTGATGAAGTCTGTCGATATTAGCCAGAAGGAAGCCCATGCCATCGATACTAAGGCAAGCTGTCGATACTAATAGTATCGACAGCCATCCTTTGAAAATACTAAGTATTGGTCGATACTAGGCCATCGATACTAATCCAAATTTCGTTGATACTACCTGCCATATGTTATCCAAGTAATCTAAACCCAAATCCATGTGGTATTGATCGAAACTCAGTTTAGGGGATTAGTTCAAACATGATAGTATTAGTAAAAAGTCATATGAGTTTTCCCAAGTGTTAACCGGTTTTTAAGGCCATCGATACTATCACCTTATAACCGATACTATCAAGGGATGTCAATAATAGATCTCTAAACTTAGTCTAAGGAAAATGAACTAGAAAACAATCAATATTAATGAAATAAAAAGTCATGGAACTTAATTTAGATGGTGATAGTATCGGCTAAGTCAAGCTACATATTAACACTTCAAAATTTAACTTTTCACCACTAATACTTATGTTGTTAACAACATTATTAGTCAATCACTATTTTGACAAAATCACATAATTGGTTTTAAGTTAATATATATATTTTTTTTGAGAAACACACTTACTTTATTATGGTTATAAGTTTTAACTTATTAAAGTCTCAATGGATTCTGAACATAAGTTGAGTATAAGGGCTTGGGTTAAAGTCAAGTTCAAAGATAAACTCCAAAGAGAAGTCCCAAAATACTAAGCTTAACCTAAAAGGCTAAGTGTAGTATATATCATTATAAATAATGTCTAGGGTTACTCAAAATAACAACTAGGTAAACATTAAGGAGTTACAACAAGTAAACCAACTATAGGCTTATACATAACACAAAAACCTATACTTACAAGTGTGAACATCAAATAACGAAATCACAGGGCTTTGAATACAACACATTACAACAACCACGAGTGCGTGCATTTCTTGTTGACACTCAACCAGTTCAATAACAAGGTGAGTTCATTTGCCCCTTTTCGAATCTTGTTGATTTTAACTACGGGGCTGGGAAACATGCTAAATTCTTTTCTTAAGAGTTTTCGTACATTATTTCATCAATTACAATTATGAGATAACAACGGTTTTACCTTTGTTATCATATTTATATCAATGTGTGTTGAACTACAAAAACCTCGAGTAGTAGCTATTTTACCAGGAACAAGGCTTTAGACACTTAGTCAAAGCTTTGGTTTTATCTCGCTCTAAAGTTTTGCAAAAAGTTATTTTCGTTGTTTTAGTTTTCTTGCCTTGAAAGAGAAAAGATAGAAAGCACAAGGAATTTTGGGGGAAGTAATCCTTAATTATTCGGAGAATGTTGGGACTTAAATACCCAAACATTCTGAGATACAAGACAAGAAGTAATAAGACAAATAGCTGACATTGTTACAGACACTGATACAACAGACTAGTACAAATACAAAGTCAACAACAACGGAAACAACAGTCTTCAGTGGTCTTCAGGTCTTCCGATGTTGAAGTAGATGTACTGGAGTTTAGCAGTTATTCTTTTGGAAGATGTTCATCAGAAGCTAATTAAGTAATCAGTTATTTGGAAAGAGGAGATTATCTTCCGAGTCATTTGACTTCTTCCGATGCAATGGTTGTCTTCCGAAGATGTAAAGATCAACTATTGTCTTCTGAGGTGGATAAGTTCTGCAGCACTTCCTTTTAGCAAAGCTTCCGCTGATAGCCTTCCGATACTGAAGCATTTCTTCAATCGGAAGAGAAGCATCCGCGGCTTGTCATTTCGCGGTTTTATTCAAGTGTCTGGCTTCAGTGGTGTTGCTCATCAGTCCTTATTTTCCAACAATCTCCCTTTGGACTGGTGAAGCGAAAACCTATTTATTTTGTTTTAAAGCCAGACCGATTTTATTTCTAAGAGTTCGAACATAGTTCAGAACTTCATACTCTGTATCAGCATTGTCCAGAGTCTTGTGCTGAAGTTCCTTCAGATCATCAGTTGGTAGAGTGAGTATCTCATCCCAATTTGAGAAGAAAGTTCTTGAGCCATTAAATCTTTCTATGGCCATACTCTTGGAGACAGAGTCATAGAACCATTTCTTTATTCTTATTCTTGAGTTTTTGATCTAAGGAGGCTGAATTTTAGCAGATGGAGGTTCTGCAGATCAGCACCTAGAGTTCCCAAAGGTACATTTAGCAAATGATCAATCATTGTGCTTGGGTTGGCATCTTTGAGCTGAGTCAATGTAGAAGGATAGGGAGTGACATCTTTCCAAAGCTCAGGGTGGTCTTTGTTCTCTCTTTTGAACTTAGACCATTTATCAAATAGAACTTTATCTCTCCATCTTGTTATTTTGTTCTTTGGTCCCCATTGATTTTGGATGAGGATATGCTTTATTCTTTTCCTCTGCTCAAGGGTCTTTTTCTTCCTTACTTCAGCTTTTATTCTGTTGGATAAAACTTTAGCTTCATTTCTGAGGTTAGTGATATCCCAGTTACTGAAGTTTTCAACCTTGTATTTCCCTTCATCCAACAGGTACTTGATCAGCTGCTCCCTCTCAGCCTGATAGGCTTTATTTTGCTGCTGATCCAATCTGGCTATTTGTTCTTGATAGGTCCTTACAAGTTCAACTCCTGAGAGACCAGTGGCTTCTAGATCAGTCAGAATCAAGTTTTCCTTCTCTGTTTCTTTATTATTTATCTTCCGAAGGTCTTCATCGGAAGGGAAGGTCCTAACAGGTGAGTAGGATTCCTTTATTGGTGAGGTTTGTGGCTTCTCAACATCTCCTGATCTTATTGGTGAGGGAGCTGTGGTGGTATTTGGGAGATCAGACTCATCATCATCAGCCAATATGAGCCTTCTCTTTCTTGAAACAAGAAAGGTAATGGGATGATCATCATTTAAGTCTGAGGTGGGTTTTTGAGCAGAGGTTGAAGGTTTATGAGGTAGGTTATGGAGGGTTTTGGTTTTTCTGACCATACTCTTTTGTCTTCTTGAGAAAGACTGAGTGATTATTGGTGTTGATTTTTGGCCAATTTTGGTGACATTCAGAGTGATAGGAAGGGAAGAGAGTTCAAGGAGGGTTTGAGAGGCAGAGTTTGGAGAAAGAGTGGGTGAACTTTCTTTATTTGGTTGTGTGGAGGAACATGGGGCAGTGTTTATGGGCTTTGTTTGCTCAATGGAAGCTGATTTGGAAGGTCTGGGTTTTCTAGATACTCCAGATGTCCCAGTGTTTATTTGAGCTTCGGCTTCCCTTTGCTTCTGTTCTGAGCTAGCCTTAGCATCTTGAGTTTGGAACTGTTGATCCAACTCTGCTTTGAGAAGTGCCTCTTGGTTTTGCAGCCTTATTTGCTTCATCCTCCTTTGTTCAATCTTGTCTTCTGCCCTTTTAGCAGCTTGGGCAGCAGACATGAGTCTTTCATTCTCCCTTTTTTGGCTTCATCAGCCTGTTCTTTGAACCAGGGAGAAGGAGGAGCAATCCCAGTAAGGGACTCAAGAAATCTGGTATGGTTAGTGATTTCATGTTGTAAGGATGAGACTTTGGTATCTACTGAAATTTTCAGCAGATCCAGTTGGATCTTTTGGGTGGTGAGAAATTGGTGGGTAAAGGATTGAAACAGGGTAGTAAGTTGGGTAGTAGGAAGTGGGTTTAACACTTCTTGAAGAATCTAAGGTGAAAAGGTGGTGGCAGTGGAAGTAGGGGAAGTGGTGGAAGTACCTTCAAGTGAAGGTGCCTGCATTTGGATGGATTTGGGTTGTAGGGCTTGGTTACTCAAGACTGTTGAGACAAGCTCAGTGAGTTTAGTCACATCAGCCTAAATGTGAGCAACAGAATCCATCAATTCCTTTATTTTAGAATCTGATTCGTCCATCCTTTTAAGGATATCATCCGAATCCCTGACTAATAAGTCAGTTTTATCATGACCTGAGTCCATCTCAGGAATGTCATGAACCCCTTTTTCTTGGTTCCGGGGATTTCCAGCCTTAGTTTCAAGAACTTCATGGACTGTTGCCATATCAGGAGTCTTATTTCCCGATCCAGTCAAATGAGATCCCATTGGATTCTCATGTTAAATGGATGCTCTAGATATATGATCAAGATGTCTAGATGGATTGGACATCCTGATCTCATCCTCTTCTCCATGGGCAAGAGATTGATTAGTTTGAGCAAAGGTTTGATGGGGCATCTCCTCTGTTGGAGAAGGGGGGGAAGAGAACCAAGCTGCTCAAACACAACATCAATCTCATGGAGAACACGGGTTGGAGACTTAAGGGCTATATGTGGGGAAGAAACAAACATGTCCTTGGGAGAGTGGACTGCCATCTGAATGTCAATTGACACTTCAGTGGCTAGAGAAGGTTCCCTTTGAAGTACAACATCATCCATTTGAGAGGATTGATGAGGAGCTAGGTGGGGTGGAGATTCTTGATGCATCTGTGTGGATGGAACAGATGTATCCAACTACCCAGTGGGGACAGAGACATGCTCAGAGATCTCATCTTCCTGAACAGTCTTTTTGGGCTTTTTAGGTTTATAGGCTTTGGTAGAAGCTTTCCTTTTGGCCGGTACCTTTACAGGTGTGGAAGAGGAGGTGGATGTGGGTTCACCGAGGATGGGTGTTTCCTCAGTGTCATCCATTTATTTTGGATCAGTGTTCAATCTAGTGAACACCTGTTTGTCAATGCCCTTGATAGTGGTAAATGGAGCAATGTGACAAACCTTTTTAAGGTCAGCAAAGAGACAGGCCATTACAAACCTATGATACAACATAAACTTGGGACTTTTTTGGTGATGTACGAGATGGTCAAAGATTATTTGAGACAAATTGACCTTTTCGTTGGAGAGAACTGCATACATGACATATTGCATGTCATATGGCATTTCTCCCCAACTCGTCGACTTCTGAGACAAACACTGTAGAATGGTGTGGTACAGGAACTTGTACTTAGGGTAGAAGAAGGCTTTGTACAAGTTCCTGTTTTTTAGGTCATCCTGATAATCACACTGAATAAAAGTATTATGAAGAAGTTTTAGAGAAACGGTGGGGGGAGCCTCAGTGTCGTTCAGATTTTGGGCAACGCTAATTTTTGCGGGGGTGATGGTGACTTGTTGACCAGCAATCACCGAAGCAATGCTTTCAACAGAGTCATCTTTCATCACCAAGGATGAGTTTGCCCAAAACTGGTTTAGAGCACCTTCAGAGATAGGAGGGTTTAGAATGAGAGCAGTATGAAAGAAAGAGATTACCAGAGTGTCGATTACTTCATTGTAGTGAGGATACTCAAAAGATTTGACAAGGTAAGCTCCAAGGTTATGGATCGTTTTGATTTTCAAGGCCATTGTTCGTTTGCGACGATGAAAACCGAACAGTTATGAACGCAAAGTGTGAGTACAAACTTTGCTTTTAGAGAAAAAGGAGATGAGGAAGATTAACCGTTCACACACAAGGGCGGTTTCAAAAATATAAACTGCCACTACTTATAACATATCAATAGCTTTACCTTAGGGTTTTTACCCATCGGACAAACCTGTGATCATGAGAGAGAAGAACCAAACGAAAAAGAAGTACGTTTATGCACACCCTGAAGTACAGACCAAGCTTTGTCGGGGATGAGGCCTGGTCCGATGCCGTTACACCACCATCATGAGCATAAAGCTCAGACGGAGTCGGTGTAAATGCATCGTGCCAGGCGACATGCCTGACAAGCAGTGGTCATTCGCCATGAGTTGCATCCAGAAGAATCAAAGTTGAAAGAAGAGTGTTCTTGATCAAGAGATGAGCAAGCAACTATTATGAAAGAACTGAAGGATTAAAGAAGACAACTACTGATATAAATATGGAAAGAAGGATCAGTGGTCATTTGAAGTAAGAAGGATAAAAATGGAAAGAAATATATCATCGAGCCGTGAGAACAATTAATGAGTGTCAATTCAATTAAGTGTGAGGGGTCTAATATTTCAGAGTGATCAGTGACGACCGAATCAGGCGTAATTATCAAGAGATATGATAATCACATGGGCAAGAAAGATTTAGCCATGAAAGATTATTTTCCCTCGGAAGAGTTGTATCTTCGGAAGAGGCTTAACCATGGATAAATGACACAGTTAGAAGTCTCGGAAGAAGAAGAGACTTCGGAAGAGAATTAAACCATGAAAGGTTTAAAGTGTAACAACGGAAGTTGGAACCGTGGATAGATATGAAAAAGTGGTTATAATAACCGCGGATCCTATCCGTGTTATGGGATAACCACTGAGAGAGACCAACGTTTCTTCATCAGTGGTTTATCAAATATCTGTTGTTAGCATCATCATTGAAGGTTATCCTTTTATGTATTTATTTAAAGGTTTAAGAAACGCATTCTTAACCATATTTATTAGCTCATATTTATCATACCCAGTTTAGCCAGAAACTTGGAAAAATATGAAGAGTCCAAGGGTTTGGTAAATATATCCGCTATTTGGTCACTTGTAGAGACATGTTCTGGGACAATTAGTCCCTTTTCAAAACAGTCTCTAATGAAGTGATGCCTTATTTCTATATGTTTGGTTTTTGAATGATAGACATGATTCTTTATTATATTTTTGGCTACTTCGCTATCTATTAGGAGAGGTGTTTTTAGTTCAGTTATTCTGAAATCCAGCAGTTGGTATTGCAACCAAAGGATTTGGGCAGTGCAATGGGCTGTTGCAATGTACTCAGCTTCAGCAGTTGAATTTGACACCGATGTTTGCTTCTTGCTTTGCCAAGACACTAAGAAATTTGCAAAGAACAGACATCCTCCCGAAGTAGACTTTCTTGTGAGTGAGCATCCAGCATAATCACTCTCTGAAAAACCAACAATCTTACAAGTTTGGTTAGCAGGATACCAGATACCTAGCATAGGAGTGCCTTTCATATATCTTAGTATCCTCTTCACAAATGACAAATGGGATTGTTTGGGGGCTAATTGGTATCTTGCACAGACACATGTTGCATACATGATGTCTGGTCTTGATGCAGTAAGATACATCAAAGATCCAATCATGCACCTGCAGAGGGTTTGATCTACAGGTTCACCATTTTCATCTGGACTTATTTCAGGACTTGTAGCCATGGGGGTAGAAATTATTTTGCATTCATTCATATCAAATTTATTTAAAAGATCTTTTACATATTTTGATTGACAAATGAAAGTCCCATTGGGGGTTTGTTTTACTTGGAGTCCTAAAAATGTTTTTAGTTCACTTAAAGCACTCATTTCAAACTTTGAAGACATTAATTTAGAAAATTGTTCACACAAGGAAGGTTTTGTTGATCCAAAAATGATGTCATAGACATCAATTTGGACCAGCAAAAGTTCCTTGTCTACCCTCTTTATGAACAAAGTCTTATCAATGGTTCCCCGAGAAAATTTATTAGAAAGAAGAAATTGAGAGAGAGTATCATACCATGCTCTGGGTGCTTGTTTCAGACCGTAAAGTGCTTTGTCTAGTCTGTACATCCAATTAGGATGATGAACATCATCAAATCCTGGAGGTTGACACACATAGACTTCCTCCTTTATTGTCCCATACATGAATGCGCTTTTATATCCATTTGATATACCTTTATGTTATGGGAGATAGCAAATGCTAGGAAGAGTCTAATGGCTTGCAGTCTAGCCACGGGAGCAAAGGTTTCATCATAATCGATGCCTTCCTCTTGGCCGTAACCTTGTACTACCAATCGGGCTTTATTTTTGATCACAATGCCTCTGTCATCTGTTTTATTTCTGAATACCCATCTAGTTTCGATAGGATATTTTCCTGCTAGCAAGGGGTAGAGAGTCCAAACATTTTGCCTTTTGAACTGTAACAGTTCATCTTGCATAGCCTCTATCGAATTATTATCTTTAAGAGCTTCCTGATATTTGGAAGGCTCAACTTGAGATAGGATGGCTGCATGAAGGCAAAATTTTGAAATCTGGCCCCTTGTTTGAACACCTTTATGTAGATCACCTAAGATTTGTTCTGGAGGATGATTTCTACTGAAGGGAATGATGTCCAAACAGTTATTTGAGGAGGTAGCATCGAAAGAAGGTGAGTTTTCAGTGGGCCAGGATAATTTTCTGAAAGGGAAGCATGACCATTTTCAGGAACACCTACAGATATGTTATCCAAGGCTGGGGATAAGGGCGTAGATATCTGTTCATCTTGGTCTTGAGAATCTATTTGATAAGAAGGAGGGGAGGTAAAGAATTTAGAGACAGAACACTCCTCAAGAGAGGATAGATCTTCAGAAGTTTGACAAGATTCTGAAGAAGAAGAAGGAGTAGAAGAGATGTAGGTGAAGCTTTCAAGATCGAAGAGGTCATCAGGAGCAGAGGGGGAAGATAAGGTTGATGCAAACTCATTGAATTTGACATCAATAGTTTCCTCAACAATTTTTGTCTTGAGATTGAAAGCTCGGTATGCCTTAGAGGTCTGAGAATATCCAACAAAATATTCAGAGTCAACTTTTGCATCAAACTTGGATAAAGAGTCTTTTGTGTTCAAAATGAAACACGGACACCCAAAGACTGTAAAGAAAGAAATGAGAGGCTTTATGTTATGAAGGACTTCATAGGCAGTCTTGTTATGTCTTTTCACAATGTGAACTCTGTTCAAGACATAGCAAGTAGTGTTTACTGCCTTGGCCCAGAAGGATAAAGGTAATCCTAAATCTGCAAGCATAGTTCTTGCAACTTCAATAAGTGTCCTATTCTTTATTTCCACAACTTCATTTTGAGCGGGAGTTTTAGGAACACTGTATTGTCTGAGGATTCCTTTAGAGATGCAGAATTATCAATAACCTGGTTCTTGAATTCAGTCCCATTATCACTCCTTATTGTTTTGACTAGAAGACCAAATTGTCTTTCAAGTTGGGTGATGAGGGCAATTATTTTATCAGAAGTATCATCTTTACTGAAGAGAAAGAAGGTCCAGCAAAATCTTGAGAAGTCATCCACAACAACTAAACAGTATCTCTTTCTTGCCAAACTGGCTACCTTCACTGGACCAAATAGATCCATGTGAAGTAGATTGAGACAGTTAGTTGTTTTGGACTCCTCAATAGAATTATGTGATGTTTTATGTTGCTTTCCCTTTAAGCAAGATTCACATTAACCTTCAAAGTGGAATTCTTTGGAAGGTAATCCTCTTACTAAAGAAAGGGTAGAAAGCTTTTGAAGAGATTGGTGGTTGAGGTGACTGAATCTTCTGTGCCAGAGAGTTGTTTCAGAAGATGATGCTTTGGCTATCAAACAAGTAGAAGATGATGTTTGAGAGTCAGTGGTCATATCTACAATGCAGACATTTCCACTTCTTTTAGCCGTAAGCAAGGTGAGTTGATCAACTAAGATCTTTATTTTTGAATTTATTTCAGGAGAAAGAATTTTGCAACTGTCCTTGGTGAAAAATGAACTAAAGTCTTTGTCAGCTAGCTGAGAAACACTCAAGAGATTAACTTGAGATTTTTAACTAAGCTAACATCCTTAAAGTGCAGTTTTCTGCTCAGGACAGAACCGGACCCTACTATCCAACCTTTGAATTGTTTCCAAAGGAAACAGATCCTCCATTCTTTGGAATGAAGTTATTTAAAATGAATCTGCATCCTGTCATGTGCCTAGAGCCTCCATTGTCCACATACCATAGTTGACTTTGGTTTGAAGAAGGTCTCTGCACGTGACAATTAATTGCAATAGGTTAGATATGGGTCTTATTTTATTTTTAGAAGAAAAACAAGATGTTTATTTGTTTTGTTGAGTGTTATTCATCAATTTCTGCATCATCAGTATCAACTGTTGCTGATTTTGGTGCAAGATATTGATTTATGAAGGTGGTGTTCCAAGGATAGAAGGCCTGGGTGAAGCAAGTGAAGGAGAAGAAGAGTGAGGTGATTTAAGAGAGCTAGATCTTATTGAACTGTTTGCTGAAAATCTATTAGCCTTCTTTGATTTCTTCAATTTATTAGGGAAGTTTCCTTTAGTTGAAGAACCCTGTTCGGCTTTCAATCTTTCAGCATTTAGTTTTTTCTCTTGCTTTCTCCAAGGGAGTTTTTGTCCAACAGTTTTCAGTAGTGTGATTATACTTAAAACACTTTAGACAAGCAGGAGATAGAGAGGAGTAGTTGGGGATGAAAGGCTTATTTGCCTTCATTATTGGATAGGGGGGGATGAGGACGAGAAGGAGGAAATCTGATGGCAATCATGGGCCTCTTTCCTTTGTCAAGGCAGGCAACATGATTATCAGAGGTTTTAAAAAGACTTGTACCTTTCGAGCTTTGAGTAGAGCTCATGGTTGGAGCAATCTCAGTTTGTTCAGAAGCATTATTATTTTGATCACTTTCCAAGGGTGTTTCCTCCTGTTTCTCAGTGTTAGTTTCAGTGGGATTAACGAACGTAGGAAACTGTGGAGGTTGATACACTCTTGGAGGTGTGATTGTAATGGATGGAATTTCATCCGTAAGAAAGGTGGGGGGAGATGGGCTCAGAACCAGTCTCATTCATTTTATTGTCAATCGGGGTGTAGTCCTTTAGAGGACTAGTATGATTAAACCCGATTCCAAATTTGGCCTTGTTGTGAACTTGCTTACATAAAAGCCTTTTGAATCCTTTGCAGGATTCAACCCACTTGTCACAGCTAACCTTGGTCTGAGACAATTCATCTCTACAAGCTGCATATTTTTCATTTTGCAAATTAAATAGAGCTTGTAGGTAGGACTTTTCAGTCGTTAGGACAGAGACTTGATTGCCTTTATTCTTTATTAATTTTTCTATTTCATAATTTTTATTATCAAGCAGTTGCTCCAACTCCTTATTTTGTTGTTGAAGCAACACATTGGTTTTCTTTATTTTTGCAAAAGCCTCTATGCACGCATCGGTACATAGATTTTCTAGAGTGGAAGAAGATACCTGCGCATCAGGAGTGTCTGCAGCAGGTTGTTCAGAAGGGGAAGAGTCGTCACCAACAGCCATAAGAGCGAAATCTGTTGGTTCGGAGGTGATGAGGGCATAGCCTACATCTTCAGGCAAGCTGTTCCAGTCGACATACTCTTGGGTAAAGAGAGCCGGTTGAATGGAATAAGGATATTGGACAACAGATCCTGGTATATTTATCTGAGAAGAAGATGGTGCAACAATTTGTAGAGGTGCAGGAGTAAGTTGATACATGCTACCATTGGCAGCTTGTACAAATTGTACATTGGTAGGAGGAGGGTTCTGTACAATGTGTGCTGACTCTTGGGGATTGTTGTGCCTTCTAAAAGATGTGGAAGAAGAAGAAGAAGAAGAAGAAGAAGAAAAAGGTGTAGAAGAAGTATGTGATTGTGAGTTAGGAAAAGTCACATACGGTGAATAATTTGAGTTGGGAGCATTTTCGCATTCCCTGGCGTAGTGTCCAGTGCCATGACATCTATAGCATTGGACCTTAGCCTTATTTAGGCTAAACCTGGTTTTCCCTTGAATACCAGGAAATTTCCTTCAGGTCCTCTTGTAGAACTAATTCGTTCTTATGCTCAAGAGAGCCAGTTGGTGAAGAATGTCCATCTCTTCCAAGTCATCACTTGGAACTTGATAGAGATCATTCCTGATAAAACACATATTACCAGAAATAGGAGAGTGGTCATCACATGAAGAAGAAGAAGTGATGCCAGTGGTTATGTCAATATATTTATCATAACCCTGATCATTTGACTCAGAGTTATGACTCAGAAGAGCTGTGTTCCCTTGAACATACTCTTCAGTTGATTTACCAGACTTTATTAGTTTTCTTTTCTGGTCAATCTCTTGCTCAAAGGTGAGCAACTTACCGTGAAGTTGGGTAAGCGAGAGTTTGCCAAAGTCTGGAGAGGATCTCATAACAATGGAATAGGTTTCCCATTTTTCAGGTAGAGATCTCAAGAAGAGGTTCCGAACAGAGACAGGGGGTACACTTGACAAGCTAGTTTTAGTTCACTTAAGAGAGAAGTGAATCGTTCAAACTGCTGAGTCAGTGACTCATTATTTAGTTGGGAGAATGTGTCGTATTGTTGATCTAATATTTCCCTGGTATTAGCCACAACATCTTCGGTGCCACCGAATTGCTCTTTTAGAGCATCCCACAAGTCTTTAGCAGACTCACGGTGAAGAAGACCAGAGTATATTTCATTAGGAAGGGCCATAGCCAACTGAGCATGTGCCTTTGCATCAAGCTCCAACTTCTGGTAATCCTCTTCGGTGTAGTTCCGAGGATCTTTTGGTACATCGTCTCCAGTCTTCGTGTCCAGGACCGTTGGTTTATGCGGTCCGAGCAAGACGGACTTCCAACATCCTGTATGATTATTGGATAGGAAGTGTAACATCCGCCTCTGCCAAATGTTATATTGATGCCTAACCAAGATTGGTGGCTTCGTGGCAGAACCGGTGTTATGAGGGTCTAGGGTGAATTTCTCTGCCATTGGTTCACAAATGGTTATGAGCAAATCAACGAGTGATGAGTTCTCAAAGTGATCTTTTAGAATGATTTTTGAACACAGTTTAGTTCAAAAACCAAACTCCTACAGATTTAAAGAAAATATAAAGACAGAAAAGATAGAATGCAGACAACTAAAACAACAAGATATCAGTGAGAGCTTTGAGTTTTAGTCTTGATGGTTAAACCAAGACTAAGGACAAGGCTCTGATATCAATTGTTGAATTACAAAAACCTCGAGTAGTAGCTGTTTTACAAGGAACAAGGATTTAGACACTTAGTCAATGCTTTTGTTTCACCTCCCTCTAAAGTTTTGCACAAAGTTATTTTCATTGTTTTAGTTTTCTTGCCTAGAAAGAGAAAAGATAGAAAGCACAAGGAATTTTGGGGGAAGTAATCCTTAATTATTCAGAGAATATTGGGACTTAAATACCCAAACATTCTGAGATACAAGACAAGAAGTAATAAGACAAATAGCTGACATTGTTACAGACATTGATACAACAGACTAGTACAAATACAAAGTCAACAACAACGGAAACAAGAGTTTTCAGTAGTCTTCAGGTCTTCCGATGTTGAAGTAGATGTACGGGAGTTCAGCAGTTATTCTTTTGGAAGATGTTCATCGGAAGCTGATTAAGTAATCAGTTATTTGGAAAGAGGAAATTATCTTCCAAGTCGTTTTACTTCTTCCGATGCAATGGTTGTCTTCCGAAGATGTAAAGATTAGCTATTGTCTTCTGAGGTGGATAAGTTCAGCGGCACTTCCTTTTAGCAAAGCTTCCGCTGATAGCCTTCCGATACTGAAGTATTTCTTCAATCGGAAGAGAAGCATCCGCGGCTTGTCATTTCGCGGTTTTATTCAAGTGTCTGGCTTCAGTGGTTTTGCTCATCAGTCCTTATTTTCCTACACATTACAACAACAACGAGTGCGTGCATTTCTTGTTGACACTCAACTAGTTCAATAACAAGGTGAGTTCATTTGTCCCTTTTTCTAATCTTGTTGATTTCAAATGCGGGGCTGAGAAACATGCTAAATTCTTTTCTTAAGAGATTTAGTACATTATTTCATCAATTACAATTATGAGATAACAAAGGTTTTACCTTTGTTATCTTATTTATATCAATGTGTGTGTGAATCAATATTTATAACATCTGGGATTGTTCAAGTGTTGATAACAAATACTTTGAGACATCAAAGATGATATCATTAAGCATTTTGAGATAACATTGTGCTAAGATGACAAGTATATATATCATGGAGATGATGACATTGAGATGATAACATCGAGTTGAGATAAAATGACATAGTTAGAATGTGATGAGAACATTATATTGATTGTTAGTAATGTTAGTACCCTAATAGCATCAGCCTCATATGTTGAACAAAAGACTGAAGCTGCTGCAGACTTGTAGTGAAGAGCTTTATGTTATTGTATTGTAATTGTATTAGTTTAGTTTGTTTTGATTTGTGTTTTGTTTAGTTTTGTTAATTGTAAATTTTTCTAAGTATGGGACCATCGATACTATTAGTATCGACAATAGGTGACCATCGAAACTAACAGTATCGATGGGCTGGTCTATAAATAACATAATTTCAATATTAATTGCATCGAACTTGTTCATAACTCTAATTCTTAAGTTTGTATCTCTCTCTGCTTTTACAAAGTTCATTCCAAATATTAATACAAGAGGTTGAAGTTTGATCATTGATTTGTTCTATTTCTACTCATTTCTATTATTGCTCAAACATTGTTGTATGGACTCCAAACATACACAATTGTGATACCAGATCATTCAGATCCTAAATATGGACCTACAAGTGGTATCAGAGCATTATGCTCGGTTATGATATTGGTTGAGTAAAGATTTGGTGATGTTATCTATTTTTGAAGACAAATTGATGATATTTTGATCTTTTCAGGTGATTAAATCATAATTATCACTTGAAATTCATAGAAGACAACAACTGTACTTGAAAACTTGTCAAAAATTTGAAGAATTCATTTCAAAATTGTTAATATCGATAGAAGCAGTTATTCTAACTGTTGGGCATCGATACTGGCAATATAGATACTGGCAATATCGATAGTATCTTCATTGATACTAACAGTATTGACAGCCATTCATCGATAGTGTTAATATCGACAACATCTCATTGATACTAATAGGATCGACGGTTCAGTATCGTCGATATTACTAATATCGATAGTCCAGTTCTAAAATTTCCAAGTGTTAGAAATTTTGTGTTAAAAAACTTCAAAATGGCAAAATTATCTTCCCTGTCTGCACAACTAAGTGACAATGAGGCCAGTACCATGACCAAACCTCCGAAACTTGTGTGAATTAGTGAGTATTCTTCATGTAGTGGTAGATTTTAATCCTTCCTCTCGATTGTCAACCCTAATTTGATGATCCCACTGATAGAAGGATATGAACAACGTCAAGTGAATGGTGTTTACAAGAATGTTTCTCGACTGACTAAGGATGAAAAGAAGCTTTATGATATGGAAAAGAAGGCTCATGCTTTACTAACCATGGCACTCCCTAAAGAGATTTTTCAATCTTTCAAATCTCACAAAAGTTCAAAGGCTCTTTGGGATGCCTTAGCTAAGTGTTGTGAAGGTAATGATCAATTGAAGAGGAGTAAGTGTACTCTTTTGTAAAAGTAACTCGAAGTGTTTAAATGTCTTCAGAATTGTTGATGCATGTAATGTCCCTAGTTCTGTATTTTGTATGTCTTTGATTGTGTAAAGTTCATATTAGTAATGAAATCGACTTTTCTGTATTGTTCGTATATGTTTAATTGAGTTTAATATGTTTAACTATGTTTGACTTTGACTATGTTACATACCCATTCGTGCGAATGGTCCCTACGAATGAGTCCTTTCGCACGAATGAACGCCTAGCGAATGGCTGAGGCGAACGAATGAGTCACTCGCATGACTCATTCGGTTGACCAGCCCATTCGGCTAAGCCTTTCGCCCGAATGAGTGCTTCGCACCACTCATTTGGCAGAATGAGCTCAGTCTACATATAGGACTACAAACATAATGTTTCAGTAACTTTTACATCATTCCTCTGACCCTTGATCACTCCAAGTCATTCCCCTAGGATTTTGAGCCGCCTTTTCCTATTGAAGTTCGTTTCTCACCCCGTGGTGCTTCGATTTCGATCAAAACGTTTATTCTACATCGTCGGATTGCCACAGGGCTTGGTGATTTCGATTGGAAAATCCTTGAATAGGATTACGCACTATTCAAGGGCCTGCCGAGCAGGTTCCTCAAGGAACCGAGTTGTTTCAACGGGTTTCTTAGGTCCTACAAAGTGGTATCAGAGCCTCAGCTGTTGATTCTGCTAGATTTTTGATCCAAATCATCATATTTCAGATTGTAGATTCGAGATTTTCGAAAACCCTGAGTTTCTTAGTCTCCAAGTTACTGTTTCATTAGAAAATCGAGGGTTTTTCGGGTTGTTTTGGTCCATAGTGCATTCCTAAGTCTTAGGGATATTGTCCTGAGGTTTCATACCAAATTTGGTGGTCAGATTCGATCAAAATCTAGAGATATCGAAATTTTTGTTGCTGAAAACCCCAGTTTATGCGAATGAGTCGATCGGGCGAATAGCCAGTGTGCGAATAGATCTTTCGGCCGAATCGGTCTCCTTTGGTTCAAGATTTAGTGCGAATAGCCCGTCATTCGGTTGGTTCCGATTCATTCGGCTGAGAAGTTATTCGGCTGTCTCCTCATTCGCATCAGAAGAGTCATTCGGCCTATTCAGTTCATTCGAACTCATTCGGGCCCCGACATTCGGTTGTTGTGACTTCATTCGGCCATCAGTTTTTGCAAAAATTTTTAAGTGTTGGATCAGTTTACTCCTGACAAGATGGAATAACTTGCATTGATGGCTAATCAGAACAACATAATTCAGAACCTGCTGCTTACTGAGACAGAGACCGGGAATTCAAACAAAGCTCCAAAGTTACTTTCCTTAGATGATTATCCGCATTGGAAGTATCGATTTGAGATTCACATTTATGGAGTGGGTACCAATCTTTGGATGATGATTGAGGGTAGGTACTTGAGACCACTTAGTGTGGATGGATCACTTATGCTGGTTACTAGGATGACTGAGCCTCAGAGGAAGTTGTATGATTTTGAAAAGAAGGCTTATGCAACATTATCTCAGTCTATTGCTACAGATATATTTCACCAATTTAGACAGTTTACTTCATGAAAACTATTGTGGCATGCTTTACAGCAAAGGTATGAGGGGGATGATGCACTGAAGAGCATCAAGTCTAAAGCCTTGAAGAAAGAGTTTAATAGTTTCATGTGTGTGGGAAATGAGTCTTTGGATGACTTGATTGCCAGATTCTATCATCTCTTGAGTGAGCTCTACAACCATCAAGTCAAGACAACTACACAAGAGAAGATATAGTGTCTGGCTGATGCTTTACCTCCAAAATGGGAATCTTTTCTGATGGTTTTGAAACAGAGTGAAATGATTGTTAACATGGACATTAATGATTTGATTCAGAAGCTGAAGGAACAGGAGATAGAGAACAAGTGGAAAGCTAAGAGAGTTGCTCAAGTTCAAGATCCATCATTATACTACTCTACTCCTACTGTGGAAAGAGTTTCATCTCATGCTCCATTGAAGACAGCTTTTGTCTCACAGACCAAAGAAACTCCTGTTTCAGGCCAGACACATTTCAGCCAGTCAGCTACAACTTCCACATCCCAGAAAGAAGAAAGTCAGTCTCTCAAAAATTTGAAGATAGATAACTTTGATAAAGTCACTGTGGAGGTTGCTAAAGAGCATATGGGTCTGTTGTCTACACTTGTGAGTTCTTATGATGGGTTGTTAGCTGGGCAGATTGGTAATCCACATTTGACAAATGAAGGCTACTCTTAGATTGATCCTAATGATATGGAAATGATTGACATTATGTGGGCTCTTGCAAGTGTAGTTAGAAGAGCAAAAGACTTTTTCAGAAGAACTGGGAAAGACATCAATCTGAACAAAGACTCAAAGTTTGGATTTGATATGTCATCTGTTACTTGCTACAACTGTGGGGATAAAGGTCATTTTGCAAGACAATGCAACAAGCCTAAGAAGATGGGTAATCACAATCCTTTTCAGAACCAAAGATCATCAACTGCTAACCTAGAGAGAAGGCTAGTACCAATTGACACTCCTGCTCAAGCTAGTTCATCAAATGCAAACAGGGAACTCATGGTTTAGAATGATGAGGGAGAAAAATGGGATTTCAGGTTCAACTCTGAAAAGGATGGAGCAGATAAACCTTGTGTTGCAGAGATCAAGGAAGCTGCTGGATCCAGTGATGAAAGTCATTCAGAAGAAACAAAGACAAGTCTAGATGAATCATTATGATCAGAATCAGAAAGCACATAAGATTCAAAACTTCAAGGAGAGTCAGATGCTGAGTATGAAGAACAATCTGCTACTCAATTTGCTTTGATGGTGAATACTTTTGCTTCATCTCAGTCTGATCAGGTATATGATGAATGTTCTTCATCTCATTCTAGTTGCTTTAATTGTGTTGACCTTGAGAGTAAGGTGTTGGCTTATCAGCAACATAATGCTGACTTGATCAGCGATTTCAACCAGTTCATAGAGGCAAACAAAATTTTAAAATCAAATGAAAAAGATTTTCAAGCTAAAATTGATCTATTAAACAGACAATTGCATGAGGCTGAGATTGCTGTGCTGAATAAACTAGATGCTATTACTTCTTATCTCAATACCATCAATGAGATAAAGAAGAAATTAGCCATAGTCGAATGTGACTATGAAACTTTGAGTCAGAAGCTCAAGAGCTATGAAAGCTCCTCATATATCATTGAGCACATGATTAGTAATGGGACTGATCTGAAGGGTAAGGGAAAAGAAACAAAATACAATCATTGTCCCCCACCAGTCTTAAATTGCTTTCTCAGCTCACCAAATGAAAAAGAAATTAAAGACTTTCAAGTTAAAACCCCATTGGTAATTGATCCTATTGGAATCATTTCTGATGAGGGTTCCTCATTGTCTGAGGAATCTTTTATGGAGGGAGTGGTTCAAGATTGGGTCTCTGGATCTGAGGATGATTCTGATGTTTCTCCTCAAGTGTCTTGTGTTAAGAATCAGACATCGGGTCATCGAAAACAAACATGTCCTCAAAGTTATCCAAAGCCATATGCTTTGTGAAGTCTTCACAAGATGGTGAAGCAAGTGAGTCCAACAAAGACTGACAATCTTGTTTTCAATGGGACAAAGGGTTTGGGTTTTAAGTAGGACAAGACAAAAACAAATGATTTTCATCAAAATAAAAAGTCTTATTCTAAACCCAAACAGTTTTATCACAAAGATAAACGATCTTGTTTTGAGTGTAGTGCAGCTGGACACTTTGCCAGATTTTGTCCTCATTTGATTAGACCACAAGTTGCACCATATTGAAAACAAAATCATAATTTTGTTAAAGAAGTCAAATCTGCTTGTCCCTCACCTCAAATTAAACCCAAACATCCATCACCCATCAAACCTCAAGATAAGGGTAAACGGGTTATGGTTGATCATGATACTCCCAAAATTGTTTTTGAGAAACAATCCAAGCCATCTTCAGTGTATTTAAAGAAATCTTTCAGCAAAAACACTGTTTGGATGGCCAAGTCCTCTGAAACTCCTATTTCTAAACCTCCTGAAAATTTCAATTCAGATGGACAATGGATTGAAATGAAAATCCTTGACTCATTGGGTCAACCCAAGACTGTAAAGGCTTGGGTTCCCAAATTCAACTAATGATTTGTGTATGTGAAGTTGGATTGTTGATAGTGGGGCATCAAGGCACATGACTGGAGACATATCTCTTCTTTCTAATGTTCATTCAATTAAAGGAGGATATGTGGCTTTTGCTGGTGACAAAGGTGGGTTTATTACAGGCAGAGGGAATTCTTTCAAATGGCCAAGTTTCATTTGATAAGGTCAGATATATGAAGCAGCTGGAGAACAATCTACTTTCAGTCTCATAAATTTGTGATAAGAAGTACAAGGATCTGTTTGATGATTCTAGCTGCTACATTCTCAAGCAAGGCATAACCATTCCTGAAGACTGGATTATGATGTTTGCTCCAAGAAGGCAAGATCTATATGTTCTCAACATGGCCACAGCTTCAACTACATCTTTTACAGCTTCATGTTTTATGTCCAAGGCAACAGAGAAAGATTCAATCCTTTGGCATAAGAAGATGGGTCATTTGAGTTTGAGGAAGATGAATCATCTGGTTCACAACAATCTAGTTGAGGGAGTGAGTTTGAAGAACTTCAAGCTGTCTGACGTCTGTGTTTCATGCAAGAAGGGAAAGCAAACCAAGCAGTCTCACAAAACTAATAAGTTTCATTCAATTACTGTTCCACTTTAGCTTCTCCACATGGATCTTTTTGGTCCTGTCAATCGCAAGAGCATTGCTGGAGATCAATACTGCTTAGTCATTACTGATGAGTACTCCAGAGACTCTTGGGTGTTCTTTATGAAGGAGAAATCAGAAACGTTTGAATGTGTTCAAGTTTTGGTAACTAAGCTTGAATCACTGTATAAGCTCAAGGTTTGCATGCTCATAACAGATAACGTGACTGAATTCTAGAATCACAATATGGAGACTTTCTGCAATGAACGTGGTATTATTCAGCAGTTCTGTGCTCCATATATCCCACAGATGAATGGTGTTGCTGAGCGAAAGAACAGAATATTAATTGAGGCTGCTCGAACTATGCTTGCCGATTCCTCTTCTACCAGTTCAATTCTGGAACAAAGCTGTTGCTAATTCTTGTTATACTTTGAACCGGGTCTTGATTGTGGAGAGACACGAGAAGACTTGCTTTGAATTGTTCCATAACAGAAAGCCTAATCTTAAGTATCTTGAACCATTTAGTGCTCCATGCACGATGCTTAAGAAACGTGAGCAAGGAAAGTTCAATGAAAAGGCGGAAGAAGGCTACTTTCTTGGGTACATCACTCCAAATAAGCGAGTCTACAACAGATCAAGTCACAATGTGGATGAGTGGTACCATGTAGATGTTCAGAAATATTCTATGCCTCCACCTGGAAAGGGTCCTGACTGGATGTTCAACTATTCTGATCTATTTGACTCTCATCCATATGTTCCAGAACCAGATGTTGATAATATTGTACCTGCTCTTGAGGATCTCAATATAAACAATCTTGATCCACAGGTTGAGGTTCCTGTTCATCCTGTTGGCAGAATTAACAGAACTCATCCTCAAGACAATATTATTAGAAATCCAACTGATGGAATGAAGACCAGAACTCAGTTATCTTCAGGTGGTCTTGCTGGCATACTTGACCTTGCAGATGTAAGCTTTTGTGCCCATTCTTGCTTTATCTCCCAAGTTGAACCCAGAACCATTACTGAAGATTTGAAAGAAGAATCTTGGGTAGATGCCATGCAAGAGGAGTTGCTGCAATTTAAGAAGCTTGGAGTTTGGAGCTTGTTGATAGACCCAAGGGTGTAAAACCCATTGGCGCAAGATGGGTTTTACGCTGCGAACGAGATGATCATGGCATTGTGGTACGAAACAAAGCACGTCTGGTGGTGCATGGTTTTAGATAGATTAAAGGGATTGACTACAATGAAGTTTTTGCACCGGTTGCTTGTCTTGAAGCAATCCAAATCTTTTTGGCCTATGCATCCTTCAAAAAGTTCAAGGTCTATCAGATGGATGTTAAGAGTGCATTTCTTCATGCTGTGATTAATGAAGTTGTGTATGTCAATCAACCTCCCGGGTTTGAAGATCCATTGCATCACGACCAAGTCTACAAGCTAATTATATGGATTGCACTAAGCTCCGCGAGCGTGGTACGAGAGACTGTCTACTCACCTTCTGAACAACGGGTTCAGAAGAGGTGTCATTGACTCCACTTTGTTCATTAGAGAGATGGATGGGGATTTGCTCTTGGTGCAAGTATATGTGGATGATATCATCTTTGGATCCACAAATGATGTTCTGTGCAAAGAATTTGAGAAGCTTATGAAAGATAAATTCGAGATGAGTTCCGTGGGAGAGAGGAAATTTTTCTTGGGATTGTAGGTGGATCAGTCTGAGGCAGGAATCTTTATTCATCAGACAAAATATGTTGGTGACATTCTGAGCCGGTTCAGTATGTTGGATGCAAAACCTGCTGGTAACCCACTGGCTGTTAATCACGGGATTACTCCAGATGAAAAGGGGGAGTTAATCAATGCAACTCTGTATAGAGGAATGATCAGATCTCTTATGTATCTTATAGCTTCTCGTCCAGACATCATGTTTGATACTTGTCTGTGTGCTCGTTATCAGTCAAAGCCAATAGTTTCTCATCTTATTGCTATGAAGAGGATTTTGCGTTATCTGAAAGGTACTTCAGAACTGGGCTTATGGTACCCTAATGATGATAACTTTGAACTAACTGCTTGTAGTGATTCAGATTATGGTGGATGCAAAAGAGACTTCAAGTCAACATCTGTAGGGTGTCAGTTCCTTGGAAAACGCCTAGTTACATGGCAGTGCAAGAAGCAGACGTCGGTGTCTACCTCAACATGTGAAGCAGAATACATTGCAGCCGCTAGTTGTTGCTCTCAAATCATCTGGATTTAGCAACAACTCAGGGAGTATGGGTTACAGTTTTCTAACACTTCAATATTTGTTGATAACACTGCTGCCATAGCTGTCACTAAAAATCCTGTCCAGCACTCTAAAACAAAACACATCGACATTAAATATCATTTCATACGTGATTGTTTTGAAAAGAAATTAATCGATGCTGTTAAGATTCACACCGATACTATTAGTATCGATGGATTGTTTCAAAATTTTTCCAAGTGTTTGTGGTACACTCACTATCGATATTGTCTCTATCAATATTATTAGTATCGATACTAATTGTATCGATATTAATAGTATCGATGGTCATGAATTTTAAATTTTTTTAAGTGTTTGTATCGATACTCAATACTATTAGTATCGATACTCAATACTATTAGTATCGATGATACTATATCATCGATACTACTAGTATCGATGAACTTTATACTTAGAAAAATTTTTGAAAATTTTTTAGTTTTAACATTTTTAAAAACTAATGTTTGTTTTTGTTTTTGTTTTCAGGTCAGAGATTATACAATGACAAACATAATGTCATTGCACCGGTAGATAGGGGTGTTCATTGGATCGGATAACGATTTATTCGAGTTATTTGGATCGGGTTGTTCGGATTTGAAATTTTAATACCTTATTCGAAACCCAACCCGATCCGAATTCAGAAATTTTCAATCCTATCCGAATCTATCCAAATAACCCAAAAAACCTGAATAAACTTATTTTTTCATCCGAATAATCCGAACAACCCGAAATACAGGGTTTATTTATTCGGATTGAATTCGGATATCCGATCCGAATAAACAAGATTTTGTATATCCGATCCGAATTTGGAAAATGGATATCCGATCCGAATCTATCCTAATATCCGAATCTTTAATTCGGATCAGTTTTTTCGGATTTCAGATACGGTTCGGATTTCGGATATTTTTGGATTTTAGATTTTTTGAACACCCTACTTGTAGATGAAGAGATTAAAGAATCCTCTAAGTTTGTGAAGATCATATCATTTCTGAAGTGGTCCATGGTTGCACACGCGATTTTTGCAAATCCTGTGATCATTATGAATCACATTACATCTTTTTGGGAGAATGCTGATTTCGATTGTGCTGCAAAGCCACCTGTTCTAATGTCGAAGATCAGTGATGAGGTGATTCAATTCTTGGTTGAAGATCTATGGGCTGCTTTACAATTCCATAATGCTAATGATGATCCTTTGACTCTCCAAATGATCTGATTTGTGGAGTATTCAACAGGATGGGATATAATGGTGATGATACTGCTTCCTAACTGGCCATGAAACATTTATTCTAATAATGGAGATATTTGTTCCATGTTGTGATCATGTGCCTATCCAATAGGAAGTCCGGGATTGACACTTTGTCTAGACCTTTGTCTAGTGTTGAACAAACCATTCAACATTAGTCAGTAAATATTCGATTCCATGGTGAAACAGATTATAGCTACTGAGAAAGAGAGCTTTTTGCAATATCATCAATTCTTGACAATGATTTTTGATCATTTGTTTCCACATCTTAACAAGATTGGTCCTATTATCAAGATAACAATGATGAATAAAAGGATCTTTGCTGATAGTAGACCGAAGAGAGGAGCCAACATTGCAGATACTCCGTTATTTGGACATGTTATTGATGTTGATTCTGTAGAACCAGAGAATGATGCCTAGTTTCGTGTTCAGTCTCCTGTTGTGGATCAGCAAGCACATTCGAATGAACAAACAGAGCAAATTGCTGGTGCTGAGATTGAAACTACTTCATTTGTTCCACAATTCACAAATGTTGCTACATTATCTACACCACAAGTTAATGAAGCACTTACTAAAGAAACTGAAGATATTCATACTGAGCCTAAAGGACATGTTGCTGATGATGTTTCTTCTTCTGATAATGATGATTCTAATGATGATGATTATGATTATGATGCTAGTGGTTCTGTTATTATTTGTAAGAGTGTGAGCAGAAGGCCTTATTCAAAAATAATAAGTGACACTTAGTTAGAGGAGGCAGCTGAGAAGAAGAAGAAATTAGATCATGATAATGATTCGGATTATGTACCATGTGATACAGAATTTCGTTTTGATTCACCAGTTCACACTACATATTCTCCTTCTACATCTTCAAGCCCTGTACATACATCACAACCATCTACTCCACCTATACCACGTTCTGTACCATCATTTGAGTCTCCAAATATCAGTGATATTTTCACTAATAGCTTTGTCACTAAATCTGCTCAGATTTTGGCTTTACAATCCCAAGTTGAAGATTTTCAAGAAGAAAATGTTAGATTGAAGGCAATTATTAATACATTGGAAGCAACTGTTGAGGATTCCAACAAGAAGACCTCACTGATCATTCCACTACAAAATCAATTGAGTTCACTTCAATGTGAAGTTGAGGCACAACACAAAACTCAACTTGAATTAAATCAAACTGAGTTAGTTTCATTCAGAATCTTGAACAAGAAGATTATAGATTTGATTGCCAGTTCAGTCAAGGTATTCAAAGGACATGAAGCTCAATTGAAATAAATTTATGAAAGATTGGATGGTTCCTCAACTAAGGGGGAGAATACCTGTAGAGTTGAGGAAACTATGTCATGGCAATAAGGTGACAGAGATGATGATAAAGTTGGTGGTCCATCTGGCAATGATCCTACTATTGGAATCAAGGAAGGTTCAAGTACAGTTCATTCTGTATCTCAAGGGAAGCCAGTTGGACAGAAAACTACACCAGGTAACAAGGGAAAAGGAAAAGTTCCGGAAGAATACTTTTTTGATGATTTGATTGTTGATCAAGATCAAAATCAAGATAACTTGATGATAGAAGCTCTTTTAGATATTGATGATGATGATCTTGGATATGATGATCAAGATGATGGAGACTATGTCTTCGATGTTGATCCAAGATTAACTGACAAAGAGTATCAAGTTGCATCAAGATTTGAAGATATAAATGATGTGCCTGAGGAGGATCTAGAAAAAGGAGAAAGATTTCCTATTAGGGAAGCGAGAGAGTCGTTTATTGATATTGACTGGCAGGTGATGACGGTGAAAGAAAATGTAGAAAAGATTGTGGTTGATTGCGTATTACAATCATTTGCAAATGCAGTTAAAGAGAAACAAATTGCAACAGAGACAATCACTGAAGATTTACATAAATATCTAACAACTGCAGAAGTTGTTCAAATGGCTAAAGATGATCTTGTTTCTGCTCCTCAAAATCCAATTTTAAAGAAACAATAAAAGAATAAAGCTGAATGTGTTGGAAAAATTTTGGCTTGGAAATTTGAGACTGAAAACAATATTTTCATAATAAAAAGAGTGGATGGTGTACAGTTCTTGAAAAAATCAATAAAGAGTTTTCACCAATTCCCTTTGTGTGTACTCAGAGTGTTAGCCTAGATTTGTCTAATAAATCATGCCAATGATTACATGGCAAGTTTGATAGAAAGAACAATAAGAAAAGTGGTTCAAACAATGAAGCTTGAGTTTTTAAAACCTTAGAAGTTGAAGAAAATTCCTATAGTTAAGAATTTGGACTGGATTACTAGAAAGTGGAAGGTACGGTACAAATTCAAGCCGGTTAAATCTTCAAAGAAAATTCCTCTGTTAAAGTTTAACTTAGGTATTATGAATAACCTCCACTTATGTTATCTAGATGGTTATACTTCTGAAGCTGTATTTCAAGATGAAAACAAGATAGAGTTGTGAAGAGTGTTTGATCCTATCCATTAGATTAACCTTTCAGAAGATGATCAGAAGAAGTTACCAAAGCAATGTAGTTCAAGAAGGTGAAAGATGTTTGTATAAAGCACAAGATTTGTGCTGGTAGTCATCTACATTCTCAATGGAAAGAATGAAGACCAACACTAAGTTGTTACTAAGAGGGAGTCTATTAATACCCTGATAGCATCAGCCTCAAATGTTGAACTGAATACTGAAGCTGCTGCAGAGTTGAAGTGAAGACCTTTATGTTATTGTATTGTAATTGTATTAGTTTAGTTTGTTTTGTTTAGATTTGTGTTTTGTTTAGTTTTCTTAATTGTAAATTTTTCTAAGTATGGGAACATCGATACTATTAGTATCGATGATACTATCATCGATACTATTAATATCGACAATAGATGACCATCGATACTAACGGTATCGATGGACATGTCTATAAATAGCATAGTTTCGATATTAATTGCATCGAACTTGTTCATAACTTAGATTCTTAAGTTTGTATTTTCTCCTTGCTTGTACAAAGTTCATTCCAAATATTAATACAAGAGATTGAAGTTTGATCATTGATTTGTTCTATTTCTGCTCATTTATATTATTGCTCAAACATTGTTGTATGGATTCGACACGTACACAATTGTGATACCAGATCATTCAGATCCGATATATGGACCTTCAAGTAAGAATCGTTGCATTATATCGCTATATTCATGTGTCCATTATACATTTCATTTCGTTAAGTCCCTTTCTATATCTTTTACCGTCAGGTAGCAGAGGCTAAGCCGACGTTAACGTAGTGGTACCATAGGTTTGATAAACCTTCGGCGAGTGAGGTCAGTACGCTATGCGTAGTGAGATTTGAGAATGAAAATTGGTCGGTATCGTATGACCGGTAACAAGGCAGAACAGTCAGGTTTGGTAAACAGCGACATGGGTGATATTAATCAACAGAAACTATTAGTAATTGTACCACCTCGATTCTATAGACTGGCAGACTTAGCAACTGACCTCACTCATGTCATAAGCTGTTGACAGATCGTTGTGAAGTCAAGTGATTACAAATGGATAGGGATAAATTGGAGACATTGTGGTTTGACTTGGTGTTGACCACAATGTGGTCCTATTTATGCTCTATTCATCAATTGGGTTAATACATAAAATGAGTTGACTGTCACTTCTAACTTAGAAGGGAATAACAGTAAACTCTACGTATAGGAGTACAATTAAAAGATTAAGATTTATTAAAATCTATATCTTTAAAACATTAAGGGTTTACCATCACTTATGTTATGGTAATACATACCCTACAAAACACGTATTTCTATATAAATTCATTTGTGGATGATAACATGTGCGAATATTAATAAGAATAACAAATGGAAGAATGAAAGGGTATCCTTAGTTAAACTACCGGTGATACATATGTGAAACCCTATCTATACTTGGAACTAAGGAGAGAACATTGATGTGGGTTACGTAAGAATTACAATAAGAGTTGAGAATGACATTTTCAAACATTTCTAAAACAATAAATTTATGAACTCACCAGCCATGTGTTGACTTGTTTTAATTGCATATTTTCACAGGTAACGAACAAGTTTAGTCACAAGGATTAAGGACTTAAGCTAGTGGGGCTTGATAAGTGGACCTAGCTTCTTTTGGTGTGGATATTTTGATGACATCATGTGAATAACTTTTGAAAATTTGTGCAGATACAAGACAGCTACTCTATGATTCTTTTTGGGTAGATTTACATTGTTAAATTATGAACACAACTTATGTAATTTAACTTTATAATTCTATGTCAATGCCAATTTAGCATTTCTCATTATATATCATGTGCATTGTAAATAATCTGATCATTTCTATTATCACACGATATGGCGCCCCGAGACCATTCCGCCTGACGGGAAAGTCGGTCCAGCCCGCCAGTTCGGGCTGTGAAAGATTGGTATCAGAGCCATGGTTATAGAGAAATATAGGTCATTTTACTTAAATGGTTTGGCCTAGATTATAACCTAGGGACCCTTCATGTAGAGAACATAAGACTTAGGATTTTATTTGCATGTGTCTTCTGTATTCGATCATTGCGCTAACCGATATTCTTTTGGTTGTGATCAGAATGTCGCCGAGAAGACCACCACCGCGATATCGGGGCGCAATATCGGGAATGATAATCGTGATGATCAGATTGTTTACATTGCACATGATATAAAATGAGAAAATGCTAACTAAAATATAATTACAAAGTTAAATTACATCAGTTTTCTTCATAATTTAACAATGTAAATCTACTATCAACATCATAATTCTTCTTACTTGTATCTGCACAAGATGTACAAAATAATCTGTATAATGATGTTCAAAAATATGCAAGTCCAAAATACTAGGTCCTCTATCTGGCATCCTAGTCCAAAAGCGTAGACTTCTAACTCAAACCTGTTTGTCACCTGAGAAGTCATGCAAAAAGATCAAGTCAACACATGGTTGGTGAGTTCATATAGTTTTTTTTTAAATGAAGTTGAATAAACCTGTTCGAATGACAACCTTAACCTCACCATTAACCACCTATACCATCCAGTTCAGTATGCTTATATACAGGGCATATGTAGGGTCAAGCTTACCGTCAGCCCAGCCACCGTCCCACCACATACCAAACCACATGATATATTGTTCCTGGTGATAATTAAGCATTTCATCCCATACCTTTGATTCACAACGTTTGAGTAACCTGAAAATCTGTTAACCTTGATCACCCGAAATGACAACCTTAACCTCATTAACAACCACCTACGCTATCCAATCAAGTATGCTTATATATAGGGCATATGTTGGGTCAAGCTTACCGCCAGCCCAGCCACCGTCCCACCACATACCGAACTGCATAACATATTGTTATTAATTATAATTAAGCGTTTCATTCCACACCATCGTCATATTAGAATTTGAGTTCCACAAAATGAAATTCTACCGATTTCTTGAGTTCATCACGCATTCATGATCAACCATAGCATTTGTAGAAACATGATATTAAATGCTAAATTAAATGGATAAATAAACATTTAATACAACTAGGACATGATGATTGGGCCTTATTTGACTCAATCAATTAGTCTTAGTTGTTGATGGTGTCCAGCTTGTATCGTCACACACGTGGCCCATATTAGGCTTGACCCAAATGAGTCTACCCGTATGTGTCGGGACTTTCATGATGTGCCCATATCAGCTTGACCTTCAGGTCTACTCTACATGTCGGGACTTTAGGATATCCTTGATCTTTGTTCACCTCAATTCTCTTGAATTCGTTTGATTGTTTGATTTATGCCCATATAGCGTGACTATAAAAGTCTACTATTTATGCCGGGACTTTCCGTGTGTTAACACGTGGTCTCGATTTGCATACAACTGACATCCACCTTGAATTGTTCGTTATTGATTTCATTAGTTCTTTGATTCACACACGGATATGATTTCTTTGATCTTGATCCTTAGACTTCCTTGAACACAACACTAGATTTAGATTCCTTGAATTTGATCCCTAGTTTTCTTGAACACAACACTGAATTTAGATTCTTTGAATTTGATCTTTAGTTTTCTTAAACACAACACTGACTTTAGATTCCTTCTATTAGATCTTTGAAGAATAGTTATTTGTTTTAGAATCCTTGTCTTACTCATAAAGAGTAATTAATTCATTTAATAAACCTGCAATTAGTTTACCTAGACATGAGTCTAGGATACATTTAGGCATATAAAACATACATTAAGTAAAAGCATTTACGTAAAATATATTTCAAGAAAATAATTTGCGCATGCTTCTTAGCCCCGCGTTTGTAAAACAAAAATGTTTAGAAAGGGGGCAATGAACTCACCTGTTTTGCTATGTAATGATTCATAACAAATATCACGCTCGTTACTTGTAGATTAAGTATTTTCAGTACCTGAGTTGTTTTATGATGATTCGAATATTATAAGTATTTATAATAGACGTATCTAGGGTTTTGGTCTCGGTGTGCAACTATGTGTCCTAAGTTTTATTAATGTGTTGCTATGATTTTCTCTAACTATTCTAAGTGTATTACCCGTTCATAACACTTACCCCGTAGATAAACACTATTAAATCTTAGTTATGTAAGGTTTATGTTAAGTACATTCATAACTCTTTTAAGTTTAACATCATTTTATACAATCAGTTTTAAGTTGTAAAACATTCAGTTTAAAATTCATTTAAAGTGTTGTTAAATAGTTTTAATGGAGAATTTTATAAATCATTACCTTTATTAAAACATAAGTCATTTCAAGAAAATTTAAGTTAACATGTTAGACTTTGGTTAATCTCATTCAACTAACCTTCAGCTTGTTGCTAGATCTTCGTTTCCCATGGTTCTTTGATCGCTCTTGTGTACAAGTTACCTTAGAAAGTTCAATTGAACTATCTAACTTAGTTGTTTGTTTGCAAAGAATTCACTAAGTTACTTAGTTTGTTTTCTTGACATTTAAAGAGTTCTCACAACCTTAGTCATGATCTTGTTTAATGTAAACCCGAATGTTTTGAACTCAAATAATGTCCAAACATCCATGTTAGTAGTTAAAAGTTGTTTAGAAGAAAGTTAATGTTAGAAATCCCTAGTATAGGTGATTTACAAAATCGGTTAACATTTTGCAAACCTAATGACTCTATTTGACGACACACAAGGATTTGAATCCCCATTTTCTCGTTAACACCACTTGGTTGTACGTTGAAAGGATTTAGAGGTTCTTGAGGTCGAAGCTTTAACACTAGTGGTTGGTACCATCTATTAACCCTCTTGAAAACCCTAATAGTTTTCCCCAAGTGGCAATCCATGTGTTATTGCCATGCAAGCATGCAATTTACGTCCTTAAGCTTATCACCCACATCCAGCCCGAATGGTGTCCACCCGAATGTGATATCATTCTAATGTCATGGCCACACGAAATACTAGGTTCAACCGAACATAGGTAGCCATGTGAATGTGATACCATACCAAGGGAATGACCCATGCGGATAAGGTTGCCCAATCAAATGATGATGCCATGCGAATACACCTGGTCATGCGAATGAACACGGAAAATGCGAATGGAACCTTGGCCGAATAAGGGTATGTGCGAGGGGAACGGATTTGGTGGTTATGGAGCTGGTAGGTGGGGGAAATAATGGGCATTTAATGCCTTATTATTTCTTTCAAATACCCGGGTATGTTCGGGTTCGTTTGGTCTCGTTCGATTTCGCGTAGAACGTCGGTTTTCTTTCGTTTTCGTAACGTTTCGTTACGGTTTTAAAAATTAGAATTTATTAAATTAAATTAGGTGGTAATTCCTAATAAATTAACTAAATATCTTCCGTTTATTTTAAGTTTCTGAAAATATTAAATTTACTTGTTTAAATCGAATCATACAGTCGTCATGTGTATTCGTTCGGATTGTCACCCGTACGAATACGACGATAACTACACTCTTCAATATGGTTTTCTAATTATTAGACATCATTCAGAACGTTAAAATTTCATATATATTCGTACAGATCGTCACCTATACTAATAATTCGTCAATTTAGCATTCGCGTAACGACATCCGTTGTTATCTTGTTCTGTACAACCTCACATACATTTATACATAATAAAATCCTAACTAACAATCACATGATGGTTCTGTGTTGTTAGATGAATTTCTGACTGTTGAACCATGGTTTTGAATCATGTTTCTGAATAGAATGCGAAATAATTTTGTGTCAAACATAAAATGATAATGATATACATGTAACACACATAGATTGTACCTGAATTACTGTGTAGATCACTATTTTGGTTACGTTTCCGGCACTGATGTTACACCTGCTATTGTGGCACTGGCCACTTTGCTGAGTAACTAGCTAAGGGAGGCGATTCCTGACATGGTGAACCGGAGTAACATCAACAACAACAGCAATCAGACCGGGAAATCTTCCGGTGAGGACAGCGGGAACACCATGAACAACCCTGACTAGTCCTACAAGAGCTTTGTAGGATGCAAACCGCCCAGTTTCAGTGATCATGAGGGTACAATAGGCTTGATCCTGTTGATTGAGAAAATTGAGACTACCCTCGATATCATTGGCTGCCCTGAGCACCACTGGGTCAGATATGTAGGGGGACTGTCATCTTGCATACATGGGCATGTGATTGCTGCTCACCCTACCACACTGGAAATGCTTGTCATGTTGTAGGGTACATTGACTGCTGTGTTGGCTACCTCTGGTGCACTAAAGAATGAGGCTGAGATGAACAAGACTGGAACTTCGAAAAGGCCGGACCCACACCCGGCCAAGAAGCAAAAGGTGGTCAATAACTATGCTATGACCGCTCCTATTCCACAAATTGCATAAGACCCACAATATCAAGCTAAGAAGCCATACACTGGAGTGGCTCCTTTGTGCAACAAATGCTAATATCACCACCATCCAACTAACTAGTGCAGGCAATGCACATGTTGCGGGAGATTCGGGCATTGGGTTAATGACTGCAGAAACCCAATACCTCAAATTAGAAACAACGTTGCGGTGGTGATGCCTGCTGCTAGTACTGATCACAGATCTTGCTACACTTGTGGCGAACCTGGACACTTTTCAAGAGACTGCCCCAAGAGAGTACAACCAAGAGATCAGGCAACGAGAGGATGAACTTTTTCATTCGCAGCTGCTGTACGACAGGACTCGAATGTGGTCACTAGTACGTTTCTTTTACATGAATTTTATGCATGTATATTATTTGACCCTGGTGCGGATCAGAGTTTTATCTCGTCCGACATTGCATGCAAACTAAATCAGGTAGAGGTATCTTTAGACTCCCCTTATACCATAGAGGTAGCAAATGGCAAACAAATCACTGTTAGTGCAATACATAGAATTTGCGCACTAACACTTAATGAGCAAAATTTCACCATTGATTTTATACCGATGGAATTGGGCAGTTTCCATATCATTATAGGGATAGATTGGTTATCCCTTAACCGGGATTGAAATCATCTATTCCGAAAAGCTATTACGTATCCCAATGGAGAACAATCAAGTGTTGGAGAATCGTGGACAGCAAGCAAATCGCAGTATCAAATTGACATGGTGCATGAACGCACACATGTGCTTGAGGAAAAGATGTGGAGCTTTTAAAGATCACGTGGTGGAGAAAGACAAGAAGACAACCAAGATTCAAGATGTGCCGGTAGTTAAAGATGATGCGGACGTGTTTCCGGATGATTTACCGGGATTGCCACCCATTCGATCGGTGCAGTTCCGTATTGATTTGATTCTGGGAGCGGTTCCTGTGGCTAAGTATCCTTATAGGCTAGCACCATCAAAGATGCAGGAACTGTCAAATCAACTACAAGAACTATTGGATAAGGGGTTCATCCGACCCAGTTTCTTACCACGGCAAGCTTTGGTCCTGTTTGTCCTGAAGAAGGATGAATCTTTCAAAATGTGTATTGATTACAGGAAGCTCAACAAGCTCACCATCAAGAGACGGTATCCTTTACAGAGGAGTGATGATCTGTTCGATCAATTACAAGGACATTAGTATTTCTCGAAAATAGACCTGCGTTTAGGTTATCACCAGCTCCTGATTCAAGTCGAAGACATACCCAAGACTGCTTTTGGTACTCGTTACGGTCACTATGAGTTTATGGTGATGCCGTTTGAATTGAGAAATGCACCTGCAGTGTTCATGGATATTATGAACAGGGTGTAAGACGTATTTAGATCAGTTCGTTATTGTCTTTATTGACGATATACTGATTTATTCTAAAAGTGAGAAAGAACATGAAAAACGTCTTAAGAAGATCTTGGAATTGTTAAAGAATGAGCAACTCTATGCCAAATTCTCCAAGTGAGAATTTTGGCTAAGGGAAGTTTAGTTCTTGGGTCATGTGATTAACCGTGATGGAATCCATGTGGACCCTGTCAAGATTGAAGCCATCAAGAATTGGGATGTTCCCACAACACCTACTAAGATAGGATCATTTCTGGGTTTGGCATGTTATTATAGGAGATTCATTTCAAATTTATCTAAAATAGCCTTGCCACCCACTAAGTTAACCCTGAAGAGTGAACCATTTGCGTGGAAACAGAAACCGGAAGAAGTGTTCCAAACCTTGAAACAAAGATTGTGCAATGCTCCAATCTTAACACTCCCTATAGGCAATGATGATTTTGTAGTATATTGCGATGCTTCCCCTCAAGGACTCGATTGTGTTTTAATGCAACGAGACAAAATCATTGCCTACGCATCGCGACAGTTGAAAGTACACGAGAAGAACTATACGACTCATGACTTAGAACTGGGAGCTCTTGTCTTTGCAATAAAGATTTGGAGGCATTACCTGTATGATACGAAATGCACAATTTTCACAGATCACAAGAGATTACAACATATATTTGATCAGAAGGAGCTAAACATGAGATAGAGACGTTGGTTTAAGCTCCTGAACGACTACGATTGTGCGTTTAAATACCATCCGGGCAAAGCTAATGTTGTAGCTGATGCTTTGAGCCGGAAGGAAAGAGTCAAACCCTTATGCGTTAGCACAATGGGGATGACAGTACGAACCAGCTTGCGCAATCAGATTATGCAAGCACAACAACAAGATGTGGAGAGAAACAATATGAGGAATGAGCTCGATTGTGGAGCAGAGAAACATTTTGACACAAAACAAGATGGAGTTATCTATTACCAGGATCGTGTGTGGATCCCGGCGGTAGATGAACTCAGAAAACCTATTATTGACAAGGCACACAAGACATGATATTCTATTCGTCCTGGTGTTGACAAAATGTACAAAGATCTTTGGACATTTTATTGGTGGCCTGGCATGAAGAAGGATGTAGCTAACTATGTTGGTAAGTGCTTAACGTGTGCAAAAATCAAAGCTGAACACCAGAAACCGTCAAGTTTTCTGGAACAACCGGAGATACCACAAAGGAAATGGGAACAAGTAGCTATGGATTTCATTACCAATCTACCCCGCACTTCTAGTTGACACGATTCCATTTGGGTCATCGTAATCGATTGACCAAGTCCACTCACTTTTTACCAACATGGAGAAACTTGCGAGACTATTCATCAATGAAATAGTAGTGCGTCACGATGTTCCACTATCTATTACTTCAGACCAGGACAATCAATTTACACCGAGGTTCTGGAAATCATGGCAACAATCCTGTTAGTCCCATTGAAGGATCTAAAACTGATATCGATTAACACAACACACGTGAGAGTGCGGAATGGTATCATGTGTGTGCAAGAGCAATAACAATTAAGAATAACATGAAAAGAAGTACAATTGTTCACGGTTAATTGCACTCGGTTTCTATGAACCGACTGGTACACACGTTTTGCTTCAAAGAAAATAAATCAAACTCAAAACTATGAACAACCCTAATCTGACTAGAAAACCAAGTACTTATACTACCCAAAACCTATCAAAATTGAAACTAGGCCAACTCAAGAACGATATTTTTCATTCTCGACATCACCATTGCTCAACTCAGAAACCTAACAACCCATTGACTATCAAAACACCAAAAATCTAAGAACATATATTATCACTATGCATAAACCATGGGGAAATTGGTTTGAAATAAAACCAGTCTGATCCACAGAGTTTATTACAGTTAAATTAATTATGAAATGAACTTATTTTGGTTTGAATGGTTGGAAGTTGTTGGTTTGATCACTAAATATAGTCAAGGACACATGGTCATAGTTTATCGAAATGGTGGTGGGACGGTGGCTGGATAGGTTGCGACCTACTCCTACATATGCCCTATACATAAACTTATTTCGGTTTATCATGGATGTGTCAGTGATATGATTTAGTGGGGATATGGTTGGGTAAATTGATAATTGATAAACATAATTCATTAAATAATGAAATTGTTATCGAAGATAATTATGCGATGGTGAGGTTGCAAATATAAGTTTAACGCGAATATTATTTCGGAAATATTAAATTTAATAATGTATTCGCGTGGGTGACGATTCACACGAATATAATTATTAAAAATAATATACTGAAACGATATTCCATAAACCGTAGTCGAATTGAAATACGAAACGAACGATGGATTCGGAAAGGTGACGATCTTTGCGAATTCGTACGTGAGTAACGCGTTTCGACGAGATAACCGAAATAATATCGAACGATATTAAATTAGGAAAAGTAATTTAAAAACGTTTATTAGGAATCACAACCTTAAACGTAAATGAATAAGATTGTTTTAATAAACAATTAACTAAACGAAAGTAAATAAAATTATTTTATGAAACGAAATTATTTTTATAAATGCTTCGTGTTTTAAAATATGTGTTACGTGAAAACCGAACACTTTTAATAGGTATTAACGTGAAATAAACGAAACCGAGCATTCGTATTCGTCTGGAATATAGAAAGGGGTAAACACTTGCATCTTCCTCATTTCTACATCTCATTTTCTCTCTCTAAACCAACAAAATAGTCATCTCTCTCTCTCTAAACTTCTCTCTAAGATTTCTCACTCGTTTCTCATCCATTTCACAAGATCTTGGTGCCAAAACGTTCGTGTGATCGAGGAGAACAAGAACCCACGAAGATTTCGAGCATTTGAACACGATTTGAAGGTAGATCGACCATTTTACCTTTTGTTTTTCTTCTTTTCAAACAACCGGTCTCATCTTGAACTATAAACCGACTTTTAACCAGTTGAACACCTAATCGAACTTGTATAAGCCCGAACCGACGAGTAAAACAGGTCTGCAACATGAAGGAACTCGACGGAGATGATGATGAATAGCTACATGGTGCAGGGTTCATGAGGTGCAGGTTGGCCGAACCTCTAGTCGACCAAGACTGAGGTGACCGAACCCTAAGGGTGGCCGAACCTACGGTGGCCGAACCATAGGGTGGTCGAACCTGTGAGCTGCCAAACCATATGGTGGCCGAACCAATAGCCATGAACCTAGAGCCACAAACCTAGAGCCATGAACCCATGGCTGCTGAGTTAAGGATGGCCGAACCATGAGTGCGAACCTAGGGCTGTCGAACCTAGGTGCCATGAACCTAATGGATGTGAACCTCTCATCCATCGTTCAAAGGTGGTCGAACCTGGGAGCTGCGAACCCTAAAGCTGCTGACCCTAAGGCAGCAGACCTAATGGGCAGCGAATCTAGGGGCAGCGAGCCTAATGGTTGCGAACCTAAGGGAGGCAAACCAGTTGCTGCGAACCTCTACGAACCTTGGGTGACCACCGAATTGTGTGTGGATTAACCATAGGGGTTGCCGAACCTAAGGGTTGTCCAAAAACCTATGGGTTCAAGAATTATCACGCATGCACTTTGATTAATACTTTTTAAAAATAACTGAAACAAGATAAAGTTGTGGTACAATACTAACGAATAATACACGTGGATCCTTGTATACAAATGCGTATGCATGTACATGTGTGTAGTTAACTATCACTTTTGCAAGGAAAACCTAATATACATTTTACCTAAATTCACGCATGCATGCATGTATATGTATATGTATATATATGTTAATGGGCATGTAGCATACCATGTGTTCTAATTTAAAATCATCGATTTATTTAAAACTAACAAATTTTAAAACTTAATATTTATTGATGATAACATAGATAATAACAAGTGTTCTTCATAACTTAGACCGAATAAACTAAGTTAGTGACACTTAACGATTAAGGGTAAACACGCGCGAATAAGTAATAGTAATGACATACATGTACTTATGAACACAAATACGCGATAAATACATGTTGTTAAGTCATCGTTGATTTCACATATGTGAGCACGCATTCTACGAAACACTGAATCTAAGACATTCAGGTGAGTTCTCATAACCCCCTTTTAAATCGTTTTGCTTTTAAACTCGGGGGTGAAACATGTATACCAGATTTAAATATGATTTTGATAACACATGGGTGACACCTGGATTATCAATATGATATTCATATTATTGCATTATTGTTGATTATGGATTGACACAGATTATCACAACTTCGTGAGTCGTTGTTGGTTGAAGTTGACTTCGGTCCTCCGCAATGATTGAGTTACTGTTGTTGAGTTGACT
The DNA here is from genome assembly GCA_009363875.1 of Mikania micrantha. Taxonomy (NCBI): domain Eukaryota; kingdom Viridiplantae; phylum Streptophyta; class Magnoliopsida; order Asterales; family Asteraceae; genus Mikania; species Mikania micrantha. Next base: position 79,327,364 of record CM018691.1, on the reverse strand, counting down.
TCGGCCCTCCTCGGTGATTCCACTGTTGGTTGAGTTGACTAAGGTCCTCCGCAGTGCATTGTATTGTCACTTATGATTGTTAGGAATGCCATTGCCCGAGCTGACTTCGGTCCTCCGCGGCGATTCCATTCACCGTTGGTTGAGTTGACTAAGGTCCTCCGTGGTGCATTATTTTGAGATAATTATGATGAATGATGATTGTTGATGTTGAATGTGAATGTTCTCTTGATTTATCTGATTGTTGTGTTTGATTGTGTGATTGACTATCCTTGAACGACTATCTGCAATTAGTTGGATTATTTGGTTGTTGTGTTTGTTGTGTTTTGGCAGAGCTGGATTATCTCACATGTTCACATGTGTATTTTCTTGAAAACTATAAACTTTTATAAACACTTGTAAACATTTTTGAAATATAAAACTTATGATTACTCACCAACTACTTCATAGTTGACACTTGATTTTCTACATGTTTCAGGAAATGAACGGAAGTAGGTAGAGCAGTGCAGCTCTACATCTTTTGGACATCATCATTTAGGATCTTGGACTTAGCTAAAATTAACTGGAATACTAAAGACTAGTGTTTTGTTAATTTAGCTAATCTTTTGTGTAAATTGTTGTATTTACATCATGATGAACATGATTTTTGTGTAATTACTTTGGTTGATTTAATTGATATGTGATGATTTATTTAGATGCCCACGAGCTTATGAACAATCTACACATCCCTCGTGGCATCCCGGCGTTTCCGCCATTGGTCGGGGTGTTACAAAATGTGTATTCCACGTCTCCACAGTTTATTTTGATTCCATAGGTTTGTTCATCAAAACCCCAAAATTTGAAATTTCCAATGACCCTTCAGGCATGTCTGGAAGAATTGGAAATTTCTTCACCCTCTTCGTAGGTGGCCATTTTATCTCATAGGCATCAAAATCGATTGGATTGCCTAGAGAGTTAGTTCGTTTCTTCATAGATACTGATTTTCCTAGAGTGATATCAGCAAATCCTTTCTTGGCATGTTGTTGTAACGAATAAACGAAATTATCCCCTCTTTTTTTTTGTTAGCATTGAAGAACCTTTTTCTTGTCAGCTCAGCCATATCAACCATGGTAAATGATTTGAAACAAGAAGGATGATCGTAATATTCTATACGTTTTGTCAGACCTCTTCTGACCCACCACATTTCTTTAAATTCATCATATCACCAACACAATATTCCAGATCTATCTCCCTCATAATTGTAACGACTGTCTTCTACATCCACAGCAAAACTGGTGGGTTTAACCTTCATTGCTTCTCTGGCTTCCTGATCCACTCTATCCTTGATTATCATAAGTTCCCTAAACTTAGCAGTACTTACTCGGAACCCAGTTTCACCAGAAAAATATTTTCTCAGTCCTTCTTCATAACTACTCGTGAGATTAGCAAGCTCGGGTTGACTCATTTCAGATGTCATTACAGATTCACTAGATGGATTTGGTTCTTCAGCAAACTCTTCATGAAACTTATTCTGCAAATTTTTCTTCAAATCACTCACTCTTGTTTATAAGTATCCCATGTCAGTTTACAGAGACTTGATCTTTTATCTTTTGTCTCATTATCAGTTCTAAGTTCTTGAATCATTGTAGTATTAGACAAAGACTGCTGTTCCAACTCGAACACTCTTTCTTGAAACTTCACTACATCAATTGGTTTGTCATCAGGTAAAACATTCTTTCCTTTATCACACCTAATTCTGAGATCTTCAGGACTTGCTGAGGGTCTAGCCGACTCTATTATGATTTCTGGCGGTTGACTAAATTGTGTGATTGGCTCAGTAGTTGTGGTGGTAGTAGTCTGTGCCTGGGATATATCAACATTTACATTCTGCACCTCAAAAATAACAACCCCAGGCCTTGGGTCTCGTCTTCTTTTTCGTGGGACTAAATCAACATTCACATCCAACGGTGGGTCTTGTTCAGTAAACGAAGGTGCAGAAGGAGGATTTCCTACACTCCGTCTAACATATTCAAGCAATGCATAAAGATTCTCAGTAGTCAACAAATCCATTTTCTCAGGAACTTCCTTTTCAATCTCATGTGCCTCGGTCTCAAAATCAAAAACCACATCGTTACTTTCTTCAGTCAATATATCTTCAATAGGGGTGAGCAAACCTTAACCGTTAACCGAAATTAACTTATAACCAAACCGTTACCTAACCGAATTAACCGATAACCGATGTTAACCAACGGTTATGCTTAAAGTTTTTTGATTAACCGACAAATCGGTTAAGGTTATGGTTATGGTTATGGTTAAGGATGTTTCATAACCGAACATTAAACCGAACCGAACCGATACAAACCTAAATCTAATTTTTTATATTATGCTTTAAAATTAATTTAGGATTGGATTTGAAGATCACCTAACTGCATGCCAAGAAATGAGGTCATGAACCGGAAGCTTAAAACAGTAAAAAACATGTTGCAGTGAGCTGGATATGTCTATGTTCTCCACCATGTTTTTTGTTTAAGAAAATAGAAATCGTAGGATAAGAAACTGGAAATCATAGAAACTTAAATCTAAGTTTTTAGTTTTTAAGAATAATAAACATAAATGACATGAACACTAATTAAGAAGATGCATAAAATGGGTTAGTTTTGGTGTCTGAGCATTGATAATAAGCATCCCACATCGGTAGTTGGATGAAAATTTCTAGGAACCTATTATTATAAAAAAAAAGCTCTTAGTAACTCATTCCAATACAAGTAGATCATAATTTTTTATTATTTTTTCTTTTATTATAAAAACTTAACTGAGTTTTATTATACTTGGTGTTTTACAACAACCTTATGCGAACTTAAATCGATGTCAAAATTTTCAGCTAGTTAAATTTCAAGCTAAAGTCAAAATATGGTTCTGTCAAATTACGGTTAATTAACCGTTAATCGAATCAAACCGAAGTTTATAACTGATTAACCGAATTAACCAAAAGTAATCGGTTTATAAATTACCTTAACCGAAAGTGTCGGTTATGGTTTCGGTTTTAGCTGAAAACCGAACCGAACCGACCCATGCACACCCCTAATCTTCATGCTCAGGAAGCTTAACAATATAGACATCTTCATCTGAATTCTTTGAACTAACAGCTTCCATATCATGTTCTTCTTTAACAAAAACATTTGGAATCACATTTTCACCAGCATCAAATCCCTCAATTTCAGTAAACTGACCAAACTTTTTCAGTTGATGTAGTCCTTGAAACTGGTATTTTCCACCTCTATTTTGCAACACCCGTGGAAATATTGATTCGTTCAGTAGCTTCAAGTCCCTTGTTACAATTCCTCTCTGTAGAGTGGGATATTGTTCATCAAATACCATATGTAAAAACCTTGGATACATCATAAATCGCTCTCCTTTTGATCCCTTCAAGTTCCCCTTCATCTCATTTAGATCAAATTTGGAGAAGTTGTACTCCCAATTCATAGCAAGAGAAACAAAAGTAGATGCTTGTTCTCTATTCAGCATATCAAAAGTTCCTTTATTCCCACTTACGTAGACCATAAAAACATGTGCAATGTACCTCTAGTAAGGGATCAACTGTTTCTCCTGAAGCATTGGATAAACACCTTCATATCCCATACCAACCAGCACATTTTAAACGTTTTCTTTCTAAATTATAACAGGATCAGTTGACTTGTCTGTAAATGCGAGCACCTCCCAAATCACTTTCTCAGAAATTACAATCTCTGTATTTTGAAATTTTGCAGAACTGATTCCCCAACCATCATCCCTTTGTTTATTAAGTGAAGCCGATAGCCATAACTCTTCAATCAGATTCTCATGGATCACTGGATTCATCCTCATAGCATGAGAGATCTTGCAAGTGTCTAATACACGGATAGCTGAAGCAAATTGTTTCTGTCTTTCAGATGGATCAGCAATCAGCAATGCCAGATTATGATAGTCTCTCCAAACAATTTGAAGTTGTTGTTGAGCCATTTTATTCTACAAGTCACGAAAAGTACATTAGCAAGACTCAACTTAGATTTTAGAACAAAATAGACATTCGAGTTCACAAATATGTTCCCGAGTTACTAAACACTTTTCAAGATTTCACAAATTTGTTCTCGCATTGAAAACAAAATTGTTTTCAACATTTTAAATTTTGTTTCTAGAATTTCAACTTGGTTTTCTAGTTTCCATTCGATTTCGAGTTTCCATTTGTTCTCGAGTCAAGACCTCGAGAACCATTTATCTTCTCCAATCAAGCTCAAAAAAACCCTTTTCGAAACTTTTAATCTTCACCGAACTGATTTTAACCTGCCATTCTCAAAAATCTTAACAATTCTATGATCAAAAACTCGAAATAATCGCAATCCATCCAAAACCAATCTCTATTTGTTCGATCCTTATTATCATAGTCACAAATCAAAACTCAAAATCGTCAACCCTAACTTCATGAGATCCAAACATTTCAATCCTAACCATCACAAAAACCTACAAATACCTTTAAAGAAGATTAGTACTCAAAATGATGATGAAGATGACGTAACTGATGCAAAAGTCGAAAAAGCAAAGAAAGAACTCGAGAATGGCTTAGTTATTTTGAAAATGTGGTTCAATGCACTCGTTAACCCCGTTAATCTTCTTTTATAATCAATCAATTACACAAACAGGCCCATAACCGTCCCACAAATCCAAAACCATCATTTTTGAATTTTTAGGATGATCAACTAATTTATTGTTTATTTGGGATCAAATTGTTCTTAAGTCGGTTAAAAATTCCCTTTTATACTAACCCTTATGAACCAGATATCATGATTGCCGGTATATTATCCATCTAAACCCAAACTTAAAACTTTTTTCGTTTTTCTACGTGTGCATGTTTATCATGTATTGGTAACTTAAATGTGTTATACGTGAATCACACTAAATCCTAGATACCTATGGTGCATCCCATCAAGCCAAAGAATTCCTACTTCAAATTCAACATGCATCTAATCCTTATTATATTTCTGAGAATTTTAAGAAGAGAGAGGAAGAATGGATCGTAGGTTTCAATATACAAAGCTTAATATACAATGGAGCTTGGGGTTTGGACTCTTGAGGGTCCCTTTTAACATGCCTTTTGCATGATTGTGCTCTGAGACGTCTTTTATTGGTGTGAATAGATCAGTATTTCGTAGCATATACTCATGTATGCAAGCAACATCTCAAGTCTCCGCGTAAACATAACAAAGAGAGTTACGCTTCTCAGGTCTCTGCAGAAGCAGAACAGAGAGAAGACATCAATGAGCACGGCAGGTTTTTATGTACAGATGTAAAGTGCTTCCAAAGAAAGCACTCGATTTTCGACATATTTTCAGAATCTTGTGCATATCAAAAATTTCATAAGATATCTAAGACAGTCAAATAGGTAATACACTCTTCTAAGTAGTGATATTTTGACAACACAAGACACAATTTCTTTAATTTAGCACAAGATAGATCAACTAATTCAGTCAAGTGAGCCTACCAGCATATCATTTCAATCCTAGTTCGTTCAGATATAACATTTTTCATGAATTTTTAAACTAACCCTTTATCACGAAGTTTTATATCATTTCCCATGACATGTCTAGACTTAATTTATTTTGCATATTTCTCCCCCTAAATTTATTCATGGTATGAAAAAAATTATTTAAAAGAAATTTGTAAGAAAAATAAGAATACACCTCCAAAAGAAGTCACATCAATTACCTCAAGTACTCAATCCTCAAAAACAATCATTTTCATCAAATTCACAAGCACATTGAAGGTTGAAATACTCACTGGCTTTGTGGATATGTCAGCCACTTTTAATTTTGTATCAATTTGTTCCATTTTAATGAGTTTGTGGTCATAGCAATCTCTGATAAAATGAACTTTCATGTCAATGTGCTTGTTTTAGTGTGTTGAACCGAGTTTTTTCAAATTTGGATTGATGCATCATTATAGTCAAGTCCCTCAACCTGACGATTAGGTAGAGGAACAAGTTCCCAAACCTTTAATCGATCAAACTGATTCAACTCATCATGCATGGCTTCAACCCAAGTATGTTCTTCAAGAGCCATATAAATATTCTTAGGTTCTATCTGAGAGATAAAACAAGAAATAAGCAGTTATTGATAGCACCAGACTGACTCCGTGTCTGAACTTCCGTGTCAACTGATCCGATTACATTTTCAATGGGATGATCACGTTGAATGCGGATGGGAACACCACTTTGAGAAGGATTGATAGCATTTGGTAGTTCTGAAGCATTTGCAGATGGGACATCTAGATTATCTGGTTAAGCATTGGATTCAGAACGAGAAGAACTAGCATCATATTCAGCTTGAATTGGTTCAGAAAAGACGTGAGTGTGCTCAATAGAGGTTTGATGCTGATCAGGTGTAACATTTGTGCATATAGTCATGTAGTTGTAAACAGTGTTAGAACAGTGTCTATTCATGGTTCAGTTCATCAATGTGATTCGTATGTTCATAATGTGTGCTTGTGTGTTACAGGATCTTAGTAATCAGAGAACAAGTATGTATTATCTATTTACAGTCGATTTCACTAAGCAAGAACAGTAACTTGTTATATCAAAACAGTGGTGGGCAGCGAGAGTGAGCCCTATACATATACTGCGTTCGGTGTAACAGGTTAGTGTTAGTGCGTAGTGTTGAGACGAATAGTATAACAATCATTTAATTCAACCAAGATCGTAATCTGTAAGCGAGACTGAGTATAGTTATGGGTGACGATCCATAATAGTACGAATGTTGAACTTATAATTACGATTAAACGACTTTAAATATTTTAATACGATCGAAAAACGTACGCGATTGCGGGTATACACGTAAATTGTGAATGTTTAACGATCCGACAACACACGAAGAGTAAAAATGATTAAATTAATTATTTTATATTTTTACAATTTTGAAACTCATCATTTTAATGAGTTTAACAACTCTTTTTATTTAAAACCGCGTAAAATACGCATTACGTTTCGGAAACGCGAACCGAGCAACCGAAACGGACCCGAATACCACCCGGGCTATAAAAGCCTTGAACAAGGCTATTTTCCTTCATTTTTATCAGCCAACAACCCTTCTCTCTCTAAAACTCGCGAACCTACCCTCCCTCTCTAAAAACCGAACTTCGAACGCGCGTATCTCGCTTATTTCTCGACGGATTTCGACGTTCTTGGTGTCCACGCGAAGCTCTCAACGTTCTCTACCTGAAAGTACAAGAAAACCACGGATTTGTCCAGCCAAAAACAAGGTACGATCGAAAGTATGAGCTGAAAATAGGGTTTTCGTGGGCTTTGTTCAAACCTAGATGCAATCGGTTGTAAGTTATTTGTTTGTCGTTTCTAACCATCACGAGGACTGGTACTTGAGCAACAACACCATGGGGAGCTTCAAACCAAAGATTCGAACTGATGAGGAGGATGAACACGCACAGGTTTGTTTGGGCAAGCTGTAGCCGAGCCTAGGGTTCGCGAGGCACACTGGCCGAACCCTATTATGCTTGCCGAACCTTCATCCACCGGATGTCGAACCTGTTGGAGTTCACGAACCCTGCAATGCTTCGTTTGAGTACCAGCCGAGCCCTAGGGAGTCCCACGAGCCTTCACGAACCAGTTGGTGACCAACGAACCCTCCTAGATCGAACTATCTGCGAACCCTACAAGAAGATCCTTTCACGAACCCCATACAAACGAACCTTGCATGGTTCGTGGGGTTATCAAGCAAACCTTCGAAGCTTTTCAAACCGAACCACTAGGGTCTTGCCGAACCATGTATATCACTCCACTAAAGCCGAACCCTGCATGGTTCGGGGATCTATCAGCCGAACTCTAGGGATCTTAAGGAGTCATCACGAACCCTAGTCGAACCCTTGTGCATGCCACGAACCAACTTGAGCCGAACCCATGCATGTCAACGAACCTAAGCCTTGAGACTAAAGGGTTCGCTGCCCAAGTGGCAGCCCATGACTTTTTCGGCCCAACCCAATCAAATTCCATTCGGCCCAATTGATTAGTTAGCTTCGGTCCACCTTAGGTTAAGCCCAACAAGACATGAGGCCCAATAATTCATTCATTTGGCCCACGAAATCCACTTTTGGCCCAATACTTAGCAATTGGCCCATTATTGAATTAAGTGGTCATGGACTCGAATTAATGACCATTGGGGTTACATGGGCTTAAGGCAATGGGAGGCCCTCGACTATGACAAATTGTGAATTGATTATAAATGGTTTAAATTTGTAACTTAAAGTTAATCATGAGGATCAATTCACAATCCCAAGACTCAAAACAATTGGAACACCTTTTCATAAGTCATGTTTAATCAATGGTTATCAAATTATCAAACAAATATCATTTATGCATAAGAATTATGCATCAAAGAGCATTTCATAAGTTTCTTGGACCCATGATCAATCAAATGATTCAAATCATAACATTCAAGTTTTCACAACAATCATAATCAAGAGAACACAAGTCAATCAATGAATCAAGTTATACAATTATAAATCCTATATCTTATGTATGATTACAATGTTATAGGAACAAGTTAGAAGTCCTGTTTGCTACTTGCTAACTGTTTTAGTTCAGAGTCTACTGCAGACAGGTGAGAACTTTAGCCCCTCTTTTACTGTTTTATAACTGTTTTGGGGTGGAACACGTGATCAAAACCACTATTTCAATCTTGTTTCATTGCACAGTTTATGTGCATTCATAAACATTACAGGTTTATCTTATGAATCCAAGTGATTCTTCAACGGTTTAAGGAAATTGTCAACTGTTTCAAAGGAATTATTTACTATTAAACCCTTATTACTAAAAGGATTTTATAATGTTTTCTTGAAATGTTTTGTAACAGTTTTACTCAAATGTTCTTTTAAAGGATTTTACAAACCCTTTTGTTATAAACCTTGTTATTACACAAGGTCATCACAACATGGTATTCAAAACAAGTGGTTCATAACATGGTATTCAAAACAAGTGGTTCACAACATGGTATCCAAATCAAGTGGTTTTAAACATGGTATTCAAATTCATTGGTTCAAAACATGGTATTCAAACTCATTGGTTCAAAACATGGTATTCAAGTCAAGTTGTTCACATCATGGTATTCAAATCAAGAGATTCATTTCATGTTACATAAACAAAGGATTCAACTCGTGGAGTTAAATCCAGGTTTTCAATAAGACATTAACACATCCGGTTAAAGTAAGATTCAGAAAACATGGTGTCCATTGTTGTAAACAAACTTATAAACCCATCAAGTATCATATTCATTAGCGTTAGTACTGGGTGATCACAACAAGGGAAAGCGGACACATACATTGGGGCAGGCCGATTGCTGCAGTTAGTTTTTAAATCTGTTTTATAAACTAACTGCAGATTTCGGTTACATATGGTTTATTCAAAACTGTTGACATATTATCTAACTCCAAACGTGGTTTGGGACTTGATATTATATGTTGACTCATGTGCAAACAGTGATTGGACTGTTTACACTCATTTTCCTACTTGATGTTAGTTTGGGTTGCAGCTCATCCGTGTGAATCTTATGATGCTTTAACTTACCTATGTCTTATATCATATAACTCATGTTTACAAATGTTTAAACCTATTGTTCTCACCAACTACGTCTGTAGTTGACAGTTACTTTTCACGTGTTTCAGGAAATCAGGTTTAAGACAATCTCAGGGACAACTAAGGAGACCATTCTAAGATAGAACAAGATGAAGAAACATGCTAGGATGGATTAGAAACACATTAAATCCTAAATGTTTAATTGTCTTGTTTGGAGTCTTATTTTGTAACTATATTTTGGGTCTGTAGTTGTCTTTCTTTTGGTAGATAGATTGTCTGTAACTAAACAATTGTCTAAACATTATGCAACTTAGTAATCCATTGTGGTTGTTCTTATTCAATACTTGTGCATGATTCAACTGATCATACGTCACCGCGCCGTGGATTCCGCACGCGGCGCAGGGGTGTGACAGGTTGGTATCAGAGCCAAGGTTGTAGAGAACTAGGAAAAACCCAATGTTTAATGACCTAGACTATAACCTAAGCTACCCAATAGGACTAAGTGCTATAGACTTGAGGATACTTAGGATCTAAGTAACTTAAGTGAGCATTAAGTCTACATTAAGCTTGAAAGATCTTAGGGACATTTTTCTAAGATTAGACATCGAGTCAAGGAATTTGAATCGGACTTCTATAATTTTAGAAACCGAATTAAATTCTCACACATATGCATTTAAGGATTTCAGAGGCAAGGATCTGTATTCTTAGTATCCTTGATCTGAAATTCTCACACAGAGATCATTATAGAAATTCAGAGGCAAAGATCTGTAGTTACAGTATCTTTGATATGAATTTCTTGTCATATTCATTATAGGATTCAAAGGTCAAGATCTATTAATTTAGAACTTGGATTTGAGATCCTTGTCATATTCATTATAGGATTCAAAGGTCAAGATCTATTAACTTAGAACTTGGATTTGAGATCCTTGTCATATTCATTATAGGATTCAAAGGTCAAGATCTATTAACTTAGAACTTGGATTTGAGATCCTTGTCATATCATTATAGGAATTCAAAGGTTGAGGTCTATTAATTTAGAACTTAGATTTGAAATCCTTGTCATTGTTATCATTATCATGGATTCATTATCATAGGAACTTTATAACTTAGAATCTGTGTAACAGTATTCTTTAGTTGAAGTTCTCACAGGAAATCATTATGCTCAGTACTTTAAAGTATTGGGAAACTAGGTTGATTAACCTAGGACACATATACATAAACCTAAGGTCTTAGTTTCTAGTAAATTAAGGACCATGGTTTACACAATCATAAACAGAATCAAGGAACAAGAGGAAATCATGGGATAATCATAATCAATCAAGGGTTGGAATCTTAGCTTCAAATGCAAACGGCGGATTAACGCCGATGGGCTGAGGTAAGTGGTGGGTCGGTGAGAGCTTACCCTATATATAAGCTTATCTTGGTTTGTCAGGGAAAATTCGGCGCTTGAATTTGAAGTGAGGATTCGGGAACAACCGGAATCATTGAACATTGGTCAAACACATGGGGTACAAACACATGGGATACAATCATTGGTGAATCAAATCATAGTGGAATTCAAACTTGGATGAACCAGACATTATGGTGAATCAACCAAGTTGTGAATATTCTGTAAATGTAAACCTTAAGTGAAATTCTTAAGTGATTACATCATTGGTACTTACTGACATAGGTTAACAGGAAAGTGTAGAACACACGTATGACTTAGTTCTACATGTTAACAACTGTTAGTAGGTGCACGCATAACATAATCATAGTTCAATCATGGAATCAATCATAGTTCAAGTTGATCAAAGATCATGGGATTCTTAATCAATGGAAAACACATGGAAATCAGTACAAACGTGTTGCCAAATGCTAGCAAGGGCATGATCGTGGTATACCGAAACGGTGGTGGGCAGCGAGAGTGAGCCCTATATATATACTATTTTCGGTATATCGGGAAAGTGTCAGTGTGTAGGTTTGGTGGAGAGATCATGAGACATCGTACATATTCACATGATAAGTATACAAATGAGTTGATAACTTATACGTGTACTGGATCATATTACAATTGAATGATAATACTAGTAGTATGGATATATTACTGACCTTATCATGAAAATTCAATTGTATCCATTCTCATTACTGACCCGCTTGTGGCTTCTATTCGTAGAATGCCTCCTCGACGAGACCCAAATGCTGGGGGTTCGACAAGCGGTAATGATGATGAAATTAACAAGATTGCTCGAGCTATCGCTGTTCACATGAGGGATGTGATCCCGGGTATGGTCACTGATATTACCCAGAATCTTCGGGGAAGTACCGGTGATTCTGCACACAACTCCAATGCCACTAACGTTGGAACTGCTAACTTTACTTTTAAGCAGTTCAACGATGCTAAACCTCCCAAGTACTCTGGTACTGAGGGAGCAACCGGCCTACTGCAGTGGCTGGAAAGCATCGAAGACATTCTCGACTTCACTGGGTGTCCTGAAAATCTGAAGGTCAAGATGGCCTCAAGTGCTTTTCATAAGGGAGCGCTCACCTGGTGGAACTCTGAGAAGAACACCAGGGGACGTGAAGTCGCTCTAGCCTTACCATGGAATGGATTCAAGAACTTACTGGTGGAAAAGTTTTGTCCACGTCACGAGCTAAAGAAACTGGAAGTGGAGATGTGGAATCTGGTGCAGGATAGTGGCGAAAATGCCAAGTATACAACTCGTTTTCATGAGTTGTGCATTTTGGTACCACATCTGGTTACTCCTCTATCCCGCAGGATAGAGAAATACATCGAAGGCTTGCCTCTAGTGGTTAGAGGAACTGTTATGGGGAACAACCCCACTACCTTGGAAGCCGCGATTCAACTCGGTGCTACACTGACCGAGGAGTATGTTAAATCGGGAGTGCTCACCCGAAAGGGATTTAAAAGAGCACAGATTGAGGAAGGCAAGAAGCCTGAACAGCACCATCCCAAGAAGAAGAAACAGAAGACAATCAAGAACTTTGCAGCGTTGACTGCGGCTGCACCTACTCATGCTACTCCCCTCACTGCTATGCCACAACCTGCTAATGTCAGAAAGCAGTACACTGGCTCATTTCCACTCTGCACCAAATGCCAGTACCATCATCTACCCACTATTCCATGCAGAAAGTGTCTCAAGTGTGGGCGTATGGGACACTTGGCGGCTACATGCCGATCTGCTCATCTTGCTACTGCAACAACTGCTGCCACAACTTCTGCTGCTACAGGTGGAAGAGTTTGTTACAATTGTGGGGCAGAGGGACACTTCAGAAATCAGTGTCCGAAACTCAACAACAATACTGCTGTTGCTCGTGCTTTCGTTATTGGAACTGCTGAAGCACGTGAAGAGCCGGCAGTCATCACGGGTACATTTCTTATCAATGATCACTATGTTCCTATCATATTTGATACTGGTGCTGATAAAAGCTTTATCTCTGCTCATACTGCTTCTTTGCTTAATATGCAACTATCCACACTTACTGCTCCCTATACTGTAGAAGTAGCGAATGGTAAGACTATAGTTGTAGATTCCATCATTAATGCTTGTGAGCTAAGATTAAATGACCATCTTTTCTCGATCGATCTCATTCCTATGACTCTCGGAAGCTTCGAAGTTGTAGTAGGAATGGATTGGCTATCTAAGAATAATGCTGAAATCGTATGCTCGGAGAAACTTATTCGAATTCCCTTACCGTCCGGCGAAACGATGATAGTCTACGGTGAGAAACCCTGCCGCGAATTGAAGATTGTATCGTGCATCAAGGCGAGGAAGTATCTGAAGAAGAAATATTATGCATTCTTAGCTCACGTGGTGGAAAAGAAACCTGACAAGAAAGCAGTTGGAGATGTACCGGTTATCAAAGACTATCCAGACGTATTTCCAGAAGACTTGCCTGGACTACCACCAGTCCGACAAGTGGAGTTTAGAATTGATCTCGTCCCTGGAGCAAACCCAGTGGCGAAGTCACCGTATCGATTAGCACCATCTGAGATGCAGGAACTGTCTAGTCAGCTTCAAGAACTTTTAGACAAAGGTTTTATAAGACCGAGTTTCTCTCCATGGGGAGCTCCGGTTCTCTTTGTCAAAAAGAAAGACGGTTCATTTCGCATGTGCATAGACTATCGTGAGCTGAACAAGTTGACAATCAAGAATAGATATCCTCTACCTAGGATCGATGATCTATTTGATCAATTACAGGGAGCAACTTGCTTCTCTAAGATTGATTTACGATCCGGGTATCATCAGTTAAGAGTAAATGATGAGGATATACCAAAGACTGCATTTAGGACTCGATATGGACACTATGAGTTTGTGGTTATGCCATTTGGGCTGACCAATGCACCCGCAGTGTTCATGGACTTGATGAATCGAGTCTGCAGGCCTTACTTGGATCAGTTTGTTATCGTCTTTATTGATGATATACTGATTTATTCCAAGTCAGAACGAGAACATGAGGATCACTTGAAGAAAGTCTTGGAACTACTAAGAAAGGAACAACTTTATGCTAAATTCTCAAAGTGTGAATTTTGGCTAAAGGAGGTTCACTTCTTAGGACATGTCATAAACAAAGATGGAATTCATGTAGATCCAGCCAAGATTGAGGCGATTAAGAACTGGACTACTCCATCTACTCCAACAGAGATTCGTTCATTTCTGGGTTTGGCAGGTTATTATAGAAGATTCATTGCAAACTTCTCTAAGATAGCCTTGCCACTCACTACATTGACTCAGAAAAGTCAAGCTTTTATATGGGGACAGAAACAAGAAGATGCATTTCAACTTCTTAAACAGAAGTTATGCAATTCCCCTATCCTTAGTCTTCCAGAAGGCAGTGATGATTTCATTGTCTACTGTGATGCTTCAAACCTTGGTCTTGGTTGTGTACTTATGCAACGGGACAAGGTCATTGCTTATGCTTCAAGACAACTCAAGGTTCACGAGAAGAATTACACTACTCATGACCTTGAGTTAGGGGCTGTGGTCTTTGCATTGAAGATTTGGAGACACTACCTTTATGGTACTAAATGTGTCATCTATACGGATCACAAGAGCCTTCAACACATTCTCAATCAGAAAGAACTCAACATGAGACAACGACGTTGGGTTGAGCTTCTAACTGATTACGACTGCGAGATTCGTTACCACCCGGGTAAAGCCAATGTGGTGGCGGATGCTCTTAGTCGCAAGGAACCAGTCAAACCAATTCGTGTTAGAGCCATGGAGATCAATACACAGCCAAACTTGAAAGACTTGATTCGTATTGCACAACAACAAGTAGTAACAGATAATCAACTCAAAACGGACTTGGATTGTGGCATTGAGAAGAAACTAGAACCTCGATCAGATGGGTTGTTATATCTCAATGGCCGCATGTGGATTCCAAAGTCTGAAGAATTGCGCACACTCATCTGTGACGAGGCACATAAGTCGCGATACTCAGTTCATCCTGGAGCCGACAAGATGTATCAGGACTTGAGGACATCTTACTGGTGGCCGGGAATGAAGAAAGACATAGCACTGTACGTGGGAAAATGTCTTACTTGTTCAAAGGTCAAAGCAGAACATCAAAAGCCTTCGGGACTTCTGCAACAACCTGAAATTCCTCAATGGAAATGGGAGCAAATTTCCATGGATTTCATAACAAAGTTGCCGAGAACTCCGAGAGGTTTCGATTCGATTTGGGTGATCGTTGATCGACTCACCAAATCTGCTCATTTTCTCCCAATCCGAGAGGATTACAAGATGGAGAAGCTATCCACATTGTACATCAACGAAATCATTGCACGTCATGGTACTCCAACATCAATCATATCTGATCGTGATAGTCGCTTCACTTCTCGCTTTTGGCAATCATTGCAAAAGGCTTTGGGAACGCGTGTGAATCTTAGCACGGCGTATCATCCCCAAACCGACGGCCAAAGTGAGAGGACTATCCAAACACTTGAGGACATGCTCCGTTCTTGTGTCATTGACTTCGGTGGAAGTTGGGACACTCATCTCCCACTCATTGAGTTTTCATATAACAATAGCTATCATACGAGCATTCAATGTGCACCATTCGAGGCTCTATATGGTAGAAAGTGCCGATCACCGGTCTGTTGGACCGAGATTGGTGACTCACAGGTCGTAGGACCAGAACTCATTCAGGAAACATCAGACAAGATCACAATCATTCAGTCACGGCTTAAGGCCGCACGAGATCGGCAGAAGAGTTATGCTGATCGTCGTCGGAAACCGCTTGAGTTTCAAGTTGGTGACCGAGTCTTACTCAAAGTTTCTCCCTGGAAAGGCGTTGTCCGATTCGGGAAGAAAGGGAAACTTGCACCAAGGTACGTTGGACCTTTTGAGATCCTGGAACGGATTGGTCCCGTAGCCTACAAACTCAAACTTCCAGTGGAGCTAAGCAATGTTCATGATACTTTTCATGTATCAAATCTTAAGAAATGCTTGGCGGATCATGATGTTCAGATTCCACTGGAAGACATACAGATTCAGAACAACATGCAATTCATTGAACGTCCAGTTGAGATCATGGATCATGGGGTCAAGAAACTTAAACGCAGCCGTATCCCTATCGTGAAAGTGCGATGGGAGGGCAAACGCGGTGCTGAGTTCACCTGGGAACGTGAAGACCAGATGAAGCTTAAGTACCCTCATCTTTTTACAGTATCTTCGGCTAGTTAATTTCGGGACGAAATTCCCTTAACTAGGGGAGACTGTAACATTTGTGCATATAGTCATGTAGTTGTAAACAGTGTTAGAACAGTGTCTATTCATGGTTCAGTTCATCAATGTGATTCGTATGTTCATAATGTGTGCTTGTGTGTTACAGGATCTTAGTAATCAGAGAACAAGTATGTATTATCTATTTACAGTCGATTTCACTAAGCAAGAACAGTAACTTGTTATATCGAAACAGTGGTGGGCAGCGAGAGTGAGCCCTATACATATACTGCGTTCGGTGTAACAGGTTAGTGTTAGTGCGTAGTGTTGAGACGAATAGTATAACAATCATTTAATTCAACCAAGATCGTAATCTGTAAGCGAGACTGAGTATAGTTATGGGTGACGATCCATAATAGTACGAATGTTGAACTTATAATTACGATTAAACGACTTTAAATATTTTAATACGATCGAAAAACGTACGCGATTGCGGGTATACACGTAAATTGTGAATGTTTAACGATCCGACAACACACGAAGAGTAAAAATGATTAAATTAATTATTTTATATTTTTACAATTTTGAAACTCATCATTTTAATGAGTTTAACAACTCTTTTATTTAAAACCGCGTAAAATACGCATTACGTTTCGGAAACGCGAACCGAGCAACCGAAACGGACCCGAATACCACCCGGGCTATAAAAGCCTTGAACAAGGCTATTTTCCTTCATTTTTATCAGCCAACAACCCTTCTCTCTCTAAAACTCGCGAACCTACCCTCCCTCTCTAAAAACCGAACTTCGAACGCGCGTATCTCGCTTATTTCTCGACGGATTTCGACGTTCTTGGTGTCCACGCGAAGCTCTCAACGTTCTCTACCTGAAAGTACAAGAAAACCACGGATTTGTCCAGCCAAAAACAAGGTACGATCGAAAGTATGAGCTGAAAATAGGGTTTTCGTGGGCTTTGTTCAAACCTAGATGCAATCGGTTGTAAGTTATTTGTTTGTCGTTTCTAACCATCACGAGGACTGGTACTTGAGCAACAACACCATGGGGAGCTTCAAACCAAAGATTCGAACTGATGAGGAGGATGAACACGCACAGGTTTGTTTGGGCAAGCTGTAGCCGAGCCTAGGGTTCGCGAGGCACACTGGCCGAACCCTATTATGCTTGCCGAACCTTCATCCACCGGATGTCGAACCTGTTGGAGTTCACGAACCCTGCAATGCTTCGTTTGAGTACCAGCCGAGCCCTAGGGAGTCCCACGAGCCTTCACGAACCAGTTGGTGACCAACGAACCCTCCTAGATCGAACTATCTGCGAACCCTACAAGAAGATCCTTTCACGAACCCCATACAAACGAACCTTGCATGGTTCGTGGGGTTATCAAGCAAACCTTCGAAGCTTTTCAAACCGAACCACTAGGGTCTTGCCGAACCATGTATATCACTCCACTAAAGCCGAACCCTGCATGGTTCGGGGATCTATCAGCCGAACTCTAGGGATCTTAAGGAGTCATCACGAACCCTAGTCAAACCCTTGTGCATGCCACGAACCAACTTGAGCCGAACCCATGCATGTCAACGAACCTAAGCCTTGAGACTAAAGGGTTCGCTGCCCAAGTGGCAGCCCATGACTTTTTCGGCCCAACCCAATCAAATTCCATTCGGCCCAATTGATTAGTTAGCTTCGGTCCACCTTAGGTTAAGCCCAACAAGACATGAGGCCCAATAATTCATTCATTTGGCCCACGAAATCCACTTTTGGCCCAATACTTAGCAATTGGCCCATTATTGAATTAAGTGGTCATGGACTCGAATTAATGACCATTGGGGTTACATGGGCTTAAGGCAATGGGAGGCCCTCGACTATGACAAATTGTGAATTGATTATAAATGGTTTAAATTTGTAACTTAAAGTTAATCATGAGGATCAATTCACAATCCCAAGACTCAAAACAATTGGAACACCTTTTCATAAGTCATGTTTAATCAATGGTTATCAAATTATCAAACAAATATCATTTATGCATAAGAATTATGCATCAAAGAGCATTTCATAAGTTTCTTGGACCCATGATCAATCAAATGATTCAAATCATAACATTCAAGTTTTCACAACAATCATAATCAAGAGAACACAAGTCAATCAATGAATCAAGTTATACAATTATAAATCCTATATCTTATGTATGATTACAATGTTATAGGAACAAGTTAGAAGTCCTGTTTGCTACTTGCTAACTGTTTTAGTTCAGAGTCTACTGCAGACAGGTGAGAACTTTAGCCCCTCTTTTACTGTTTTATAACTGTTTTGGGGTGGAACACGTGATCAAAACCACTATTTCAATCTTGTTTCATTGCACAGTTTATGTGCATTCATAAACATTACAGGTTTATCTTATGAATCCAAGTGATTCTTCAACGGTTTAAGGAAATTGTCAACTGTTTCAAAGGAATTATTTACTATTAAACCCTTATTACTAAAAGGATTTTATAATGTTTTCTTGAAATGTTTTGTAACAGTTTTACTCAAATGTTCTTTTAAAGGATTTTACAAACCCTTTTGTTATAAACCTTGTTATTACACAAGGTCATCACAACATGGTATTCAAAACAAGTGGTTCATAACATGGTATTCAAAACAAGTGGTTCACAACATGGTATCCAAATCAAGTGGTTTTAAACATGGTATTCAAATTCATTGGTTCAAAACATGGTATTCAAACTCATTGGTTCAAAACATGGTATTCAAGTCAAGTTGTTCACATCATGGTATTCAAATCAAGAGATTCATTTCATGTTACATAAACAAAGGATTCAACTCGTGGAGTTAAATCCAGGTTTTCAATAAGACATTAACACATCCGGTTAAAGTAAGAATCAGAAAACATGGTGTCCATTGTTGTAAACAAACTTATAAACCCATCAAGTATCATATTCATTAGCGTTAGTACTGGGTGATCACAACAAGGGAAAGCGGACACATACATTGGGGCAGGCCGATTGCTGCAGTTAGTTTTTAAATCTGTTTTATAAACTAACTGCAGATTTCGGTTACATATGGTTTATTCAAAACTGTTGACATATTATCTAACTCCAAACGTGGTTTGGGACTTGATATTATATGTTGACTCATGTGCAAACAGTGATTGGACTGTTTACACTCATTTTCCTACTTGATGTTAGTTTGGGTTGCAGCTCATCCGTGTGAATCTTATGATGCTTTAACTTACCTATGTCTTATATCATATAACTCATGTTTACAAATGTTTAAACCTATTGTTCTCACCAACTACGTCTGTAGTTGACAGTTACTTTTCACGTGTTTCAGGAAATCAGGTTTAAGACAATCTCAGGGACAACTAAGGAGACCATTCTAAGATAGAACAAGATGAAGAAACATGCTAGGATGGATTAGAAACACATTAAATCCTAAATGTTTAATTGTCTTGTTTGGAGTCTTATTTTGTAACTATATTTTGGGTCTGTAGTTGTCTTTCTTTTGGTAGATAGATTGTCTGTAACTAAACAATTGTCTAAACATTATGCAACTTAGTAATCCATTGTGGTTGTTCTTATTCAATACTTGTGCATGATTCAACTGATCATACGTCACCGCGCCGTGGATTCCGCACGCGGCGCAGGGGTGTGACATCAGGGGTAGAGTCAATAGATGTGTCAGATTGAATTTCTTTGCCTTTTTTGTTCTGCTGAGGTGCTGATCTTTGAACAGGGGGATCAACTGTCCATGACGTGTTTCGCACAAAATCTGACTCGTCTGTGTGAAATGTAACACCTGAAACATTTGGTTCATTTGAGGGAACATCAGACAAAATGTTGAAGGATCTGTACAAGGTCGAATAATCAAAAAGCCAATCCGGCCCAACTCGGCCGTCGGTTGCGTTCTCCTCAAGCCATCGAACATTATAGGACTCCACAGTTCGCTTGGAGATTTTGTTGTAAACCCGATATGTTGTTTTACTAGCATAGCCTACAAAATAGCAGTCATCTGCTTGACCATTGAACTTTGGGATTACATCCAAGTGCAGTATGGTACAAGGACATCCAAAGATTTTGAAATGCTAAACAGATGGTTTGTGTTTGTAAAGAATTTTATATGGAGTCATCATATGTCGTTTGTTAAGCAAGACTCGATTTTGAACATAACATGCAGTATTAATGGCCTTTGCCCGGAAAAATGTAGGCAAATTTGAATCAATCATTATTGCACGTGCAGCTTCGATCAATGTTCTGTTTCTCTGTTCAGCAATACCATTTTGTTACGGTGTTCTGGCTGCACTGCATTTCCTACCAATTCCTTTTTCTACACAGAAAACATTAAGTTCAGCATTTTTAAAGTCTGTGTCATTGTCGCATCGAATTCCCTTGACTCTTTCATTAGTCTGATTCTCCATGAGAGTGATAAATTTCTTCAGTAAGTCTACAGTCTCACTTTTATTTGACAGAAAGAACACCCAAATGAACCGTGAATAGTCATCTGTAATAACCAAATAGCATGATGCATGATTGATGCTTAACACATTGACTGGACCGAATAAATCCATATGAAGAAGCTGCAGAAGAGAATCAATGGAATTGAAGATTTTTGGCTTATAAGGCTTTCTGTGATGCTTCCCTTTAGCGCATAGAACACACTTCTGGATCATCATGAAGTCTTTGATTGGAATATTTCAAACAATGATCCTCTTTGCAATTCGATTCAATTTCTTGAGATTTGCATGTCCTAGACGACGATGCCAAAGCATAGCATTCTGTTCAGATAGCTTTGAAAAGAGACACACGACTTCATCAGATGGTTGTTGATTCATATCCAAGAAACATGCATCTTGTCTTCGTTGAGCTTTGACCAGAATCCAGTCTTCCGGGATGATGATTCCTGGTTAGAAAATGAGACACTCCGTGCTTGTAAAATGACTGGAGTATCCTTTGTCACACATTTGTGACACACTGGGTAGACTGTGCTTGAGTGCAGGAACATAGTTGACATTTTCGAGATTTAAAGCTCCATTTGTGACAGTTCCACGTAGAATAATCTTTCCTCTACTTCCTCCAACAAATATCACATCTCCCCCATCATAGTTCTCTAGATTTGTAAGCTAGTAAATGTCTCCTGTCATGTGTCTGGAACAACCATTATCCACATACCAAAGTTTGAGAATATTCCTCCATAGCCTTTCATGCACAATTGACAAGATTAATTAGTTTTTGGAACCCAGATCATCTTGCTTTTGGGTCGTCCAAAATAATATGTGGATGTTGTAGCATTCATCAAGAGTGATCTGAATTTAGCATGTTTAACAGATGATTGGGGTGAAGATGTGAATTTTTGAACATTGTGAGGTTTTCAAATATGAGATTTTTCCCACAAAACTTTAGGTTTGATTTGATGATTCACTTTGCGCCAATTACTATCAGAGGGCTTTGGTTTGAAATGAGATTTCGTCATAGTCTTAGATGTATACATCTTCATTGACTTAGTGTTTCTCGTTTCATAACCTAGCATTCTGAGTGTTTCTTGTGAAAGAAGCATACGAATTATGTTTGCAATTTCTTGCAATGTGTTCGGGAATTCCACAGTAAAAGCATGTTTGGTGTTTCACTAATTGTTTGTTATTGTGATGATCCCGTTGCTTCAGAACAAAATCATGCTTGACACCCTTTTTGTTGCGATTTAAAGAAGAGCTCGAATAAGGAGCTTCAATGTATGTTTTAGGTTTGGGTGGTACATATCTAGCAATGCTAGGATTTTCAACAGAAATTTCAGTTATATGCAATTTAATGTCACTTTGCAAATTGTCACTAAGGTTTGAGAAAACATTTATACTAGTTCTATTGCTAGAACTTAAACCAGATGCATTTAAAGTATTAATGAAATCCCAATCAAACATATTTGAACAAGTGCAATCAACATAAACAACATTCAAACAAGCATTATCAGTATTTAAAGTAGAAGGAACAAAAGGCACTGAGTTTTTGAAAATAGAAAAATCTAAAGGTTTTGAAACACAATTATCATCTGAAATCATTTTTGAAGATGAATTGTTAAAATTTATAGCAGCAACAGGTTCATCATCATCTTCAACCCAATCTTCCACTATTACTTGATCTACGCAAGAATCATAAATGTTAGAATACGTTACATGGACTTCAGGTTCAGGTGTTTTCACTGAGCATGAAGTCGAGACAACTATATCCTCCTGTCTACCATATTTCAAAGTGGCAGACTTTGCTAACTCTTCTTCTGTCATGGGTGTGTAAACAAAACTGTTACTCAATGGTGGAGGGTTATTTACAAAAATGTTTCCCTTTGCACCGATCACAGTCATACGAGTTTCTTCTTTAGAAGTTAACCCAAATTCCTGACCCTTTGCACTTACTCAAACTGTTGGTTTAACCAAACCCTCATGTACACGATTCACATATCCCACTCCCTTAGTTTCTTGCCATTTCATTTGTTTTTGAATCATATCTTCTACCACCGCAGACGAAACTTAAAATTTTTTAAAATTCAATTTAGAGTTTTCAAATTTGTTTTTGTATCGTTCTGCTTCAGATTTAGCTTTATCAAGTATGGTTTTAGAAGATTTAATGGCACACTTAGCATTGCTCAAGTCTCTAGTTAAAGCAATGATATCAATCTTTTGAGCTTCAACCTTTTCAATTAAATGTTTATTTTCCCTTTTTAATTTTAAGTTTTCTTGCTCAAGTCGTGACATATCAAGTAAGAGATTGGTATTGTGAACCATGTACGTAGTCACTTTATCAACACATGCTTGAGTGCACAGAAAAGTACTTACATCAGCATCAGCAGGAAGATGTGCCATGAAAGCATGCTCCTTATGTTTATGAGCGGTGTCGGCCATCAATGCAACTGCAGAGTCCTCAGGAATATTTAGAGCTTTGATCTGATCATCTTGTAACATCACTGTACTTTCGATCGTCCGTACATCCGTACATCTGTACGATTGTACTGTTACGACCTGATATTTTGTAATTATTAAATATTGATCATCATTACTGATATTATCACTGTTACTGGTATGCATGGTTATAACTTATTATACGCATAAACCATGGGGAAGTTTAGTTGTAACTCAACTAAACAGAACCAGAGAGTTTATCGTAGTCATATTATTGAGGATTATATATATTTGGTATGGGAATGTTAATAATTAAGATAATAAAATAATGGGGATTAATTACGCGAAGTGAGGTTACGAATATGACTTAAACGCGAATATTAATTCAGAAATATTAACTTAATAAATGTATTCACGTGGGTGACGACTCACACGAATATAATTATTAAGGATGATATTCTGAAACGATATTCTATAAATATTAAATCAAATCGAAATACGGTACGAGCATTGGATTCGCAAAGGTGACGATCTTTACGAATACGTACGCGAGTAACGTGTTTCGACGAGATAACTAAATAATATCTACCGATATTAAATCAATAAATGAAAACTTAAAACGTTTATTAGGAATCACAACTTAAAACAAAAATGGAATAAATCAGTTATTTAAAATAATTAATTTAGTAAAAATAAAACGAAATCATTTTACGAAATAAAATTATTTAAATCATTTTAATTGATGAAAATCAATTATTTAAACATTTCATGTTTTAAATAGTGCAGATTGCCCCAAAAGTTGGAGTGAACAGCAATTGGATCGTTGATAGTGGGGCTTCAACACACATGACCGGTGATATTTCTCTGCTCACCAATGTGAATGCAGTTCGAGGTGGCTATGTTGCCTTTGCTGGAGACAAAGGTGGTTTTATTACTGGAGAGGGAATTTTGACAAATGGACAGGTTTCGTTCGATAATGTCAGATATGTCAAACAGTTGGAAAACAATCTCCTGTCAGTCTCTCAGATTTGTGACAAAGAGTACAAGGTTCTATTTGATGACTCCAAGTGTTACATTCTCAAGCAAGGTGTGCAGATACCTGAAGATTGGATTTTGATATCTGCTCCGAGGAAGCAAGACTTGTACGTTCTCAATATGGCCACAGCTTCAACTACATCCTCCACAGCTACATGTTTTATGACAAAGGCAACTGAGAAAGATTCAATCCTTTGGCATAAGAGGATGGACCATTTGAGTTTGCGCAAGATGAATCATTTGGTACACAACAGTCTGGTTGAGGGAGTTAGCTTGAAAAATTTTAAGCTGTCTGATATCTGTGTTTCGTGCAAGAAGGGAAAGCAGTCTAAGCAGTCTCATAAGCTGAAAAAGTATCATTCAATCAATGTTCCTCTTGAGCTTCTCCACATGGATTTGTTTGGTCCAGTGAATAGGAAGAGTATAGCTGGAGATCAATACTGCCTTGTTATCACTGATGAATACTCCAGATACTCTTGGGTCTTCTTTTTGAAAGAGAAATCAGAAACGTTTGATTGTATTCAAGTTCTGGTTACTAAACTTGAATCGCTTTATAAGCTCAAGATTCGTCAGTTTAGAACTGATAATGGAACGGAGTTCAAAAATCACAACATGGAGAATTTTTGTAATGCAAGAGGCATTGTGCAACAATTTAGTGCTCCATACGTTCCACAGATGAATGGTGTTGCTGAACGCA
The DNA here is from genome assembly GCA_009363875.1 of Mikania micrantha. Lineage (NCBI taxonomy): Eukaryota > Viridiplantae > Streptophyta > Magnoliopsida > Asterales > Asteraceae > Mikania > Mikania micrantha. The sequence continues at coordinate 79,302,488 of CM018691.1, read as the reverse complement.
AGAATAGGACATTGATTGAGGCTGCTAGAACTATGCTTGCTGATTCTTCTCTGCCGGTTCAATTCTGGAATGAAGCTGTTGCTAACGCTTGTTATACATTGAACCGGGTTCTTATTGTGAAGAGACATGGGAAGACTTCCTTTGAACTGCTCCATAACAGAAAGCCAAATCTTAAGTATCTAGAACCATTTGGTGCTCCATGCACTATGCTTAAGAAACATGAGCAGGGCAAGTTTAATGAAAAGGTGGAAGAAGGGTACTTTCTTGGGTACAGCACTCCAAATAAACGAGTTTACAACATTTCAACTCATAATGTGGAGGAGTGGTACCATGTGGATGTTCAGAAATATACAATGCCCCCACCTGGAAAAGGGCCAGATTGGATGTTTGATTATTCCAGTCTTTTTGACTCATTCAATATGCCCCCCATGTACTCAGATGAAGATGTCGCTGTTCAGATGCTGTATGACGTACAGAATGCCCCCGATGCTACTTTTCAACCTACATCTGCATCTGGTCCCTCTACACAGATAAATGATGACAGCTCAGACACAGACGACAATCTTCCAGCTGCTCCTGAACCAGTTGTTGATAATCTTGTACCTGGTCTTGAGGATTTGAATTTGAATAACTTAGATTCTGAGGTTGAGGTTCCCGCTCATCCTGTTGGAAGAATCAATCGTATTCATCCTCAAGATAACATTATTGGGAGTCCTCTAGATGGAGTGAAGACTCGAAGTCAGATTTCTTCAGGTGGTCTTGCAGACATTCTTGATTTTGCAGATGTAAGCTTTTGTGCTCATTCCTGCTTTATCTCTCAAGTTGAACCGCGTACAGTCACTGAAGCCCTCAAAGAAGAATCATGGGTCGATGCCATGCAAGAGGAACTTTTACAGTTCAAAAAGTTGGGGGTCTGGCAATTAGTTGATAGACCCAAAGGTGCAAAAGTCATCGGTACAAGATGGGTTCTTCGGTGCAAGAAAGATGATCACGAGATTATAGTGAGAAATAAGGCTCGTCTGGTGGTTCAAGGATTCAGACAGATAGAAGGATTGGATTACAATGACGTGTTTGCTCCAGTTGCTCGACTAGAAGCCATTCGTATTTTCTTGGCTTATGCATCCTTTAAAAAATTCAAGGTTTATCAAATGGATGTAAAGAGCGCGTTCCTTCACGGAGTTATTAATGAAACAGTGTATGTCAGTCAACCTCCCGGATTTGAGATCCATTGCATCGTGACCAAGTCTACAAGTTAGACAAAGCCCTGTATGGATTGCATCAAGCTCCGCGACCGTGGTACGAGACACTTTCCACTCACCTTCTGAACAACGGGTTCAGAAGAGGTGTCATTGACTGCACTTTATTTATCCGTGAGAAGGACAGTGATTTACTCTTGGTGCAAGTGTATGTGGACGACATAATTTTTGGTTCCATAAATGATGATCTGTGCAAGGAATTTGAGAATGTTATGAAAGAAAAATTTGAAATGAGTTCGATGGGAGAAATGAAGTTTTTCTTGGGTTTGCAGGTGGATCAGTCTGAGGCAGGGATTTTTATTCATCAAACCAAATACGTTGGTGACATTCTGAGCCGGTTCAGTATGTCTGATGCAAAGCCTGCTGGTACCCCACTGGCGATTAATCACGGGATTACTCCAGATGAAAAGGGGGAGTTAATTGATGCCACTCTGTACCGGGAATGATCGGATCTCTCATGTATCTTACTGCTTCTCGGCCAGATATCATGTTCGCCACTTGCTTGTGTGCACGTTATCAATCCAAACCAAGAGTATCTCACCTTATTGCTGTCAAAAGGATTATGCGTTATCTGAAGGGTACACCGGAACTTGGCTTATGGTACCCTAATGATGATAACTTTGAGCTTACTGCCTACAGTGATTCAGATTATGGCGGATGCAAAAGAGATTTCAAGTCAACATCTGCAGGATGTCAGTTCTTTGGAAACCGATTGGTCACCTGGCAGTGCAAGAAGCAGACGTCGGTGTCTACTTCAACCTGTGAAGCTGAATATATTGCTGCTGCTAGTTGTTGTTCACAAATCATCTGGATTCAACAGCAACTCAGGGACTATGGGTTACATTTTTCTAACACTCCTATTTATGTTGATAATACTGCCGCCATTGCTGTCACTAAAAATCCAGTTCAGCACTCCAAGACCAAACACATCGACATAAAATATCACTTGATACGTGATTGTTTTGAAAAGAAATTAATCGATGTTGTTAAAATTCACACCGATCACCAAAAAGCCGATCTTTTTACAAAAGCTTTTGACAAACCCAGATTTCTATATCTGTTATCGGCTAATGGTGTTTTCCAAAAGGATGAAGTTCAATCCTCATCTGAGTCTCACAAATGATCATCATTTTACTTAGATAGTCTTTGCTTTGTTTATTTTATTTCAGTATTTTCATTTTCTCTTGTACAGTTATTTTTTATTACCAAAAACACAAAAAGATTTTCTATTTTTAGGTTTTTAGGGGGAGAAATAGAAAATTTGAAAAACCAAAAACATTAGAAAATTTGAAAAACCAAAAACAATAGAAAAATTAAAAAAATGAAATGGTCTTGTTTAATAAAGTAGTACATTGATTTCATTATGTCATAGAAGCAGAAATGAATGTGTGAACTAAAATCACAAGAGAATTGTGATGGGATGTACTGATAGGCTGGCTATACAAAATAAATAAACAACTTATGATAACTTAGAAAGTTTGATTTGTGGAATCCATTTTATTAAATCTTTTGAGTGAAAAACGGTTTTTGACTCAAATCAAGCATACACCTGTCATCATGGAATCAAATGAGGTTTCATTCAAAGAAAAATTAAAGGCAAGCTGGTATTAAGCTTGAGGAAAATCAAAAACAAGCTGGTATTAAGCTTGGTGAAAAACTAAAAACAAGCTGGTATTAAGCTTGAAGAAAACCTAATGCAAGCTGGTATTAAGCTTGAGAAATACTTAAACAATTAAAGTTCGATTCCATACATGTGCCATATTGCTGGGACGGACCTAGCTGAAGCCATCCATTTGGATAGAACAAGAAAAACACAAAAAGATAATAAATGTTTGAATCTTATTGAATTCATGATGACTGGTTTTAAGATATGCTGAAATGAGTTTTGAACTGATTTTGATCTTGATTGATGAAATGAATTGGGGAACTCAATCAGAAAATATGAGTGATCATATAGTTTGTTTAGGAGTTATGTATTGTTCTGTTTAAATTTGGACAAATATATCAGTAATCGTATCAAAATGAAATTGTGTTTGAAATGAAGCATTCATTGAAGGCAATATGATGTGATTAGAGATATATGTGTTATCTTATTAATGGACTTCTCACAAAAATATGTGTTTATGTGTTTTAAATTCTTGTTTGTACAGTTGTAGTGGTTGCTTCAGAAAAATACAAAAAGATTTTCTATTTTCAATTTTGTTTTAGATGATCATTTGTAGATTCGGATGTCTGTCATATCTGAATCCTGAACCAACCAGACATATCTTCATAAATTGTTAAAAGTTTGTTGCTCATAATGTCAAATGTTGAAAAATTTGAGGTTTGGAGATTTTCATCTCTCATTCGTCCGAATGAGAGGTAGAATGAACTCATTCGGCCGAATGAACTCATTCTGCGAATGAGTCATTCGACCGAATCAATCATACACAATGAACCTCATTCGACGAATGAAGAGTGTCGAATGACTCATTCGACATTCTCATTCGGCGAATGAACTTTGTCGAATGACTCAATCGCTACTTTCATTCGGCGAATGAGACAGAAGTTATCTGACCTTTCGCCTAGCTCATTCGGCGAATGAGAAGAGGCTATATAAATGTCTTTCGGCCGAATGAAGGTCATTCGACCAAAAACTCTTTCGTGACTTCAGATAGAACCTCATTCGGCGATTCACACACAGTGCCCATTTACTTGATTTCTTTTGACTTTTTCTGATCCTGCCTCTGATAATCTGTTTATACTTCATCTCAGGTATATGAGGATCAAATTTCAGATCATTCCAACCGTGAAATCATGCCAATCAGATCATCATTTAGGGTTTTAGGGTTTTAAAGTTCACCTTGTAAATAAACAACTGAAATGGACTTGAACCGAACTTAGTCAAGTATTAAGAGTGTTAGTCGGTCGATTCTGAGTGTTAATGAACAGGTTTTATGGACTGATTTGTGATTTTGAAAAAGGGGGATTTTGAATTCAAATCAGACGCCGAATGTCGTCATTCGGCGAATGAACCTCATTCGACGAATGGCTCATTCGACGAATGACCAGTCATATTCATGTCTCATTCGACGAATGAGAGTCATTCGACGAATGGCTCATTCGACGAATGGCTCATTCGACGAATGGCTCATTCGACGAATGACTCATTCGATCCTATGACTCATTCGACGAATGTCTTTCATTCGGCATATCAGATTAACAGTTAATCTGATTTTTGGCTAATTTCAGTTTACTGATTGAGTATCTCGTACTGACATGTTTATTTCTTGTGTTATGCAGTATGGCAGGATACAAGTCAGTTCCTAAGCACAACATCTGTGCTCATCTAGACTTGACCACTCCGAACGCGAAGCACTACTCAGACATCATCACATTTCTGAGGCGTTCTAGGATATTCACAGCTATATCTACTGTACATGTGCCCTATCTATCACATCAGCAGTATTTTTGGTCATCGGCTGATATTGATTGCGAGGCCGAGCCTACAGTTATACGAGGCAAAGTGCAAGGACATGATGTGGTTGTCTCAGCTGAGCACATCCGGAGAATCTGTGGATTTCAAGACTCTCCTGATCAGCCTGCATTACTTGATCGATTTCTGGTTCGTGGATGTTTCTACGATGCAAGTATGAGGGTGGTATTGGAGCTGGCATTCTGAACAAGGCGTTTATGTCTCCTCAGTTCAAGTATTTGGCACACGTCTTGGTTCACTGTCTTGGATCAAGGAGAGGGGGTTTTGATGATATGCGTGAGACCATCCAGTGCGCATTTGCTGCTTTAGTGCTCAACAAACCCTTCAACTTCTCAGAGATGATCTTCATTCACATGAAGGAGAACGTAGTTCTCAAGGGTGACAAGAAGTTCCTCATGTACCCGAGGTTTCTGCAGCAAATCATAGACGCCAAAATTCCAGATCTTCCTAACAGAGTTTTGTCATACAGAGGGAAGGAGAGGAAGCCCACTACAGGTCTTTATTTGCTCACCTCTCTCGACCTGATTATAGGGCTCCTGTTGGACGGAGATGGAGGCATGATGACTCCGACTCAGATGTAGAAGACATTGTTGTACCAGCTGGAGGTGATGATAGTGATGGAGGTGATGATGATGGTGGTGCAGGCCCTAGTGGTGCTGGAGCTGGTGAAAGCACAGTGTTATTAAGCACTGCTGCTATGGTGAGTTCTGGTGCAGGGGAGATGAGTTTTGGACACATGACCACTGCTGCTTCAGTGAGCATGGTTGATGTTGTTGGTTCTGTTGCGGGTGGTGATGCTGATGTTTCTACAGCACAGGAGGAGGATGTTGATATCGATTCTTTGATGGATCTAGACTTTCTGACCACCACTACTACTACTGTTTCCACCTCTACTGCTCTGATACCAATTGTAAAGACGTGATAGGACCGGCGATTTCACTTTGAACGGAAGGTTAGGGTTTTGATACACGACGAAGATGAAGATCCAGCTGGAGAAGGAGAATCAATAGGAACTAATCTCCTTTCTGAATTGGTAGGTGCTGATTTCTGATGTTGAAATGGGTTCTTGTTCCCAGCTTTCTTAGGCTGTTTGCATTGTCTGGCAAAGTGACCCTTATCACCACAGTTGTAGCATGTAACAGATGCCATATCAAATCCAAACTTGGACTCCTTGTTTAGATTAATATCCTTCCCAGTCCTTTTCACAAACTCCTTTGCTCTTCTAACTGCACTAGCCAATGCCCACATAATGTCAATCCTCTCCATATCATCTGGATCAATCTGAGAGTAGTCATCATTGGTCAAATATGGATTGCCGATCTGACCAGCAACTAATCCATCATATGAGCTAACCAATGTTGACAGAAGACCCATATGCTCTTTAGCAATCTCTACTGTGACCTTGTCAAAATTCTCTGTTTTCAGACTTGCAGTAGGCTGATGATGCTCTTGTTGTGAGCTTGATGAAGAAGATGGACTGAAATGCATCTGAGCTGCAGATGGAGCTTCAGATGCTTTAGAAACAAAAGCAGTCTTCAAAGGAGCATGAGTTGTAGATTTATCAACTGTAGGAGTGGAGTAGTATAGAGAAGGATCTTGAACTTGCACAACCCTCTTGGCTTTCCACTTGTTCTCTATCTCCTGTTCCTTCAACTTCTGAATGAAATCATTGATGTCCATATGAGCCATCATCTGATTTTGCTTGAGTACCATCAAGAAGGACTCCCACGTTGGAGGTAGGGCATCTGCTAAACACAGAATCTTCTCTTGAGTTGTAGTTTTGACCTCGTGGTTGAACAACTCACTCAACAGATGATAGAACCTAGCAATCAGCTCATCAAGGGACTCATTACCCACATACATAAAGCTGTTGAACTCTTTCCTTAAAGCTTTAGACTTAATGATCTTTAATGCATCATTCCCCTCATATCTTTGTTGCAAGGCATCCCAGAGGTATTTGGAAGATGTAAACTGTCTAAATTGATGAAAGATATCTGTAGCAATGGACTGTGACAGAATGGCATATGCTTTCTTCTCATAGTCATACAGCTTCCTTTGAGGCTCGGTCATCCTTGTAACAAGCATAGGAGTACCATCCTCGTTTAAAGGCCTCAAGTAACCTCCCTCTATCATCATCCACAGATTTGTATCCACTCCATTGATGTGGATTTCAAATCTATACTTCCAGTGAGGGTAGTCATCTAAAGTCAACAACTTAGGAGCTTTGTTTGAGTTCCCGGTTTCATTTTCTGTCAACAAGAGAGTCTGAATGCGATGGTTTTGGTTAGCCATGAGTACTAGATCCTCCATTTGATCAGAAGTAATAAGATTCAACACTTAGAAAAATTTCAGAAGTGACTGGCGAATGAACTGATATTGGGCGAATGTCGGGGGCCGAATGTCTTGAAACTGGCGAATGGAGGCTGAGAATGACAACCGGCGAATGGGTTAGTCGAATGACCTATTCGGCGAATGGCAGATCGAATGAGTTCTTTCGCCGAATGAGTGTGGAGAATGAGGCTTATTCGGCGAATGAGAATGGTGAAGGAGCTATTCGCCGAATGAGACCTATTCGGCGAATGAGGGGCTATTCGGCAGAACTTATTCGGCCGTAAGAGTCATTCGGCAATCTGGTGTTTTAAGCAACGAAAATCGTGATAACTTGAGATTTTGACCAGATCTAACCACCAATTTGGTACAGAAGTTCAAGACATGATAAAAACCAATTGGGAAAGAATTAGAACAATCAAACCACAAAAACCTTGATATTTCAATGAAATAGTAACTTGGGAAGCAAGAAAAATAGGGTTTTGAAAGTTACGAAAATCAGGGTTTTGGGAATCTCAGATCTGTTGATTTTGAGTGGAAATCGAGTAGAATCAAGAGCCAAGGCTCTGATACCACTTTGTTGGACCGATTGGGAGCTCGGAAACAATCCGAATCCAATGTAAAACTACTCGACAGCCTCTGGAATAGTGCGGAATCCTATTCCAGGGTTTTCCAATCGAAACCAACAGAAACCGTGGTGATCCGAGGTTGTAAGAACAACGTGGAAGCAACAATCGAACACCACGGGTTGAGAATCGAACTTGGATGATCAAGAACCGCTCAAATCTTCTAGGGTTTTGACACTTGAGTCTCAGGGAAGAAGGAGGGCTCTGGAAAGTTAAAGTTGAAATGATTTGAACTTCTATTTATAAGCTGTAGTCATTCGGCCGAATGAGTGGCCGAAGCAGCTCATTCGGCGAATGACTAAGCTCGAATGAGCTATCATTCGAATGAGTCATTCGGCGAATGACTCATTCTCAATCCAGACATTCGCTATAACCTTCATTCGGCGAATGACTTCATTCTAGAGTCATTCGCCGAATGAGTAACCTTCATACTCAATTCAGTTTATAATCAAATCAACTAAATAGATAAACATTAATAGACATTAAGGAATAGTAACAAACATTAAGAAATAGAAATAAAGACAACTTCCATTAATACTTTGAACATTTACATGATAAGAGTTACAAAACTGAACTAGGGACAAAAACATGTATCAACAAAAGATGAAGGGATGAACTGGGACTTCAGATTTAATGCTAGTAAGGAAGATCAAGATAAAGCTTGTGTGGCAGAAATTCAGCATTCTGAAGATCATGATGAAGAAAGCAGTCAGGAGGATTCTTTGGTGATTGATGATAAGATATCAAGTTCAGAATCAGACAGTCTGACAGATTCTGAAACTCAAGAATCTGATGGTGAAGCTGATGACTCTTCAACTCAATTTGCTCTGATGGCAAATTCTTCTGCTTCTACAGACTCTTCTGAGCAGGTATACACTGATTGTTCATCTTCTCAATCTGATTGTTTTAATTGTGTTGACCTTAGGAGTAAGGTTCTTGCTTATCAGAAGCATAACAGTGACTTGCTGACCGATCTCGACCTATGCATTAAGGCAAACAAAGTTTTAAAATCAAATGAAAAAGATTTTCAGATTAAAATTGATCTTCTAAATCGAGAATTGCATGAGGCCGAGATCGCTGTTCTGAACAAACGAGATGCTATCACTTCTTATCTCAATACCATCAATGAGATCAAGAAAAAGTTAGCAATAGTTGAATGTGATTATGAGACTTTAGGTCAGAAGCTCAAGAGTTATGAAAGCTCTTCTTATATCATTGAGCACATGATCAGTAGGAGTGCTGATCAGGGGAAGGAACAGGTTAATTATCAAAATTGTCCTCCACCAATCCTCAATGCCTTTGTCAATACTCCAAATGACAAAGATGTAAAGGATTTTCAAGTTACTACTCCGTTAGTAATTGATCCAGTTAGTCTGAGTGCAAATCAGAGTTCATCTCAGACTAAGGAGTCAAGGGTGGATGGAGTTGTTGAAGATTGGGTTTCCGATTCCGAGGATGAATCAGAGTATTCACCTAAGCATAGCATTCCTCGGAATCAAACTTTTGTTGTCATGAAAGGTGACCAATCTCCAAATCAAAAATTTACAAAGAATTTTGCTTTGTTAAAGCTTCACAGGGGTCTGAAGCTGACTGTGTTACCAAATCAGCTCAGTTTGGTAACAAAGGAAGAAAGGGTTTGGGTTTTGAGCCAGATTATCAGAAATTAAATGTTTTTAAATCAACTAAAAAGTCATTTTCTGATTTAAAACATTTTCATAAAAAAGGTGATAAAGTTTGTTTTGAGTGTGGTGAATCAGGGCACATTGTGAGATTTTGCCCTCAGTTGATCAGACCTAAGTTGTGCCTTTCAAAAACTTAAAATCTGCTTTACCAAACCGGTAAAGTCTGTACCTAAGTCTTTTCAGCAAAAGTCTAAACCACCCATTCAGTCTAAAAATTCAGACAAGGGAAAAGGAAAATTGGAAACTTTGGAAGTTCCAAATGTAGTCAAAGTTAATCAATCAAAATCATCATCCATCTATCTGAAAACCTCTTTTGATAAAAATGCAATTTGGAAAGTAAAATCATCTGAGGAGTCTGTTCCCCCAATTTCAGATAAATCTATTCCTAAGGAAAATGGATCGATGTTTGGATCCGAGACTCTATGGGTCAACCCAAGACTGTAAAGGCTTGGGTTCCCAAAGTAAACTGATTGTCTCTTTATTGTGCAGATTGCCCCAAAAGCTGGAGTGAACAGCAATTGGATCGTTGATAGTGGGGCTTCAAGACACATGACCGGTGATTTTCTCTGCTCACAATGTGAATGCAGTTCGAGGTGGCTATGTTGCCTTTGCTGGAGACAAAGGTGGTTTTATTACTGGAGAGGGAATTTTGACAAATGGACAGGTTTCGTTCGATAATGTCAGATATGTCAACAATTGGAAAACAACCTCCTGTCAGTCTCTCAGATTTGTGACAAAGAGTACAAGGTTCTATTTGATGACTCCAAGTGTTACATTCTCAAGCAAGTGTGCAGATACCTGAAGATTGGATTTTGATGTCTGCTCCGAGGAAGCAAGACTTGTACGTTCTCAATATGGCCACAGCTTCAACTACATCCTCCACAGCTTCATGTTTTATGACAAAGGCAACTGAGAAAGATTCAATCCTTTGGCATAAGAGGATGGGCCATTTGAGTTTGCGCAAGATGAATCATTTGGTACACAACAGTCTGGTTGAGGGAGTTAGCTTGAAAAATTTTAAGCTGTCTGATATCTGTGTTTCGTGCAAGAAGGGAAAGCAGTCTAAGCAGTCTCATAAGCTGAAAAAGTATCATTCAATCAATGTTCCTCTTGAGCTTCTCCACATGGATTTGTTTGGTCCAGTGAATAGGAAGAGTATAGCTGGAGATCAATACTGCCTTGTTATCACTGATGAATACTCCAGATACTCTTGGGTCTTCTTTTTGAAAGAGAAATCAGAAACGTTTGATTGTATTCAAGTTCTGGTTACTAAACTTGAATCGCTTTATAAGCTCAAGATTCGTCAGTTTAGAACTGATAATGGAACGGAGTTCAAAAATCACAACATGGAGAATTTTTGTAATGCAAGAGGCATTGTGCACAATTTAGTGCTCCATACGTTCCACAGATGAATGGTGTTGCTGAACGCAAGAATAGGACATTGATTGAGGCTGCTAGAACTATGCTGCTGATTCTTCTCTGCCGGTTCAATTCTGGAGTGAAGCTGTTGCTAATGGCTTGTTATACATTGAACCGGGTTCTTATTGTGAAGAGACATGGGAAGACTTCCTTTGAACTGCTCCATAACAGAAAGCCAAATCTTAAGTATCTAGAAACCATTTGGTGCTCCATGCACTATGCTTAAGAAACATGAGCAGGAAGTTTAATGAAAAGGTGGAAGAAAGGGTACTTTCTTGGGTACAGCACTC
>CM018691.1:78983807-79291312 GCA_009363875.1 Mikania micrantha | reverse complement strand
AATTTTAGAATTTATTGTAAAAGAAAAAAAAAATAAATATGATTATGTTTTCAAAGATGTGCCACCTGCAAAGTAATTGGGCAGCACTGGGAATTATTCTTTTGCATGCAATTATAAGAGTCAATTCTCTATCGGTTACAATAACACGTGACTTCATACAATTGAAGTGTATCTTTTAGGTTTTGTACACCCAAACAAAATTCTCTTCACGTTCCTTACTTATAAACGCATGGGCAATACAAAATGTAATGGGTGTTGACGTGACACCAACTATTTGAACAAATGACATGTGTATTTGTTCGTTTTATAAGCTGTGTCAATTAACAAGGTATGAAGAAATGCGGGCCAAAATCTATATGATGTCTGGTGGATAGAAAAAATCTTTTCCACGACATCTGTTGACGTATCGTCTTTATTTGTTAAATAAAATTATTGTTTTGAAATGTGTTAAAAAGAAGCTGCATTGGAGTTCCCCCATGATGTGTCCAGCACGTAACTTCTGTCGTGTATTGTAAATAAATCTAAGGTTGGAAACATTATTGGGGTTTTGGTCCTTTATAGATGCAATTATATCACGAGGTAGCATGTTTTGGTTTGATAGTCGCTCAACTAGACGGGTTTTATATTCATTCAATCTCATCGCATATTGATGATCACCTAGTTGTTCATCCCCTGGGTGGTTGTGTTCATTGTTAACCACAAGTAACTTCCAACCACCACAACTTCTCTCGTATTTACCAATCAACTCAAATTCACATCCAGTCTTCTTCGAACCAGAATGTCTAACTTTTGGCTCTCCCTTATAAATGCCACCGTGATCGTATTTAAGCCACAACTTTATGACGACTCTGATTGCATTAGTTTTGCTTCTTCGTCTAAGTAACACATAACCATTTTCACACCCTCTAGCAATCACCCAATCAACCAGTTTATCAACATAAGAAGATAACTAAAACCAACAAATGTTTAAGATTTTATAAACTAACGATTGTTAAACAAATAAGTCTATCACTTGATCTATTTCATAGACATATATATATATATATATATATATATAATATATATAGGAAGAGGTTCAAATGTTAACCCTCTCTTACGGCGCTAACCCTTAACTTTGGCAAAAAATGCCCGAATCTTTGAATTTTTTTTTAAACATCATTGTTACCAATTTGAACACCATTTCAGTTTTTGAGTTTTTGCTAATTCATCACCGTTTAAAAAATATCATCGTGTAAGGTTTTGCTACAGTACTGTAAGTTTTAAATATTAAAACACTTACAGTACTGTAAGAGCCCAAACGGTGATGAATTAGCAAAAACTCAAAACTGAACATGGTGTTCAAATTGTGTTAAATGATGTTTAAAAAAAAAATTCAAGATTTTCGGCCATTTTTGCCAAAAAGGTTAGCGCCGTAAGGAGGGTTAACATTGGAACCTTCCTATATATATATATATATATATATATATATATATATATTCATCTCCGAAGTTGTTGCTTCCTAGAGACATTGTTAAACCTTTAATACGATTTCAAAACTACAAACAAGCAAATATTTAACGAGGAATAGATTGAATGAAGAAAACTTAAGCTATATCGTTTCTTATATAGCACGTATTCGCACGCAAACCGAGTGCTTATCCAAACGTCGCGTCAAATAATTGTTGCGCGAACCAAGAACTCATATGATAGGCACATGTTTCAAAAATAAAGATCAATACGGGCTGTATGGGTGGCGTTAACAAACCGTTTTAAATTTGTGATTTGATGTGCCAATTTTTGTCGGAAATAAAATATTCGTACTGCCCATATTGGCCCATACGATTCGTATAGATGGTGTTTGTTGAACCACTCTGGCGTCTCCCTAACAGGTCTCTTAATTAATTTCCTAATGGATTAATCGTCGAGTAAAGGCTGATGGCACCTTTTCCTAAGCTGAAGCTTCATAGGTATAGGTAAGGTGGTGTAGCTGACCGGTTTTGATGCCAACTCACTAGCATTGTTCACAACAGCCAACTCACTAGCATTGTTCACGACAGTGGTGTTGAAAAAACGAAAATCGTTTAAAATAGATAATCAAACCGTATCCGTAAAAGAAAAAACTGAACCAAATTCTGAATTCCGTTTTTCAGTATAGTTTCTAACCGTATCCGAATTTCGGATTAAATGGATTAAACCAAATTCAGATTTAAATTTATTAATTTTAATAATAATATGTAAGGCTGAATTTGTTTATTCGGCTAAATTTAGTTTATTTGGTTTTTAACCAATTTATTTGGCTTTTTAATCGGTTTGTTGTTTGAATTCGATTTGTTCTGTTTTAACCGAAACCAAACCGAATTGAATTCGGTTCGGATAACCACTTTCCGAATTGGTCTGGTTTAGTTTTCGGTTAGGCGAAAAAAATTTTGAAAACCAAATAAACCGAACAAAACGTTAACCAAACCGATAAACACTCCTAGTTCACGAGCCGAACCGAATCGAGAGATGGTATACTCGTGCTTGGCTTGTTTACAAACTGAGCGGCTCAGTCTGGTTTGGATTTGAAAAATCGAGCCAAGTGTTATACTCGTTGCTTGGCTGATTTTACAACCGAGCGGCTTGTCTTGTTCGAATTGGTTTGGTTTCAAAATAAAATTTTATACAAATTTAAAATATTTATATCAATTTCAATCCCAATAATTAAAGAACAATAAGTTCAACAACATGTAAATCCAAACAAAAACTAAGTTATAAATTACAAATTGTCAAAATACGAAACCATAAAAAAACTTTATAATGTCTGAATAGTTTATTAATATCATTATTCATTAGATCGAATATTATCATTAATCGTCAAAAACATTTAACCTATTGATGTTAATAAAAAATGTGTGTGTGTAATTTAGTTATACTTAAACGAGCCAAATGGAGCAAACCAAACGAGCGAGCTTATCTTGGCTCGTGCTTGACTCATTTAGAAACCAAACCAAGCATGCCTGGCTTAATTAAAACCGAGCGAAATTCAAACTAGCTTTTTTTCAAACGAACAACGAGCATTTTGGACTTTACAATTCACCCACCTTTCCCCGAAGTTGTGTCGACTGTCGAGTACCTATGGTTTGCAATTTTCAACTACATTTGATTTTTTTCTTATTTTTTAGTTCACTGCTGAAGGCCTTCGTATCTTTCTGTTAACTTTTAGTTTATTTATTTTATGTTAAAAAATTTAGCATTCTTCTTTTACCAACTTTAGCCCCACGGCCCCCACGCTCACCTACTTTGATCCGATCCATATTTTGTGCTATCAAAAGTTTATTTTGCTCAAATGCTTTGATCCATATATTATCATAGATTGCGTGATTTATTGTTTTTTAATGTTTTATTTGTATATTTAAGATCTGACACTATAGATCCAAGACTATATCTCATATTTTTCATCTAACCTTTTGAGAGCCTAAAAATCGTAATATATATTAATCGTTAAGTTATGATACAAAAATCATTGAGTGAAGTAAAAGAACAAGATCAAAATTTAAAATTAAATAAAATAACAATAACAATAATAAATAAAAATTCAACAAGATAAGTTGGTGTAGTTGCAAACATCTATTAGAGTTCATTTAGTCTTTTTTTACAAATTTTAGGCTTTATGAATAAAGTTACTTTCAACTCATTGGTTTTTATATTCAATGCAAGGTTTTCCTAATTATTTTTATGCAGTCAAAAAAATGTTTAATTCAGCAACACACAGTCTAATCAAACAAACAGCCACAATTCCAAACTTTCAGTTAACCCAAACAGAAACCCTTTGAAAACCTATAACTAGTATACAAACGGTTCAAAAAGTTGAAACCGGTTCTGCATTAATCAAGGTTTGAACAAAACCGTCTGTTTTGTTGACTGGTAGGGAAACCGGATTCTCAGTCAACGAATATTCGGGCTGAGATAGAACTTGGGATCTCGAAAAAATTTGAAATCATCTGGGATTTTTCAGATGAAATGTCAGTGCTCTCCAGGATATTTTCTTTTGATGTTTTAGCTATTGCTTCTATTGATCCTACAGTCTGAATTAGCTATTCCAGATGATAAGCACATAGAATTACCTAACATTAATATTTTTATGTCAATATAAATGCATGGTGTTAAAAAATTATGATTATTAGTACCGTTAGCATCGTGAGTTTCAACACACGGTATAGAAGGGACCACTCGAAGAAACACATCCATTCCTTGGACCGACTTCTCCCTCTAATAGAAAACAGAAGCCATGTAACAATAATGGTGACAATATAGACATAGAGGTTGTTGTGGGGTTGGTGGGGGGGAGGAGTTGCATAATATTTGTATTTGAACATGATATATGAAACTGTATGGGATAAGTTTAATATGCCCCCCCTCAAAACTTGGTATAATATCATCTATATATACCCAGCAAATTGTTTATAACAAATATAGGTATATTTTCAAATTTATGACAATTATACCCTTTATCTTAAAACTTGAATAGGAAACGAGGGATTAGAATGTATGGAGAAAGATAAGACTATAATGGTCATATTATAAATTGTATTTAATGAAATGGGGTATTTATGATTTGATATAAACTTTTCTTAGGGTTAATATGATTTAATGTAAATTTGCAGGGGTAATGGGGTACATATGAGATTGCCCCACCTCATGATAATTACAATAGTTTGAATTTTATCAATAGAGTGAGTTAGTAGATTTAAATATACATTATGAGCAACTTTCAACTCATTTGCACGTTAGAGATAAAATATAATCCGACATGTTATAAAGTAAATGGATCACAATATGCATCTAAAAAGATTGAAAAGGAACAGGATGAAGGGAATAGAAGCTTACCTCGGTTTTCAATTTGGATACAGCATCCTGTTTTTTGCAAACTGTAATAAAGAACAGTTCATGTGTTAAGAGATCATTTTGTGGGACGACAATGTATTAATGCAAGTTTTTAGAAAATGTGGGAACGGTTCGACCCAATGCATATTTGTCCAAAAAATGAAATCTTTTATAAATATTAGCATGCAAACTACAATTACAAAAAAAAAATATTGGTTAAAAAGTTCTATAGACTAAAAAACTCTTTTGCAACTTTCGAACCTTTTAATATATTTTCATTTTAGGCTATTTCTTTAATCATCATGATAAAAAAAAAATACTGTTTTTAGAAGAGCAAACACAGAGATCCATCTAATCCTACCATTAAATCTACATCATAACCTGTAAACCCTCCACAGGCACAACCTGTCTCTAGATGGATCAAAATGACCACCTCTAGTTTAGTTGTTTCTAGGTGTGGAAACTTACCACCACGAGCATGTGCTATTCTTACAATCTTCTCAAAGCCCATCTCTAGATCCAGTGCTGGAACAAAGGTCGGCTTACCGATATCCATTCCATATCTGATTAAACAATATCAGCTGCATGTTTATAATTATCATTTAAACCCAGGTTATGTGGAAGATAAAAGAGTGGGTGGATGTATGTATGATCACCTAAAATAAGAGTGTAGAAAAGAGTCATTTTGCTCCTTTGTTGGAAGCGTGACCACCACATAGAGATGACCAAATTGACTCTTCAGTTTCTGGGCTCTAAATTAAGTATTATAAGATCAATATAAATAAACTGGAGCTACTTAAAAATTAAAATGTCCAGCTACCTGCTAAAAAGAGGCTCCGGGTTGTCACAGTTGTAATTTGTCATGAAAATAAAAGCTATCGACACACCACCACAGTTAAAAATGAAATCCTGAAGAAGTGAAAAGTAAATGTTTAAGGCAAGCTAGATGTTAGGATGAAATGACTAAAAGTGTTAATATTCTGTTTAGAGGGACTTAATTGTAATAATGTGGTTAGGTGGTTAATTCTGTTAATCCTAGCTACTATTAGTAGATCAACAAGCTAATGAAATAATAGCTTGGTTGAGAATAATTCTTCTTTCTTCTTTAGTTCTTATTCTAATTCTGAGCTCCTAACAAAGTGGTATCGGCGAATAATCACTAGATTCATCGAAGCTTCACCGGATCTAATTTGCAGATACGCAATTCATGACGACTCCTAATCAAGAATTTGAAAAGGCATTAAAAGAACACGAATTATCTTTAATTCAGTTGGAATCGGTTGCTGAGAAGAACAATTCTGAATTAACTGGAATCAAAGCAGCAGCAGCAGAGAGGAATTCAAGCGAGATGGCAATGATGAACTCGCAGATGGATGAAATTTTGAAGAATTTACAACATCTTAGCACTGGTACAGGCAGGAACAATTTAAATAATGATAACCAATATCATACCAATGTCAGAGATTTGGAAGATACCAGATTGGTGAGGAGTAATAATCAATTCGCAAAAGTTGAGTTTCCGAAGTTTGATGGCACAGACGTGGAAGGATGGCTCTATCGTTGTGAACATTTCTTCACAATTGATGAAACACCTGAGCGGTTGAAACTCCGATATGCAGCTGTACATTTGGAGGGGGAGGACTTTGCAATGGCATCAATCTTACATTAAAACACGCGGTATGTCTCTATGACTCTATCTGACCTTCCATGGGGTGATTATGGGCGATCCATATCTGCACGATTTGCTTAGACCTAAATAGAAGATGCAATGGGAGCTTTGAAGGCTTTAACACAAACTGATGCCCTTGAAACATATTGTTATAGTTTTGATTTGTTGCTTAATAAGGTGGTTATCTTTGAAGAATATGTTGTTAGTCTATTCATTGAAGGCCTTAAACCTGAAATTAGATGTTATGTTAAGATGTTTAAACCCAAATTGTTAAGAGAAGCCTATTCTTTAGATAAACTTCAAGATCAAGCTAATGCCACAATTACTAGTTCTAAATCCAGTTACTATACAATGAATTCCTTCCTACCCTCAAAATATGTTGGAACCCTTAACCCTATGACATAGTTGTCAAAAGCCCTCAAGCGCTCGCCTAGGCCCCAAAAAAAAGGCAGGCACATTAAAGGCGCTGGTGGGAGCCTAGGCGCACCCCGGTGGCTTTCCGGCTAGATTCCGGCAAAATTTTGAAATATCTGGCAAAGTTCAAAAAAGTACAACCATAAACCATTCTAAAACTACCATAAAAAGATTTTATATTTTAAAAACTCTATATAACTAGATTATTAATTGTTTTATAGTTAGACTTTATATATTTTTTTTGTAAATTTTTAAGCTTAAAACATGTCAAACCTCTAAAAATGGTAACTTAATACTATGCGCCTAGTTTAGTAAATCCCTCGCTTTTTTTTGCGCCTTATGCCTAGGTTCTGGGCGCGGCTTATGCGCCTTGAGTGCGCCTTGTGCCTTTGACAACTATGCCCTATGACCAATGCTGCCAAACTACCTTTATTACCAGCTCCTGTTAAAACTAATCTCATTAATTCATTCAAACAAACCAATAAAAGATTGACCAGCAAAGAACTTGATGGAAAGAGAGCTAAGGGGGAGTGCTTTTGGATCTATTGGCACTATGTCTTTGCAGATCTTAATAGATAGTGGATCTACTCAAAATTTTTAAATGAAGCTTTAGCAAATAAGTTGAATTGTCCATTTACTGAAATTGATGATATGCCAGTAACAGAATAACTATTGCTGATGGCAGTAAATTACCATGTATGAAACTCTGCAAAGATTTCCAGTGGGTTATGCAGGGAAGTTGGTTCAAAGCTGACATGCTTATTAGTCCTTTAAGCAATTATGATATTGTGTTGGGAATTCATTGGTTGCAGACTTTGAACGACATTATGTGAAATTTCAAATCTCATACCATGAAATTCAAAGTAGGGAGCATACAGTTGAACTTAAAGGAACACAAACTTAGGTTGTAACTCTATGTTCTATGGAGAAACTCAATTCCTATCTTAAAACCAAAAGCCAGCTAGTACATGCTCAATTGTTTAGTATTCAAAATGCTGGAAGTTCTTCTTTTCAGCATCAAACTCAAGTGGGTCAAAATGGCTAACAATGAGCAGTTAGAATCTTTACTACAAGATTTTAGTGATGTTTTCGAAATACCAACAGGATTACCACCTGTTAGATCTTGTGATCATAAGAATCGGTTAAAAGATGAGAATGTTAAGCTGAATCTTAAACCTTATCGTTATCCTACATTCCAGAAAGATGTCATTGAACAAATGCCTCAAGAATTGTAAGATGCAAGGGTAATTTGGAATAGTACCAGTTCCTTTATTGCGCCTGTAGTTTTGGTTAAAAAGAAGGATGGTTCCTGGCGAATGTGCATTGATTATGGACGTCTTAATGAAGCTAGTAAGCTACTGTTAAAGATGTCTATCCTATTCCACTCATCGAAGATCTAGTGGATGAATTAGGAGGTTCCTCAATATTCTCTAAGCCGGATCTTAGGTCGGGTTACCATCAGGTTCGGATGTTTGAAGATGACATATTTGGGAGCCAATAGATGGAATATTTGGGTCATATAATTATAGCAGAAGGAATGTCCACTGATCGAAAGAAGATTCAAGCTATCATGGAGTGGCCAACTCCGGGTACTGTTAAACAACTAAGGGTATTCCTTGGCTTAGCAGGTTATTACAGGCGCTTCATAAAGTCTTTTGGTACTCTAACTAAACCCTTAACAGGATCTTCTTAAAATAGATGCTTTTCAGTGACATGATAAGGCTCAACTAGCCTTTGATCACCTTAAAATAACCATTAGTAATCCATCGGTTTTGGCTCTTCCTGATTTTGACAAAGTTTTTTCATTGAAACTGATGCATCTGCTAAGGGCCTTGGTGTTGTTCTTATGCAGGATAACCATCCATTGGCTTTCATTAGTAAAGCATTATCACCAACAGTCATTATCGGTATATGAAAAGGAGCTGTTAGCAATTTTATTGGTTGTTAAACAATGGCACCATTATCTGATCTATAAGCATGTTATTATCAAAATAGACCAGCAGAGTTTGAAACATCTATTGGATAAGAAAATTGTTATCCCTTTACAACAAGAATGGTTATCAAAGCTTTTAGGTTATGATTATGAAATTTGTTATAAGAAAGGTGTTGAGAATCTTGCTGCTGATGCCCTTTCAAGGGTGCATGGATTGGCTATTTTTACATTAGCAGTGAATTCATTGGATCCTCTTTAATGGGAAAGAATTCAAAATCATTGGCATACTGATCTTATTCTCAAAGATATTATTTCTCGCGTTCAAAAAGGGCAAGAAGTAAAGAATAGAACTTGGGATGGGGTATCTTTAAAAAGGAAAAAAAAAATTGTTGATTGGGTCAGATTTATCTTTGAGAGATGATATTTTACATTTATGTCATTCCTCTCCTATGGGGGGGACATTCCGGATACAAACCCACTTTAGTTAGGCTGCAAGAACTGTACTTTTGGAAGGGATGTTCTAAAGATGTTCGACGTTTCATTAGGAATGTCACACTTGTCAAAGGGTCAAGTATGAAACAATTGCAACTCCTGGATTATTGCAACCTTTACCAGTCCCAAAATATGTACTTGTAGATATTTCTATGGATTTCATTTCAGGTTTACCTAAAATCCATGGTAAGGATACCATTTTAGTAGTGGTTGATCGGCTTACTAAGTATGGTCATTTCATTCCACTAGGCTACCCATATACGGCTACTAAAAGTGTTAATATTCTGTTTAGAGGGACTTAATTGTAATAATGTGGTTAGGTTGTTAAGCCGAACTATTAGTAGATCAACGAGCTAATGAAATACTAGCTTGGTTGAGAATAATTCTTCTTTAGTTCTTATTCTAATTCTGAGCTCCTAACACTAGAAGAAACAAAAATTTAGATTGGCGAAATAGGGTCAGGTTGGTTTACGGGTCAAAATACAACAACAAACTTACCCAATATATTCCCACTTTTCAGTAGGGTCTGGGGGAAGGATAGATACAAACCTTACCCCTATCCCAATTGGGATAGAGAGGCTGCTCCGAAAGAGTCCCCGGCTCAAAGTTATCGTTTGAAGTTGATCATACCAACGATTTTAACATTATTTTCACAAATAACTAAAATAACGTTAAAATTAGTGCACTTTTATTTTTGCCCCTTAAGGGCCCACACATATATACATTATATGTGTGCACCGCAAATGGGGCGTTGTTTACGGGTCAAAATGAGTACCTTTAATATGTTAGGTGAAAAAGGACAAGTCAGTTTGGACCAACTGGCCTTTTTTTAATCATTTTGCATATATCAATGAAATAAATATGCTTAGAAAAACTCTATTAATAGAATAATTAGATACTCTCTTATAATAAATTGATTTAGTACATAGTAAGCATCTAAATACACATTAAGACTTTTGGCCCATTCAAACAGTTTAATTTTTGGCCATTTTTATAAACTTGTAATTTATATATACAACCCAGATTTATTCGTATCCATATGAACGGTTAAAATTGCCATCACTAAACAGAATTGCAAGACAAATAAAGTATTAGATGGACATTACAGGTGCAATTGGCACAATGTTGAACCGGAAGGAATTTGCACTCAAGAAGCAGGATATGAAGTTTATGAAGGCTGAATGTTGTTCGTCTCTCCATTTGTTGCTCATCATGCAAACCCCACCAACACCTATGTCTATGCAGAAATAAAATGTCAAGATACTAGTATTTTGCCATCACTCTTTACACAAAATATATAATAGAACCTCAGTTATGTCCCTATCATTGCCATCTAGCACCTCTTTTGTTGGGATGGAGAAACTAATTAATCACATCAAGATCACACAGTTATATACTAAATTAATTGGTTGCATATTTCGTTGGAAAATTAGGTCATAATACATGACTTTTGCATTATGGTGGATGTCTAGCTAAACAAGTAACTTCATTTACAATGCTATTGTTTTTTTTTTGCAAAATCAAGTTTTATGACAAGGATGTAAGCATATATCTACATATTCTAAATTTCTAATAAATAAAGGTTTTTAGGAACAAATGTCATGTTCCTCAAGTATCTCAACTTTGATTTTCCGCCTGTCTTATTAAATACATCTCATATTAAATAATAATATTGCATATTAAATATACTTTTTATACATTTTTAAATAAAAAAAAAGATTTCTTTATTACATTAAAAATTTATTAATATAAAAATTCACACTTTTTTTTTTAAAAAAAACCAATGATTCTGGCCAAATTCCGGCGATTAACCCCTAGTCGGTACCCCACCGAACGACTAGCGCCTTGTGATTTCTATAACACTAAGAAGTCGCCTATTCTATTAAATATTTGAGACGACACTAACTTTGATGTTAACCCTGGTTATAATGCTATATTAGACCATTATTTTAACTAACAGTCACGTGTAGTATTGCTCTTTGTACATAAAGCCATCTTGTGAACTTAATTTGACATATAATATAACAATCATTATACAACAATTCCCTAGTATAGTTTCAAGTCATTAATGTTAACCATGACTTCCATTTTGCACACAATAATGCAGAACAGAACAAATTGGATTCGGTGAGGCAAGAGAGATAGGGGTGTAAACTAATAAAGCTAACTAAAGAGATATTAGAGATCAGATCGGTAAGAAGCTCAAACGAGCCAAGCTTAAATGAACCTAATTTAGAGCTCGAGTCCGAATCCTGAAATAAGGCCCGTCTAGTTATCGAGCTTGAGCTTTAGAACAAGGCTCTAAATGAGCCAAGGTCAAGTTCTATCTCTCTTAAATCAAAAATGAGCCGAGCTCGCACCATAACAAGCCCGGGATCGGGTCAACTAGTCTCGTTTACACCCGTAAAGAGAGAGCAAAAGAAATGTCTGAAAGAAACTAACATTATAAATCAAGAAATCTTCAACCATATCAACAGAGACACTTGTGGCGGAAATTCTCAAAGTGTTTAATTTCTATAAAATATATGTGGCTAGATGTTCAAGAGATGCTAGAGTTGGTTTCTATCTTCAAACTTTTTTAACCACTAAAATCTTTTTTTGGACTGAAGTAATATATGAGGTCCCAATATTTTGTGAGCTCTAGGTGGTTACATTGTTATAAAAATCAACCTAGGTGGTCGATTAATCGTTGATTGGTCAACAGTGGTCAAAATCAGGCCTTGGAGGACCTAGGTGGTCCTAATCGACCAAATGATTCTGGCCAAATACTAGCAATTAATCCCTAGTCGGTACCCCACGACCAACTAAGGCTTTGCGATTTCTTTAACATTGCAACATTGGGCAGTTTCCTATTATTTTAAATATTTGAGATGACAATGAATTTGAAGTTAACCCTGGTTATCATGCTATATTAGACCATTATTGTAACTAACAGTCACCTGTAATATTGCTCTCTATATATAAAGCCTTCTTGTGAACTTGATTTGACATACAATATAACAATCATTATACAATAATTCTCTAGTTTATTTTCAAGTTATTAATGTTAACCATGGCTATCATGCTAGAGCTAAGTATACAGGAATGAACTTACATTTAGACATAATATACAAGGAGCACCAACTCACACACACAAAAAAAAATGAATATGCTAAATTAAACTTCATCAAATCCTCCCTCTCCGTTGTGTATGCATATGTAATTACTCTGGCATTTGAAGTAAAACACAAAATAAACAGCTGATGAAACATCATAATTAGAGATATTGCAAACTATCAATATTCCAGACATTGTCACTTGAATCTCCACTGATATATACATCTTAGAACTAAGATAACTAACAATCAAAGTTACCAACTCGCACTTTACATTCTGCAACCAATTAATCAATCGATATTACGATGTGCAAAACTACAAATACATAAAATGCACAACTGCAGTCAGAGATGCCTTAAAGCATATAAATCTACGGACATTGCATTAACTTGAAATTAATTTAAAACTGTAATAATTTACCTAGTAGAGAAGAAGATCACCTGAATTAAGTGCGGAACCGTGATTCGGAGCGTGGATCATAGAGAAAAACTTTAAATCGAATGAGTTTCACCAATTCGAACCTTTTAGAACGAAGATGGATCTTCTGAAGTTGTCAAATTCGATCGGAGTATAATCGCTGCATCGGATATTCTATGACTTTCGAATTTTGAGCATGAAATGGAAATGAATTAGGGCCGGAAACGAACATATGGATAGTTCGTTCGTTAACGTTTATTTCGGTTTGTTTATTAATATTTGAATAATTTAAAATGATAAAGAAATTTAACAAAAAATTGAGTTTTAAATCACAAATCTCTTAAAATCTCATTGCAGTTTCTAACTCGAGATAAGATGACATAAAGGTCATCGTATGTAAACATTGGTTCTTTTAAGCAGAAGTCAATTTAAACATTTATTTTCTCTTAATCATTTTAATCGTTATTTCAAAACATACAACAATTGAAAATTGTTTTCTTTTAAACTTGAAATGAACTCTAATGTTTGAAGGTGTAAGGTTTATTCTTGAAATAAATGTCCGATTACGAATAGTAATCTGAGTTTGTCACAAGATTGTCAAATAATATGACTTTTAATCTAGTTTCACTACACAAAACACACTTTTAATCAACATTTCTTAATAGCATAATTGGAACAACTTTAAATAGTAAACTATAGTTTGACAACCCAAAACTTTTAAGTCAATTAAGGAAATCATGTGAGAGTAAATTTGAATCAACAACATCATTATAATATTATGAGTATCCGAACTTAGACATTCTTTTTCTTCACTTGAAAAATTGAGAACAAATGATCATGAATTTCTTGTATCACTTCATTCTTTGGTGTTAGTGTTGCCCATTTTTAAAAAATCCGGTTTTTTTTGGAACTTTGAACAATAGAAGAATACACAAATTCAATAAGATCAGAAATAGGGTTTGTGGACTCTTAAATCAAAAGTCCATCAGGTGTGTATCATTGGCTGGTTGCCATTGAAATCAAGTTTTCCTTCACCTAACTCCAAAAGTTATTCAACAAAATTCTTTGTTTCTACAATAGCACATTAGTTGGTTCTTGTTTTTAATCTCATGCTTTTTATTAGACATAGTATGCATTTAGACCAAATATATGATGAACTTAATGAGGAATTCATGATATTGTGTCGACTTACATTAGGAACAACTAAGTAATGTTTGTCTAAAATTACCTTTAAAACGATTACTTTTCCTCCAAAATGTAGTTCAGATAATGTCTGACTCGAACTTCTAAGTATGTTTTTTAATGTTGTGTCCAAAGCTTCAAATGCATGTTTATGGATCGTTGGTGATTCATTCTATATGATCAAAGTTGTTTGTGTTAACAAACGTGCGTGTTCACCATTCACTAAGATTCAACAGAATTAGAAAATTTGAATGCGGAGTCCTACCTTTAGATAGTAACAAAGAAGCTTCAAATAATAACAAAAGAAACAATCCACTTATTGGTAAAACCGGTTACCAGACTTTGACTGGTTAACTGGTTCAGTTATTCTAAAACCAGTTTTCGATCGGTTAACCGGTTTGTGCATGTCTACCCTGGAACCTAACTATCTTTCGCCCATGACTTTTGCCCAAAGAACAAAGCGAGATGACCTGACTGTAGATTTGAAGAATCGATCACGAAATTCTACGATTCGATCATAAACGTGCGGAATCCGTTTATAACTAGATTTGGATCAAGAAAAACATTGTAATATATCTCAAATCTGAATTCTTCATATCCAATCAAGTGTATACAAACAATAAACTTGAATTACAACACTTGAATACAAGAAAGAAACTAAGATGAAGAGAATCTTGATCTTGAACTTGAGAGAGAATGTAACTTTGTGTGTGTAAGATTGTAAGCTCCAACCCTCCAAGTCTATTGAAATGAACTAGCAAAACCACATATATAGGTTTCATAGGTTTGCCTATAGGTCTGCCAAACCTATAGGTTTGCCAATAGGTTTGCCTAACCTTAAACCATGTGAGTGCCAAACCTTTTAGCCATCAATCATAGCCGAACCTTCTTGAATCTTTAGCCGAACCCTTAATCATATACAACAGACTGTGATTTCATATACAACAAGCCAGGTTCACACAATAAATGCAGCTTTCACACAGAAAATGCATCAACATACTCCCCCTTGAACCCTACCGTTGTGTATGCTCAAACTTTATGTGCACCGGGAAATAAATCTTTATCAACATACTCCTCTACAACCTTGCTATCAACATACTCCCCTTCAGTTGTTGCTGTTGTATCAAATGTTGTTGTATAGAATTCATCAGTCTCTGTTTTTCCACTTCACTCTCTCAATCTTAATCTCATTATCTCTCTCTCTCCATCTTATGTCTTTCTTTTTCCAAGATTCACCTGCATAGGACTGCAGTGACATCTTCAACACACAGATCTTCATCACCCTTATCACCTGCATCAGTTGACACATAATCAAAACTAGATGCCTTATCACAATTCCAATTTCTCTTTGTCACTTATTAACAGTAAATCAAATCGGATAGTCTAAAAGAAAATAGAAGAAATTTTTTTATGAATTTTTCAATGATTTGTATAAACTCCCCATAAAGCTATGAATTGCAAAATTTGTATATCCTAGAATCCTACAAAATTTGTATTCTAACTAAAAAATAAATATGTTTTTGATGAGAAAGATCCAAACATGAGATCATATTGTAATCATACCTCAGCATTACTTGTTGATTGTTAATGAGATTTATTTATTCGATGCACAAGCCTAGGACGATTGCCAGTATATGGATCCATTTTAAATCTTACTACTTGTTGTGATTTTGGATTAATGAAAACCAATCACAAGACTTTGTGTTCCCCACTCACTTGAACACATCCCCGCTTTGTGAAACATCAACCAACAGCGATGCCATTGTAAATTATAAGTTCAAATTCTTGCTTAGTTTGATCATGCAAAAATAAAGCAGAATATCTTTTGTGAAATAACAAAGTGTAAAATAAAACAGAATGTTCAAAATCCGGTAACAAGATTGATACTTCCGTATGCGCAGATGAAACCAGAATATTGAACCAAAAAAATAAATTAAGTTTAAAACCTGGCAATCAGATCGATACTTCTGTATACACATAGAATGCCCAAGTTTTAAACAAAACCAAGAAAATAAAAGCAGAAAGTCCAAAACATAGCAATCAGATCGATACGTAAGTATACGCAGAGAATATCTATGTTTTGAACGAAAATAAAAGAAAAAAAATGAACTCAAAATTTCTTTTGAAAAAGAAACACATGATCAAACTAATATATATCACTGAGGCAAATGACCACGCACTCAGGACAAAGATCAAACACTGTGTTCTACGTAATGTGTCCCACAAAGAATGATTATGGCATTAGTCTACAGAAATCACAATTAAGTGAAAGACCTACCAACATATCATACTGAGTGCATTGTGATCGCTTTGTATTTGTATGATACAAGTAAGCTTCAGAATGTTACAATGTACAATCATATCTCAAAGATCGGATCAATTTCTCAATTTTCTAATTTTATATTGTTTTTGATTTCTTTTACTCCCCCTAAAATGCTAAAAATGAAAATCTTTTTGATTTTTAGAATTTTATAAGTACATAAAAGATCAAAATTCCCGGAAAATTGACAACCGATATGATTTACCATCTTTGTAAAACATTATGATCAATGTGACTTGAAAACATCAAGAAAATAAGACAATGTAATTCCAAACATGTCAAGTTCTCCAGAATAATATGACAGTTAAAGAATTAGAACGATTTTACCAAATACACGCCAGGAAGTTCCACTATCAATGAGCTCTCCTCCAATTGATAGGTCCTCTTGAAATCCTCCTGCACACACTCACAAACCATGAGATAACTTTGAAACTTCGTTTGTTTTTGGTATCCACAAATGTTCCTGTTCAAGTGCATTCTTAAGATAATACTTATCTTGAATCACCACATTGTTGTTAAAAACCAAATTAGTCATTAAGGGTTTTGAAAGTTTCAACGTCTCTTCATCTGAGGCTTTCACAAGTTCTTCCTTGTTTTGATTTTGCATTTTATGTTTTTTAGGAATGAACTTTGAAACCTCTGTGACACATGACTTGGCATTAATAACTCGTCCTTTTAACTCACACAGGTAAGGACAATTAGCAATGATGTGCCCTCTTGTACCACACTCAAAACATATTCTCCTCTCCACAAACCTAGGAGAATAGTTTTGCACAAACCTATGGTTTTGGTGACTTGTCACTGGTGAACCATAAACCAATCTTTGATTCCTTGTTGAACCATTAAGAGTCAAATGTGACTTCTTACCACTTGACATGGGATAGTCAAAGTTCAACTTTTCACATCTTGTGGAACTTAGTGAAATCTTGTCTTTGATCCCAGACTTTGAAGTATCACACTTTGATTCCACTCTGTTTGATGCACATAATGATTTCACAACCCATTTTGATTGAATTTGACTTTTAGATTTTGAACTTGAAAAACCATTTTGTTTTGAAAAATTGTTGTTTTTGTTCTTTGAAAACTTTTTAATTTCAACCAATGGGGTTTTGAAAGAAACTTTCTTATTGAATGATGTTGTTGAGTTTGAAACACATGGTTTTACATCATCAAAGATATTATTGTGAGAATTATCATAATCCTTATGTACATCCATCAACCCACATTTGTACAATGTCTCCTCATCATATTCCTCAAAAGTACAATCTTCAATGATAGGAGAAAAATTGCCATCAGCACAAATTGGAGACTTTCCCTTATTGAGAATGTTATCTTTTGAAATTTCACTATCACTTTTTTTCTCAATAAGGGAACTTGAAGAAATTATAAACTTAAAATGATTCTCCAATTTGTGCATGATTTTGTCAAAATCTCTTTTTTCTTTATCCATTCTGAGTTTAATATTATTGACTGCTTTTGTCAATTCAACATTTACTTTGCTCAGAATGTCCAGTTTTTGTTCAGAAATTCCTTCATTGGCATTTGACTTTGACAAATCATCAGTCAACTTTTGAACATGTGACTTCAATTCTGCAATTTGTTTTGTAAAACACTTTTCATTTGATTTTAAAATCATGTATGCTTTATTGCAGTTTGATAAGTCACATTTCAAATTTAAGTTTTCTTCCTCCAAACTCCAAATTTTTCCCTCAAGATTTAAACATTTAGTGCATGAGAGTTTAGAAAACTTACATGAACTTACCTCTTTATCTGAAATGGCATGACAATGATCTTCACTAACGATGGTAGTTGTTTCAGACAAACCATCAGAGGCATTCTCATAAACACTCTCCTCTACAACTTCATTCACCTGTTTGCTATCTTCAGCCATTTCAGGTTCAATTGCTTTATCAGATTCTGACAATGAAGAATCCTCTCTCTTTTCTTCATCACTACTTTCCATCTTTAAATTCACACTTGTCTCAATACAATCTTCAGTTTTCAGATCATCTTCCATTCCTCCATCAACATCTTCTTTTCTTTCTCAACACTCATACTTGCCTTTAACATGTTTCTTTGTTCATCAATCCACGAGAAATCAACAATTTTCACAATCCATGTTCCGATTCGTTTTATCTCCGATTCCATTTTATCAACCACATCTTTGAAGTTCATTAATTTGACATGATGAATGATTTCAATTTCCTTCATTCTTTCAACAAAATCACTCCATCGATAAGGTAAGAATTGAGTAAACTTCTCAACGATTTGCCCATTAGTAATATCAAACTGAAAATATTTCAATTCTTGCATAAGTGGTAAAAGACGATCATAAGCATCATTGATCTTCTTTGCAACATGATTGTTATATGCAAGTTCTAACAAACTCCACTTTGCACATGAATGTGGCATTTGTTCAAAATCAGTCTTTTTAATATCTTCAGAAATGATCACCGAAAACAAGTCACATAATTCTCTTTCTTAATTAAATTCAAACATTTGATCTTCATTCAGTTTTGATGTCCCAAGATTATCATTCAATTTCAGACATGGTTTCCTGTATTGTTGGTACAATAACTTCTGGTAATTGTCATCCGCTTTGGTAATAAATGTTTCGAATGTAGATCTCCAGTTCGGATAATCGTCCAAATTGTCCAACACAAGTCCATTGTAGCCAACCACTCCACGTTCCAGTTCTTGTATGTCATATTTAACTTTTATGTTCAGAACGTCAAATTTAACCTCTCAAAAGAAAACAGCTCAAACCTTGTCTTAACGTCCGAATTATGTCTTGAAACCTATCCCAAATGATCCGGAAGGCCCAAAATAGGTAAACAAGGTTTACTTGAACTTTTAAAATGGTATCTTTCTCGTAAACCTTTTCGAACAAACCTATTGGAGGTTCTCACAAATCTATCCACGAACCTATGGAGGTTTTCACGAACCTATGGAGGTTTTTCACGAACCTATGAAGGTTTTCACGAACCTATGAAGGTTTTTCATGAACCTATGAATGTTTTCACGAACCTATTTTTCACAAACCTATGTAGGTTCGGCTTTTAGGTTCGTCTCAGGTTCGTCTGTTCGCTCGAACAGACCTGCAACTCCACTAAAATGGCTCTAGAATCTTCATTTTTTGGAGTTAGAAGGCCTATGAGTAGTCAAAATCTTCGTTTTATCGAGGTACATCTTTCTATCGGATCAAAATTTGCAAAAACTTGATAATTTTTCGTAGATCTGGCTTTTTGTTGACAAAAACGTGAAGAACTTAAAGAAAACCTTCAAGATAGGGGTGTGCGTGGTTCGGTTCGGTGCGGTTATGACCATTTCCATAACCAAAACCGCAACTTCGGTTAATTCTAAATCCTTAACCATAACCATAACCATAACCAATTGATCGGTTAACCACTAATCGGTTAACCACCGGTTACGGCTCGGTTTCGGTTAAATTCGGTTAATAATGGAATTGTTGAAAAACTAAGAAAAACTTGTAAATATGCTTGTGAATTATAGATATATTAATGATGAAAATCTTAGTAAAACTTGTAAAACTTTCTAGTGACTGAAAATGTAAGAAAAAAAGTAAAACCACATGAACTTTGATTCATTTTCTATTATATTTAGTCTCACATATAATTCATAATATTTTCATATAGTAAAAAGTGAAGATTCATCTTTTATACTTGACTTGCACCATAACTTGTTAAAAAAACATACATATATATAAATATTAAAAAGACAAATATACATTATTCGGTTCGGTTCGGTTAAAGTCGGTTAATGACTAGCCTTAACCATAACCATAACCGAATGGTTCGGTTAATGGCTTCGCTTAACCATAACCATCGGTTAAAGTCGGTTTCGGTTAAATCGGTTATGGTTCGGTGCGGTTATCGGTTATTTTTCGGTTATGATTATATTATGCTCACCCCTACTTCAAGATGATGAAGAATCTGATCAAATTACATGAAATTGATGTCCAAACACTCATAGAATCGAGCCTAACGCTCTGATACCACTGTAGATTTGAAGAATCGATCACGAAATTCTACGATTCGATCATAAACGTGCGGAATCCGTTTATAACTAGATTTGGATCAAGAAAAACATTGTAATATATCTCAAATCTGAATTCTTCATATCCAATCAAGTGTATACAAACAATAAACTTGAATTACAACACTTGAATACAAGAAAGAAACTAAGATGAAGAGAATCTTGATCTTGAACTTGAGAGAGAATGTAACTTTGTGTGTGTAAGATTGTAAGCTCCAATCCTCCAAGTCTATTGAAATGAACTAGCAAAACCATATATATATAGGTTTTATAGGTTTGCCTATAGGTTTGCCAATAGGTTTGCCTAACCTTAAACCATGTGAGAACCAAACCTTTTAGCCATCAATCATAGCCGAACCTTCTTGAATCTTTAGCTGAACCCTTAATCATATACAATAGACTGTGATTTCATATACAACAAGCCAGGTTCACACAATAAATGCAGCTTTCATACAGGAAATGCATCAACATAGACCCACTTGCCTAGGAGGAAACCGAGCAATATTTGCTCTAGGTGAGAATCCAACACAAGACCTCACATAAGAGAAGTCAAGGACTATCGCTAGGCTAGAAGCCCTTTGATAAATTGTTTCCACATATAGAGATGTTATCAATCTCTAAAATCATAAATTATTATCAAAATAAGAATTTCAAAGTTCTAATAAAAAACTAAAATTAAAAATTCAAATAAGAGGTTCTAAAATTAAAGAAATCATTTTTTGAAATTTTTTGTGAGAGGCCTCGAGCCCGGGTACCTTTCAGAGTTGGGTTTACATCATCATGACATCAAAGTTGTTGCACCCCAACCTTCCCGGCCGCTGAGGGCGTGACGCGACGGGTCACAGTTTGCGCAAGATCACAGTCTCTTGTCACAATTGCAAGACGTACATGTCTGGTGTAACATCAGTGCCGGAATCGTACCGGAACAGTGATCTCTACAGTAAATTGAACAGTAATCAGGTACAAACAATACATAATTCATTTCATGGCATGTTCATATCATACATTGTTATCATTTTGTGTTATCAAACAGCAAGTTCAGAAACATTTAACAGAAACAAAGTTCAGAACTATGGTCCTTGAGTCAGATAATTAGCTGGCAATACAGAACCATCATATGATTATCTGTTAGGATTTTAATATGTATAAACGTATGTGAGGCCTTACAGAATGAAATAACAATGGATGTCGTTATGTGAATGCCAAACCGACAGATTATTCGTATAGGTGACGATCTGTACGAATATATATGGAAGTTTAACGTTCTGAATGATGTTCAATAATTTGAAAACCATATTGAAAAGTAGAGTTATCGCCGTGTTCGTACGGGTGACGATTCGAACGAATACGCGCGACGACTGTACGATTCGATTTAAACAGTAAAATTAAATAATTCGTAAAATTTAAAATAAATAGAAGATATTTAGTTAATTTACTAGGAATAACCACCAAAAATAATTTTATAAATTCTATTTTAAAACCGAGTCGTTTTGTTACGAAAACGACGAAAAACCCACGTTCTACGCGAAATCGAGCAAAACCGAAAGAACCTGAAAGAACCCGGTTTATTTGAAGCCATTTAATGAGGCATTCAAAGCCTCACCAAACACCACCTACCAGATTTTCACCCCCAAATCGTCACTCTCTCTCTCTTCTTTCTCTCACTAGAACCTAAAGCTAGATCTCTCTCAAACCACCATTAAATCGAGCCATTTTGGTGTCTAAACGACCACCATCACTTGTAGAACTCGAAAGTACAGCAGATCTAGGCTTAGATCCATCAGATACGAGGTAAAATTCATGAATTGATTCGGTTTTAAGGGTTTGAAAACCCTAACTTCGAACTCTATGAGAAACCGGTTCCACACTCTTTCAGTCCCTAGGAATCACATGTTAACACCATAGCATAGTCTAGGAACCAACATTATCTCGATAGATGGTTGTTTTAGTTGGAGAAAACCACGGTTGCAACCCACCGAACGAACCACCGAATGGAGGCAAGAACAGCTCACGGAATGAGCACTTACCCCCATTCGCCGAATGGCCTAAGGCCGAAGCAGTCTTCTCATTCGATCAGCATTCATGCGGCCAACCCCATTCGCCGAACCAAGGGCTCATTCGATCGCCCCTATTTCGCATAAAGCCCATTCTGTCGGGGTTTGCTCAGTCGGCCACCCCCATTCATTCGGCAACTCTTCAATCGGCCCAACTCCTTCGGCCATGCACCATTCGGTCGGTCAGACGTCCATTCGATCGATTGAAATTGTTCGGCCCAGAATTTGATGTATGGTACGTGTGGGGACTACATGGATGCATGCATGGGTTTGATATAGAATGTGAGTGCATGGGAGGTGATTTTATGTGTGTGTGCATGAAATTTTATTAGGGTTTCATGGCATGCACACAAATTAAGTGTATCAAGGAAACAAACATAGAATTAACATGTAAGCATGGATTAGGATTTTGAATAACAAAAAGTCTTCTCAAAACCTTATTAACATCCATCCATGGGTGATGGATATCATTTCGATTCAAAACATTGAGAATTCATTGAGAATCAAACAAAAGTCTAAGTATGTGAATGTTGATTTATTATTAACATCAAATATTTAGAAATTGCATATGAACAAATAACTACAATAGGTGATTCATTCGAATTACCTAGGGTGGATTATATACATGAGCGATCAGAGGATCATGGGAACATCGAAAGCTAAAATGGGCTCAAGGTTGATCCAACGGATTCAGCCCAAGCCCATCTTGTTAATTTTACTATCTCTTAAATGAATTAAGTTTTAATAAAAGAAATGATTTATAAGCTTTATTAAATAACAATAGATGATGTTTTCTAAACCCTTAATCTAAAATGGATTAACTTAAAATATTTTAACCAAAGACTTGTAATTAATACTGTGGGATTAGGGTTATTATTGGGTAATGAGTTAGACAAGTTAAGGGAAACTCTAGTAAACACATTAGTGAACTAGGACACTTAGTTGCACACCGAGACCAAACCCTGAATACGACGTCTATTATAAATACTTATCGTATTTGAATTCTCTTTAAACAACTCAGGAACGAAGAAACCTAGGCTACAACAACGAGCGCGTATTTTGTGGTAATTCAATACAGAGCAACACAGGTGAGTTCATTGCCCCTTATCTAAACATTTTTGTTTTCAAACGCGGGGCTGAGAAGCATGCGTGAATTATTCTTTTGAATTATATCTACTTAAATGCTTTTACTTAACATACGTTTGGTATGTATAATTGTTAACCTAGGCTATGTCTAGGAAAACTTATTTCATGTATTTTCATAAAGGATTATTTACTTATCATGAGTAGATAATTGTTTCATTTTGTATATACATTTTCAACGATCTATGCTCAACCGTATCCGGAACGACACCAACAACACTGGGCATTCATCAGGAGAAGCTAGTGGGAACACTGGCAATACATCACACTACTCCTACAAGTCTTTTGTGGGATGTAAACTGCCAAGTTTTAGCGGTACTGAAGGAGCCGTTGGATTAATTCAATGGATAGAAAAGATAGAGAATACTCTGGATATCAGTAGTTGTCCAGAGCACCACAAAGTTCGCTATTCTGCTGGATCTTTCAACAAGCGAGCTTTGACTTGGTGGAACTCACAGATCCAAGCTAGAGGCAGGGAAGAAGCTATGGCGACGCCATGGGAAGAGTTCAAGACATTACTGAGGACTGAGTTTTGCCCCAAGAACGAGCTACAGAAACTGGAGGTCGAACTGTCTAACCATGTGATGAGGGGGGCAGATCACCTGGGATATACTACTCGTTATCACGAGTTGGTTGCTTTGGTGCCAAACATGGTACCGACTTTGGAGAAACGGATTGAGAGATATGTATGTGGGTTACCTGCTTGCATACAAGGATTAGTGGTTGCTACAAACCCTGTCACAGTGAAGTCAGCTTTTAGTCTATCAGGGAAACTTATCGACCTGATGGTAGCCTCTGGAGTGTTGAAGAAAGAGGCTGACTCTGGCAAGAACAAAGAAGAGTCGTCAAAGAAACCCCACCATCACTCGAAGAAGAAACAGAAGGTCATCAAGAACTATACGATGGCCACCCCTCTCCAACAAGTAGCAGCTGTACCCCAGAACCCTAAAAAAAGGCCCTACACTGGTGTATATCCTTTGTGTGCCAAGTGTCAATATCATCATGCTGCTAACACCCTTTGCAAGCAATGCACTGGGTGTGGACAAAAGGGCCATTGGGTCCAACACTGTCGGATGACACCGAATCAAGCAGTCAACAATGCTGCTTTAGCACTCCCTCCACCCAACTGTCAGAACAACGGTGGATCTACAACTGTGGTGAAGTTGGCCACTTTGCGAAGAACTGCCCGAGACACAACAAGCAATTCAAGCACCCCGTGGAAGAGCTTTCGTTATAGGAGCTCCAACTGCTCGCCAAGACCCGAATGTGGTCACTGATACATTTATCTTACATGACTTTTATGCATCTGTTCTATTTGACACTGGTGCGGATCAGAGTTTTATCTCTACCGATTTTGCATGCCAGTTAGATTCTATAGAGGAACAGTTAGATTCCGCTTACATCATAGAAGTAGCTAACGGAAAACAGATTACAGTCAGTACAGTATACATGAATTGCCCATTGACACTTAGTGGTCATACCTTCACTATCGATTTGATACCGATGGAGTTGGGTAGTTTTGACATCATTGTTGGAATGGATTGGCTTTCTTCTAATCGAGTGGAAGTCATTTGTTCTGAAAAGCTACTTCGAGTTCCATTGCCGGATGATCGTGTATTGGAAGTTAGAGGGGATCAAGCAAAACGAAGTGTCAAAATCATTTCTTGCATAAAGGCGCGTAAGTGTTTACAGAAGTAGTGCGTAGCTTTCTTGGCTCATGTGGTGGAAAAGGAGAAAGAAAAGAAGAAGATTCAAGACGTGCCGGTAGTGAAAGAGTATCCGGAAGTGTTTCCTGAAGACTACCAGGTTTGCCACCTGCGCGACAGGTAGAGTTTCGTATTGACTTGGTTCCTGGAGCAAATCCTGTTGCTAAATCTCCTTACAGGTTAGCACCTTCAGAGATGCAGGAATTGTCAAACCAGTTACATGAGCTACTTGATAAAGGTTTCATCAGACCGAGCTACTCACCTTGGGGAGCTTCGGTTTTGTTCTTGAAGAAGAAAGACGGATCATTTCGTATGTGCATAGATTATAGGGAGCTGAACAAGCTAAGCATCAAGAATCGGTATCCATTGCCGAGGATTGATGATTTGTTTGACCAACTGCAAGGAGCTCAATACTTCTCGAAGATTGACTTGCGGTCTGGGTATCATCAGCTTAGAGTTCAAGACGAAGATATACCGAAGATGGCATTCCGAACCAGATACGGGCATTACGAATTCATGGTGATGCCCTTCGGATTGACAAATGCACCAGCGGTTTTCATGGACCTCATGAACCGGGTGTGCAAGCCATACTTGGATCAGTTTGTCATTGTCTTTATCGATGACATACTGATTTATTCCAAGAGCAAAACAGAGCACGAGCAACATCTCAGGAAGATCTTGGAGCTGTTGAAGGAAAAGAAACTCTATGCCAAATTCTCTAAATGTGAATTTTGGCTAAGAGAAGTTCAATTTCTGGGTCATGTAGTCAACAGCGAGGGAATACACGTAGACCCTGCCAAGATTGAAGCGATAAAGAACTGGGCACTTCGAGGACACCGACGGAAATACGATCTTTTCTGGGATTGGCAGGTTATTATAGAAGGTTTATCTCAAACTTTTGTAAGATAGCCTTGCCTCTCACCAAGTTAACCCAGAAAAGTGAACCGTTTGTCTGGGAATAGAAACAAGAAGATGCTTTTCAGACGTTGAAACATAAGTTATGTGATGCTCCAATTCTATCACTCCCTGAAGGCTGTGATGACTTTGTTGTTTATTGTGATGCCTCCCATCAGGGACTCGGTTGCGTACTGATGCAACGGGACAAAGTTATCGCTTATGCATCAAGACAGTTAAAGGTTCATGAGAAGAACTACACTACTCATGATCTTGAATTGGGAGCTGTAATCTTCACCTTGAAGATTTGGAGACATTATTTATATGGCACCAAGTGTACCATATATACTGATCACAAAAGTCTGCAACATATCTTTGATCAGAAGGAGCTCAACATGCGACAGCGACGTTGGGTTGAACTTCTGAATGATTACGACTGTGTAATCAAGTACCATCCGAGTAAGGCGAACGTTGTAGCTGATGCCTTAAGCCGGAAGGAACGAGTCAAACCCTTGCGCGTTAGAGCAATGGGAATGACTGTGCAGACCAGTTTACGAAACAAGATTATTCAGGCACAACAAGAATCAGTTGATAGAGGAAATCTGAAGAAAGAACTCGATTGCGGAGCAGAGAAACAATTTGAGGCTAAGCCTGATGGAGTGATCTACTACCAGGATAGTATATGGATTCCGGTGGTAGATGAATTGAGAAAACTTATCTTCGATGAGGCACACAAGACTAAATACTCTGTTCATCCAGGCGCTGATAAAATGTACCAAGACTTGCGTGGATTTTATTGGTGGCCTGGGATGAAGAAAGACATAGCCGAGTATGTCGGTCGATGTCTTACGTGTGCTAAGGTAAAGGCGGAACACCAGAAGCCGTCTGGTTTACTAGAACAGCCTGAAATTCCGCTCTGGAAGTGGGAACAAATAGCTATGGATTTCATTACCAAGCTGCCCCGCACTTCCAGTGGTCATGATACGATTTGGGTTATCATCGATCGTTTGACTAAATTTGCTCATTTCTTGCCGATGCGTGAGGCTTTCACGATGGATAGACTGGCGAGATTATACATCAATGAGATAGTGGTACGTCACGGTGTGCCATTGTCCATTATTTCTGATAGAGACAGCAGATTCATATCAAGGTTCTGGCAATCATTACAGAAATCTCTAGGGACGCAGCTAAATCTGAGTACAACTTACCATCCACAAACAGACGGGCAAAGCAAACGTATAATTCAGACCCTGGAAGACATGTTAAGGACCTGCGTGTTGGATTTCGATGGAAATTGGGATTCTCATTTGCCACTGATTGAATTCTCCTACAACAACAGTTATCACAGTAGCATCGGATGCGCACCGTTCGAGGCTTTGTATGGTTGGAAATGCCGATCACCGATCTTTTGGACTGAAGTTGGAGATAACCGTATAACTGGGCCAGAGCTTATTCAGGAAACTACTGACAAGATTGCCTAGATTCAACGAAGAGTACAAGCTACTAGGAGCAGACAGAAGAGCTACGCCGACAAACGACGCAAGCCGTTGGAATTCCAAGTGGGAGACCGGGTCATGTTGAAGGTATCCCCATGGAAAGGTGTAGTATGATTTGGAAAGAAAGTCAAATTAGCACCACGATACGTGGGACCGTTCGATATCATTGAACGTATTGGTCCTGTGGCGTATAGACTGAGATTACCGGATGAACTCAGTGGTGTGCATGATGTGTTTCATGTCTCAAACTTAAAGAAATGCTTTGCTGACGAGTCACTCATCATGCCGATTGAAGAAATTCAAGTGGATGAACAATTACATTTTATTGAAGAACCTTTAGAGATTATGGATCGCAAGGTTAAGCAACTGAGGCGAAGCCGTATTCCGATTGTAAAGGTTCGTTGGGACTCAAAGCGCGGACCTGAGTTTACTTGGGAATGTAAAGATCACATGAAGTCAAAGTATTCGGGACGAAATTTCTCTAACAAGGGGAGACTGTAACATCAGTGCCGGAATCGTACCGGAACAGTGATCTCTACAGTAACTTGAACAGTAATCAGGTACAAACAATACATAATTCATTTCATGGCATGTTCATATCATACTTTGTTATCATTTTGTGTTATCAAACAGCAATTTCAGAAACATTTAACAGAAACAAAGTTCAGAACTATGGTCCTTGAGTCAGATAATTAGCCGGCTATACAGAACCATCATATGATTATCTGTTAGGATTTTAATATGTATAAACGTATGTGAGGCCTTACAGAATGAAATAACAATGGATGTCGTTATGCGAATGCCAAATTGACAGATTATTCGTATAGGTGACGATCTGTACGAATATATCTGGAAGTTTAACGTTCTGAATGATGTCCAATAATTAGAAAACCATACTGAAAAGTATAGTTATCGCCGTGTTCGTACGGGTGACGATTCGAACGAATACGGGCGACGACTGTATGATTCGATTTAAACAGTAAAATTAAATAATTCGTAAAATTTAAAATAAATAGAAGATATTTAGTTAATTTACTAGGAATAACCACCTAAAATAATTTTATAAATTCTATTTTAAAACCGAATCGTTTCGTTACGAAAACGACGAAAAACCCACGTTCTACGCGAAATCGAGCAAAACCGAAGGAACCCGAAAGAACCCGGTTTATTTGAAGCCATTTAATGAGGCATTCAAAGCCTCACCAAACACCACCTACCAGATTTTTCACCCCCGAATCGTCACTCTCTATTCTTTCTCTCACTAGAACCTAAAGCTAGATCTCTCTCAAACCACCATGAAATCGAGCCATTTTGGTGTCTAAACGACCACCATCACTTGTAGAACTTGAAAGTACAGCAGATCTAGGCTTAGATCCATCAGATACGAGGTAAAATTCATGAATTGATTCGGTTTTAAGGGTTTGAAAACCCTAACTTCGAACTCTATGAGAAACCGGTTCCACACTCTTTCAGTCCCTAGGAATCACATGTTAACACCATAGCATAGTCTAGGAACCAACATTATCTTGATAGATGGTTGTTTTAGTTGGAGAAAACCACGGCTGCAACCCACCGATCGAACCAACGAATGGAGGCAAGAACAGCTCACGGAATGAGCACCTACCCCCATTCGCCGAATGGCCTAAGGCCGAAGCAGTCTTCTCATTCGATCGGCATTCATGCGCCAACCCCATTCGCCGAACCAAGGGCTCATTCGATCTCCCCTCTTTCGCATAAAGCCCATTCTATCGGGGTTGGCTCAGTCGGCCACCCCCATTCATTCGGTAACTCTTCAATCGGCCCAACTCCTTCGGCCATGCACCATTCGGTAGGTCAGACGTCCATTCGATCGATTGAAATGGTTTGGCCCAGAGTTTGATGTATGGTACGTGTGGGGACTACATGGATGCATGCATGGGTTTGATATAGAATGTGAGTGCATGGGAGGTGATTTTATGTGTGTGTGCATGAAATTTTATTAGGGTTTCATGGCATGCACACAAATTAAGTGTATCAAGGAAACAAACATAGAATTAACATGTAAGCATGGATTAGGATTTTGAATAACAAAAAGTCTTCTCAAAACCTTATTAACATCCATCCATGGGTGGTAGATATCATTTCGATTCAAAACAATGAGAATCAAACAAAAGTCTAAGTATGTGAATGTTGATTTATTATTAACATCAAATATTTAGAAATTGCATATGAACAAATAACTACAGTAGGTGATTCATTCGAATTACCTAGGGTGGATTATACACATGAGAGATCAGAGGATCATGGGAACATCGAAAGCTAAAATAGGCTCAAGGTTGATCCTACAGATTCAGCCCAAGCCCATCTTGTTAATTTTACTATCTCTTAAATGAATTAAGTTTTAATAAAAGAAATGATTTATAAGATTTATTAAATAAGAATAGATGATGTTTTCTAAACCCTTAATCTAAAATGGATTAACTTAAAAATATTTTAACCAAAGACTTGTAATTAATACTGTGGGATTAGGGTTATTATTGGGTAATGAGTTAGACAAGTTAAGGGAAACTCTAGTAAACACATTAGTGAACTAGGACACTTAGTTGCACACCGAGACTAAACCCTGAATACGACGTCTATTATAAGTACTTATGGTATTTGAATTCTCTTAAAACAACTCAGGAACCGAAGAAACCTAGGCTACAACAACGAGCGCGTATTTTGTGGTAATTCAATACAGAGCAACACAGGTGAGTTCATTGCCCCTTTTCTAAACATTTTTGTTTTCAAACGCGGGGCTGAGAAGCATGCGTAAATTATTCTTTTGAATTATATTTACTTAAATGCTTTTACTTAACATACGTTTGGTATGTATAATTGTTAACCTAGACTATGTCTAGGAAAACTTATTTCATGTTTCATAAAGGATTATGTACTTATCATGAGTAGATAATTGTTTCATTTTGTATATACATTTTCAACGATCTATTGTCAACGATCTATTTTCAACGATCTATTTTCAACGGTCTATTTTCAACGGTCTATTTTCAACGGTCTATATCAACGGTCTATTTTCAAAGGAATATCTGGGAAATATTCAAAGATAGTATGTGAACGGTCAAGAACGGTCAATAACGGTCAAGAAATGTCAAGAACGGTCAAGAACGGTCAATGAAATCCTATATCTCAAAAGATGTCCTAGCTAGACTGATTGAGTATGGTCGCATGCTTGATGATGTTTACAGATTTTCCTCCACTACTAAGAACTTAGGTTGCTAGACTAGTCTACTCGAGTATGACCGAGGCCCAATCATTAGATCTTAGATTTTATTAAATGTTTATTTAATTACTTATTTAAGCATTTATGGATTTTTTTCTACAAATGTTTTGGTTGATCCTGATTACATGATGAACTTAAGAAATCAACATAGATTTCAAGGAGCTTTTACAGGAACAATGACACGAAGAACTGAATAAATATTGTGTTAACGGTAGGGGTAGAATGCTTAATTATCATTAACAACAATGACATATGTGGATTAGTATGTGGTGGGACGGCGTCTGGGCGGGTTGTAGGCTCGACTCAGGGGTATGCCCTATATATAAGCATACCGATCTGGATATTTCATGTGATGTTAATGAGATTAAGGTTATACCCGAGGGTTAAACAAATGTTTTATGTACATGTTTTGAACTCTGACAGAGATGGAATAAAAGGGTAGGTAAAATGCCTAATTATCAGTAACATCAATGTCCTATGTGGCTTAGTATGTGGTGGGATGGCGTCTGGGCGGGTTGTAGGCTCGACTCAGGGGTATGCCCTATATATAAGCATACCGAGCTGGATGATACAGGTGATGTTAATGAGGTTAGGGTTGTTACCGAAGAAGGGTTTTTGCCGAACTATTTTTCAAAAGTTAAACTGTATGAGCTCACCAACCATGTGTTGACTTGATCTTTTTGCATGACTTCTCAGGTGACGAACATGTCAACTAAGAGGTTATTACTTTTGGGCTAGGATGTCAGATAGAGGACCTAGTATTTTTGGACCTGCATACTTTTGGAACATCATTATACAATATATTTTGTATATCTTGTGGAGATACAAGATAGATAACTTATGATGTTGATGGTAGATTTACATTGTTAAATTATGAACGATACTGATGTAATTTAACTTTGTAATTCTATTCTATTTAGCATTTCTCATTTATATCATGTGCAATGTAAACAATCTGATCATCACGATTATCACTCACGATATCGCGCCCCGGGAACCATCCGCCCGACGGGGAATCCGATCCAACCCCGCCGGCTCGGGGTGTGACATCTGGTTGCATACATACATCAAATAACTTGGATAAAATAGTTATATAAATCAGAGTTGTGGAAGCTAAGTTAAATGTTTTCAAGAACATTACAAATCAAAAGTTGCGGAAGCGGTTTAATTGTCTAACAATACTTTACGAAACTAAAATAGTTAAATGTTCTCGACAGCCTAAGACACCAAGTAGATGCATGCGACCCCGCCCTAGCGTCCTACATCCTGAGTGCGTTCCTTAGTTACATGAGAAAACATGCGAGTAAAATGTCAACACATGGTGAGAGCACAGGTTTTGTATCACCAATAAACAATAAATGTTTAAAGTAAGTGTTATAGGACTACATATCATTACAATGCAATACCGATTGATAGCTAGTCAATATAGTTATATTATATGTGGATTCAAAACCGAAGCTGACTGCATGCCTCCCGCTATGTCCATCACACAAGACAATGGCAAATAGTGTTTGGTCAATTTTGCTCTGTTCCGACTCTCAGTTGAGGTGGCCTCCCAGGCGTGCAATAGAGTGGTTTGTCAAACCCAAATAGTATTATCTAAGATTACCACACTAGGCGCCCCACGCTACAAATGGTCCGAGATGTGTTTGTGAGGACTTTAGTTGTGATGTGTGTCACACATATACATATAGTGATAAAGCATGTCCGTATGTATCCAAAATATGTTTGTTGTTAAAAGCAGTTTGCATGCAGTGTTTTATCCCCAAAGGTATAAAATAGAAAAAAGGGCCATGAACTCACTGGGTAGTGCAGTTCCTGTTTGTGTGTTCGCAAACTGCGAATGCTAGCACCTGCTAGTGATCACCTATATCCATATAGGTCATGAGTATATGATTTGTGGTGTATTGTATCCTATACAAATCGAAGTGTCGGTGTGCTAAACCGAGTGTTTGTGTGTTGACTCGACAAATCGTTGGTGACACGTTTGTTGTGTCTAGTTCGTTTATGTGTCATATTGATCTTAACACGCAAGTAAGAAATTATCATGCATCCTACTATTCTAATCATAATTTCGTTCACATAAGTCACGTATGAAAATGTAAAAGCTTCCATTTCTGAAAGTTATCATTGGCGCGATATCGAATGATAATCGTGATGATCAGATTGTTTACATTGCACATGATATATAATGAGAAAATGCTAAATGAAACAGAATTACAAAGTTTAAATTACATCAGTTTCGTTCATAATT
Source organism: Mikania micrantha (assembly GCA_009363875.1). Taxonomy (NCBI): domain Eukaryota; kingdom Viridiplantae; phylum Streptophyta; class Magnoliopsida; order Asterales; family Asteraceae; genus Mikania; species Mikania micrantha. Next base: position 79,258,085 of record CM018691.1, on the reverse strand, counting down.
TAACAATGTAAATCTATAATCAACATCATAATTTTCCTATCTTGTATCTGCACAAGATATACAAAATAATCTGTATAATGATGTTCAAAAATATGCACGTCCAAAATACTAGGTCCTCTATCTGGGCGTCCTAGTCAAAAGCATAAACTTCTTAGTTAGACCTGTTCATCACCTGAGAAGTCATGCAAAAAGATCAAGTCAACACATGGTTGGTGAGTTCATATAGTTTTGTTAAAAATAAATTTTGTACCATCCTGACCAGATGACAACCTTAACCTCACCAATAACCACCTATATTATCCAATTCAGTATGCTTATATATAGGGCATACGTAGGGTCGAACTTACCACCCGCCCAGTCGCCAGCCCACCACATACCAAACTACATAATATACTGTTCTTGGTGATAATTAAGCGTTTCATCTCATACCTTCAATTCACAACCTTTGAACAATATGAAGTTTGTTAACACTGAACACCCTCAATGACAACCTTAACCTCATCAACAACCACCTATACTATCTAATCAAGTATGCTTATGTATAGGGCATATGTAGGGTCAAGCTTACCGCCAGCCCAGCCACCAGCTCACCATATACCGAACTGCATAACATATTGTTGTTAATGATAATTAAGCGTTTCATTCCACATCATCAACACAATAGTTCTTTAGTTCTTAGTTCTTGTAGTTCCACAAAAATAGAAATTCAATTGATTCCTTAAGTTCATCTCACAATCATGATCAACCATAGCATTTGTAGACTCATTACATTAAATGCTTAAATAAATAAATAGGTAAACATTTAATAAAATCTAAGACCTAACGATTGGGCTTTAGTCATACTCGAGTAGACTAGTTTGGCAATCAAGGTTCTTAGTAGTGAAGGAAATCTGTAAATATCATCAAACATGCGACCTATAATCCATCAGTCTAGCTAAGACATCTTTTGATGTATAGGATTTTATAGTTCGTCTAGATCGTCCATAGTTCGTCCTTGTTCGTATAGTTCTTTAGTTCTTCGGCACATGTTATCTTTGAGTATTTCCCAGATGTTCCTCGAAAAATGGTTAGGGGATGCTGTAAATATCATCAAGCATGCGTCCCATATTTAATTAGTCTAGCTAGGGCATCTTTTGAAACATAGGATTGGCACATGCTATCTTTGATATTTCCCAGACATTCCCTTGAAAATAGATCGTTGTACATAGTTCTTTGAAATAGATCTTTAGTTCTTTGAAAACACACCACCGAAAATAGTTCTTTGATTTGACCGTTAGTTCTTTGAAAATAGACCTTTGAAAATAGTTCTTTGTGTAACATCAGTGCCGGAAACGTCACCGGAACAGTGATCTCTACAGTACATGAACAGTAAATCAGGTACATATTTCAGTTATCAATTGTATATCATTCTCATTACATGTTATCAAAGCACAGTTCAGATTCAATTCAGAAAACAAAGTTCAGAAATAGGGTTCTTGAGTCAGATAATTATTTGACAATACGAAACCATCATGGATTTAATTGTTAGGATTTATTATGTATAAACGTATGTGAGGCTTTACAGAACAAAACAACATGAATATCGTTATGTGAATGCTAAATTGACGGGTTATTCGTATAGGTGACGATCTGTACGAATATATCTGAAAGTTTAACGTTCTGAATGATATTCTATAATTAGAAAACAAGATTTGAAAATATAGTTATCGCCGTGTTCGTACGAGTGACGATTCGAACGAATACGCGCGACGACCGTACGTTTCGATTTAAATATTAATTAATATTGTTAAAATTTGAATAAATAAAAGATATTAGTTAATTTATTAGGAATCACAACTTAGAATAAATAAATAAATTCTATTTTTATAAATCGTGTCGTTTCACAGCGAGAACTACGCGAAACGACACTTTACGCGAAACCAAACGAGACCGAACAACCGGGTATGCTTTAGACATTAATGGGGCATTTAATTTTCCATCCACCACCACCAAACTCACCTTTCACTATCATTTTCGTTTTTCTCACTCTCTCTCTAGAAAATCGTTTTCCATCTTCTCCCTAGAACTTCTTGGTGGTTTTTCATTGGATTCAAGCAAGCTAGGCATCAAAACGTTCATCTCATCGTGTAGATTACCAAAGTACAAGTCATTCAAGCTTCCATCCATCGATTGAGAGGTAAGATTTGAGTTTACATTCGGTTTTAGTAGGGATGTCACGACCCTTTTTATTTTTGTTGTTTTAATCTCACATAGCACTTAGAAACGCTTATACGAATGCATGTGAATCATTAGGAAGTCCTAGGAATGATTTGCAACAGGTTAGGATTCGAAAGAGACGAAGAACATGAAGTTTATTGCAGGTTCGTGAGTAAATGTGGTCGGCCGAACCTTTTGCCATGAAGCTCAAGTACCACGAACCTGTAAGCACCGCCTGCACCGAACCTATTACTTCCTGCACCAAACCTGGGTCATACATGCAACGAACCTGTGTTAAACCTGCAACGAACCTACTTTAAACCTGCAACGAACCTTGCATGGCGAACCCTAGCCGAAGCTCTAGAGATCCCGAACCTCTCGCCTAGAACCGAATCTTAGTTCACGAACCTAAGGTGGTTTTCAGCCAAACCTTCACATTGATTTAGCGAACCATCTTAGTCACGAACCCTTCAACACTATAGCTGAATCTCACACAAACCTAATGAGGAGCGAACCTTCTAGCCTAACTATTAGTTAGACGAACCTGGAATTAGCTAAATTCAACATAACCGAACCTTGAGGGTTCGTGGGTTTAGAAGTGTCAGCCGAACCTATTGGTTTAGGCAATACGTTCGCTGCCTAATGTGAATATCAAGGTGAGGATTATCAAAAACCCCTAGTTTCTATCATGCATGGGAATTTATGAACTTGTATGTGCATGATATAAGTCATGTGTGTGCATGAGAATGATCAAGAGGAGTAAATTTCATGTAATCTTGTTTTAGAATGAACCAAGACACCATTGTCAAACAACAAAGATGTTGGGGTTTGGTGTGGTTTAATGCATAGGAACTTAAGGATACTTATATGCATGTAATATGTTATGAGTTGTAGGTGTGTGCATGGAATCAAATTGATGAATAATGATATGGTCTAAGTTAGTTTAACAGCTAAGAAAGGGATGGAATATTCATGAGAATCAAAGATGCAAATCTTATAATCAAGTGAGATCAAAGGTTGTCATTGGGCCTAAGTAGGCCCAATGGGGCTTAATTAAGCCCATCATACATTAAATGATTACTTAAACTCAAGTAATGATATTTTGATAAAAATGAAGGCATTGTGAATTTATTTAAATCAAATTTAATAATGTTCCAAAATCTTGTTTAAATTGAAATGAAATTTATAAATGTCATTGGTTTCTTTTAAGTTTATTTAGTTATAAAAGTTAGTTATAATATTATTGATTGGGATTTTGTTGTAAAATAGACAATATCATTGTCTGGAATTGAACTAAATACAAAGGAGGCTCTGCCCAAATTTTTGTAAAATTTATCTTAAATGTTGTAATTAAACATGGGAATTGGGGTCATAAAAGGGTAACTAAGTTAGATTAAATTATAGATACACTTAGTACTAGGACACTTAGTTACACACACACCAAGACAAAGACTTAGGCACAACGATTATTACGCGTACTTTTTATATTCGAATTCTTATAAAATAACTCAGGAACTGAAGAAACCTAAGCTACAGCAAGAGAGCGCATTTTGTGTTAGAACTTTTACATAACAGCACAGGTGAGTTCATTGCCCCTTTTCTAAACATTTTTGTTTTAAAACGCGGGGCTGAGAAGCATGCGTAAACTGTTTTATTTAAATTGTTTATTTAAATGCTTTTATTTATTATATGTTTTACATATATATGTTGTTGATACTCCTAGATTCATGTCTAGGTAATTATTAAACAGATCAAATTATCAAGTTAATTAAAGTACTCTTATGAGTAATACTTTAAATTTAAACTCTAAATAAACCCTTAGTCCATCAAGCTCAAATTCAAGAATCTAAATTTAAAGTGAATCAAAGGAACTAAAACAAAAGATCATATTCAAAGGAAATCTAATTTTAGTGTGGAATCTGAGAACAAAGAATCATAATCAAGAATCAATTATCATTGTGAATCATGGAAATTCTAAAGATCAAGATCAAGAGACTCAAGGAATCAGAAATCATAAATGTGTGTGAATCATTGAAATAATGAAATCATTACAATCTAATGAAATCATTAATATTTAAGTTAAGGTGGATGTCAGTTGTATAGGGAATCAAGACCACGTGTAACACACATATAAAGTCCCTTCAGGTATAGAAGACTCTTGTAGTCAGGCTATATGGGCAATAACGTGAACTATCAAATGAAATCAATATCAAAGTCATATCAAGAGAATCAAGAGATCAAGAATCAAAGGGTATCCATAAAGTCCCTTCAGGTACAGAAGACCATTGGGTCAGGCTGTACGGGCATCATTAAAATCCCGTCACGCCCAGGTATACTCCTTGTGAGTTATGCCTGGTATGGGTCACGCGTGAGAGGTTACAACTTGGACTACTACCAACAACTAAGTCTAATTGATTGAGTCAAATAAGGCCCAATCATCATGTCTTAGTTGTATTTGAATGTTTTATTTATTTATTTAATTAAATATTTAACATTTTATTTCTATCACTGACTTTTGGGAAATCATGTATCTATGATGAACTCAAGAGAATCAAAGGTAAATCAAATTTTGGAAAGCATAATCTAAATCAGAGGTGTGTAGGGTAAAAATGCTTAATCATCATTAACAACAGTGTCATATGCATATTAGTATGTGGTGGGATGTTGGCTAGGGTTTGTCCCTTACATATGCCCTATATATAAGCATACCGATATGGATATTACATGTGAAGTTAATGAGGTTAGGGTCTTTACCGAAAGAGGTTTTCAAATCATTTTCAATTACTAAACTATATGAACTCACCAACCATGTGTTGACTTTATTCTTGCATGACTTCTCAGGTGACGAACAGGTCAACTGAAGAGTTGTTTCTTTTGGACTAGGTTACAGATAGAGGACCTAGCTTTTTGGACCTGCATACTTTTGGACATCATACACATTTATTTTGTATATCTTGTGCAGATACAAGATTGAAGATTTATGATGTGATAGTAGATTTACATTGTTAAATTATAAACTTAACTGATGTAATTTAACTTTGTAATTCTATTTTATTTTAGCAAGTTTCTCATTTATATATCATGTGCAATGTAAACAATCTGATCATTTCGATTTTCACTCTTGATATCGCGCCCCGGGAACCTTCCGCCCGTCGGGGAAATCCGATCCTACCCCACCGGCTCGGGGTGTGACAGATTGGTATCAGAGCCATGGTTATAGAGAAATATAGGTCACTTATTTAAATGGTTTGGCCTAGACTATAACCTAGGGACCCTGCATATAGAGAAAACAGGACTTAGGAATTATTTGCATACTGTCTTCTGTATTCGATCATTGCACTAACCGATAACTTTATTGGTTATGATCAGAATGCCGCTGAGAAGACAACCTCCCTTGATACAGCTACCACCACAAGACTTGGCTCCACACTCCTCTACACCATCACCAAATGATTCACCACCACCACCTCCTCCTCCCCCTCCTCCTTTGATTACTCAACCATCTGGCTCGGGCACAACACCGACTCTAGATCCTGCCACTATCGCTATGATGACTTTTCTGAGTAGCCAGATGACAAATAAGATGAAAGAGGCAATACCGGAGATGTTCCTTCGTCTCCGCAACGTGATCAATAACACTGGCAACTCATCAGGAGAAGCCAGTGGAAATACTGGAGGATCATCTCATTACTCCTACAAGTCCTTTATAGGATGTAAACCACCCAGCTTCAGTGGGTCTGAAGGAGCCGTTGGATTAATCCAATGGATTGAGAAAATTGAGGCAACCTTGGATCTCTGCAGCTGTCCCGAACATCACAAGGTCCGTTACTCAGCTGGAACATTCAACAAACGGGCTCTGACCTAGTGAAACGGTCAGATCAACGCCCGAGGAAGAGAGGAAGCTATGGCCATGCCATGGGAAGACTTCAAGACACTGCCGAGAATAGAATTCTGCCCCAAGAACGAGTTGCAGAAATTGGAGGTTGAATTATCCAACCATGTGATGAAAGGGGCTGATCACATGGGTTACACTACTCGTTACCACGAGTTAGTTGCTTTGGTTCCAGACATGGTACCAACTTTGGAGAAAAGAATAGACAGATATGTGGGTGGACTTCCTGCCTGTATTCAGGGCATGGTTGTTTCAGCCAACCCTACCACTGTCGAGTCTGCAGTGAGATTGGCTGGAAAACTCACTGATCTGATGGTAGCCTCAAGAGTTTTAAAGAAAGAGGCTGACTTCGGCAAACGCAAGGAAGAGTCTTCAAAGAAGCCACATCACCAACAACACCCGAAGAAGAAACATAAATTCATCAAGAACTATACTATGGCTACTCCCCTCAACCAAGTAGCCGTGGCACAACAAAATGTGCCCAAGAAACAGTATACTGGCCCACATCCTTTGTGTTCTAAGTGCCAGTACCACCATGCTGCAAGCAACCAGTGCCATCAATGCACAGGTTGTGGAAGAAAAGGGCACTGGGTCCAACAGTGCAGATTTACACCAAATCCAGCAGTCAACAATGCTGCTCTAGCTCTCCCTCCACCAGCCAACCAAAACAACGGTGGATGCTTCAGTTGTGACGAACAAGGCCACTTTGCAAAGAACTGCCCGAAGAAGGCACAGCCGGCAGTCCAAGCTCCACGGGGAAGAGCCTTTGTTATTGGAGCACCTGCAGCGCGCCAGGACCCGAATATGGTCACTGGTACGTTTCTCTTACATGACTTTTATGCATCTGTTCTATTTGATACTGTTGCGGATCAGAGTTTTATCTCTACCGATTTTGCATGTCAATTAGATACTATAGAGGAACAGTTAGATTCCCCTTACATCATAGAGGTAGCTAATGGGAAACATATCACAGTTAGTACCGTTTATAGGAATTGCCCATTGACCCTTAACGGTCATACATTCACCATTGATTTGATACTGATGGAGTTGGGTAGTTTCGACATCATTGTAGGAATGGATTGGCTTTCCTCTAATCGAGTGGAAGTCATCTGTTCTGAAAAGCTACTTCGTGTTCCATTATCGAGTGATCGCGTACTGGAAGTTAAAGGGGATCAAGCAAAACGCAGTGTCAAAATCATCTCTTGCATAAAGGCGCGTAAGTGTCTACAGAAACAGTACGTTGCATTCTTGGCTCATGTGGTGGAAAAAGAGAAGGATAAGAAGAAGATTCAAGACGTACTAGTTGTGAAAGAGTATCCGGAAGTATTTCCTGAAGACTTACCAGGTTTGCCTCCTGCGCGACCGGTAGAGTTTCGCATTGATTTAATTCTCGGGGAAACTCCTGTTGCTAAATCTCCTTACAGGTTAGCACCGTCATAAATGCAGGAGTTGTCTAATCAGTTACAGGAGTTACTTGATGCTGTGAATCTATCACTGGGTCGAGACCGCCACCATCGTGCACCAACAAGGCTCTAGTCACCCTGGACCATCGGAAACCCCCATCTATCTGTTGATAATCCCTCTATCTCGACCTCCGACCATCTTCCTTACAAAAACCGTCCAAACACGCACATATTACAACAAAAATACTCAAGGTAATGACATGCATGTGTGAATCGGAGTGTACCAGGTTGTTCTTACCGTTTGTTTTCGAATGGAGGATGTAGAACCGTCGGAACAACCTAGGCCGAGTGCTAGAACCACCACCGCATGGCTGTTAAGATGAACCTAGCCACTACCGCCGCTGCATGTGGCCTTTCCGGTGTGTATTCCTCCACTTGACAACCCCTGCAACCTGCTGGTACCCGATCTCAGCCTGTAGCCACCGTTGGTGTGAGGCAAAACCCTAGCCGCCGCTGCCTTCTCCCCCCGTTTTCTCACCTTTAGAGTCGGATTCATCCAAGACCACAAGAGGGTATCTCGTAGAACGTCATGAGAGGAATCCGGTGATGTAACCATCTTAACCCGCCGCCGTGCGCCGCCGTGGGGTCGCCGTGGTCCGCCGCAGCTCCGCTGCACTCTCTTTCTCTCTGTTTTTCTTTGGACGGCTGGAAAACACACACTAAGTGTGTGTTGCGGCTGGGATAAATGAAGGGAAAAAGAGGGTTTGCCCCTTTATACTTAGGGTAAGATCTAGGGTTTACAAAATAGCCTACAACGCGTATCGATCTCGTCTGGCGCTCGTATTTCGTTTTTGATTATTATTCTTAATCCGGAAACTTATTTTATAAACAAATAACCTTAAAATATTATTAAAAATGTTTATTTTGCTTGTTATAAATAATGTGTTTAATTATTTTCGTAGAAACGCGTTAATAACGCGTATACAACGTAGTTAACTGATTTTAATTAATATCTCGCTCCGAAATACATTCTTATATTTTTAATATTATAAATATTTTTAAATAGGTATTTATCAAGGATATTTACCTCAGCTCGCGAGTCATAATATTTAATTAGTTAATACCGGTGTTCACACATTAAGTTCTGTTTAAAAATCCTTAATATGCCTAATTTGGCCTAAGTTTCTTGTTGGGCTTTCAATGGGCCTATTTGGCCTTCACATGTTATTGAGCCTTTATATCTTGTTGGGCCTTTATATTGTATTGGGCCTTATTATCTAATCACAATTTAATGTTTAACTTTATTGGGATTTTCTTACAGTTGTTACAGTTTTTATAACTATTTTGGGGTGGAACACGTGATCAAACCAATCGTTTACAATCATATTTCATTACACAAGGTGTGTGTATTCTTATAAACATTATGGGTTCATTTTACGAATCCTAGGGATTCATCAACTGTTTTAAAGGAATTATCAACTCTTAAACTCTTTTCACTAAAAAGGTTTTATAAAGAATCTTTGAACTGTTTTGTAACAGATTTACTCAAATGTATTGATGAAGGATAAACACTTTTAAATAAATGATTTTATGAACTCTTTTGTTATAAACCTTGTTGTTACACAAGGTCACTATTTCATGGTATTCAAATCAAGTGGTTCACAACATGGTATTCAAATCAAGTGGTTCACAACATGGTATTCAAATCAAGTGGTTCACAACATGGTATTCAAATCAAGTGGTTCACAACATGGTATTCAAATCAAGTGGTTCATTTCATGGTATTCAAAACAAAGGATTTAATTCGTGGAATTAAATCTAGGTTTTCAATCCATGTTATCAAATAAGGCATTAACACATCCGGTTAAAGTAAGGTTCAGAAACATGGTGTCTGTTGTTGTAAACAAACTTGTAAAAGCATCAAGTATCATATTCATTAGCGTTAGTACTGGGTGATCACAACAAGGGAAAGCGGACACACACAATGGGGCAGGCCGATTGCTGCAGTTAGTTTTTAAATCTGTTTTATAAACTAACTGCAGATTTCGGTTACATATGGTTTTATCAAAACTGTTGACACATTATCTAACACCAAACGTGGTTTGGGACTTGATATTATATGTTGACTCTCGTGCAAACAGTGATTGGACTGTTTACACTCATTTTCTTACTTGATGTTAGTTTGGGTTGCAGCTCATCCGTGTGAATCTTATGTTGCTTTAACTTACCTATGCGTTATATCATATACTCATGTTTACAAATGATTAAACCTATTGTTCTCACCAACTACGTCTGTAGTTGACAGTTACTTTTCACGTGTTTCAGGTAATCAGGTTTAAGACATTCTCAGGGACAACTAAGGAGACCATTCTAAGATAGAACAAGATGAAGAAACATGCTAGGATGGAATAGAAACTCATTAAATCCTAAATGTTTAATGGTCTTGTTTGGAGTCTTATTTTGTAACTATATTTTGGGTCGGTAGTTGTCTTTCTTTTGGTAGATAGACTGTCTGTAACTAAACAATTGTCTAAACATTATGCAACTTAGTAATCCATTGTGGTTGTTCTTAATCAATACTTGTGCATGATTCAACTGTTCATACGTCACCGCGCCGTGGATTCCGCACGCGGCGCAGGGGTGTGACAGGTTGGTATCAGAGCCAAGGTTGTAGAGAACTAGGAAAAAACCCAATGTTTAACGACCTAGACTATAACCTAAGCTACCCAATAGGACTAAGTGCTATAGGCTTGAGGAACTTAGGATCTAAGTAACTTAAGTGAGCATTAAGTCTACAATAAGCTTGAAAGATCTTAGGGACATTTTACTAAGATTAGATATCGAGTCAAAGAATTTGAATCGGACTTCTATAATTTTAGAAACCGAATTAAATTCTCACACATATGCATTTAAGGATTTCAGAGGCAAGGATCTGTATTCTTAGTATCCTTGATCTGAAATTCTCACACAGAGATCATTATAGGATTTAGAGGCAAAGATTGATATCTTTGATCTAAAGTCCTTGTCATATTCATTATGGGATTTAGAGGCAAAGATCTATTAATTTAGTATCTTTGATCTAAGATCCTTGTCATATTCATTATGGGATTTAGAGGCAAAGATTGGTATCTTTGAACTAAAGTCCTTGTCATATTCATTATAGGAATTCAAATGTCAAGATCTATTAATTTAGAGTCTTGATTTGAAATCCTTGTCATGCTCATTATAGGAATTCAAAGGTCAAGAACTATTAATTTAGAATCTTGATTTGAAATCCTTGTCATTGTTATCATTATCAGGTGTTCATTATCATAGGAACTTTATAACTTAGAATCTGTGTAACAGTATTCTTTAGTTGAAGTTCTCACAAGAGATCATTATACTCGATACTGTAAGTATTGAGAACCTAGGTTAATTAACCTAGGACACACATGCTAAAACCTAAGGTTTTAATTTCTAAGTAAATTAAGAACCATGGTTTACATAATCATAAACATATCCACAGAACAAGAGGCAATCATGAAACAATCATAATCAATCAACAGTTGGAATCTTAGCCCCAAATATAGACGACGGATTAACGCTGACGTGTTGAGGTAAGTGGTGGGTCGGTGAGAGCTTACCCTATATATAAGCTTATTTCAGTATGTTAGGGGGAATCCGGCGTTTGTATTTGGAGTGAGGATTCGGGATCAACTGGACACATGGATCATTAGTCAAACACATGGGATACAAACATTTGGGAAACAATCATTGGTGAATCAAATCATAGTGCAATTCAAACTTGGATGAACCAAACATTATGGTGAATCAATCAAGTTGTGAACATTCTGTAAATGTAAACCTTAAGTGAAATTCTTAAGTGATTACATCATTAGTACTTACTGACATAGGTTAACAGGAAAGTGTAGAACACACGTATGACTTAGTTCTACATGTTAACAACTGTTAGTAGGTGCACACATAACATAATCATGGTTCAATCATGGAATCAATCATAGTTCAAGTTGATCAAAAGTCATGGGATTCTTAATCAATGGAACACACTTGCAAATCAGTACAAACGTGTTGCCAAATGCTAGCAAGGGCATGATCGTGGTATATCGAAACGGTGGTGGGCAGCGAGAGTGAGCCCTATATATAAGCTATTTTCGGTATATCGGGAAAGTGTCAGTGTGTAGGTTTGGTGGAGAGATCATGGAACATCGTACATATTCACATGATAAGTATGCAAATAAGTTGATAACTTATACGTGTACTGGATCATATTACAATTGAATGATAATACTAGTAGTATGGATATATTACTGAAAATTCAATTGTATCCTTCCTCATTTACTGACCCACTTGTGGCTTCTATTCGTAGAATGCCTCCCCGACGTGATCCTAACGGAGGGGGTTCAACAAGTGGCAACGACGATGAGATCAACAAGATTGCTCGAGCTATCGCGGTTCATATGCGGGATGTGATCCCGGGTATGGTCACTGATATTACCCAGAATCTTCGGGGAAGTACCGGTGATTCTGCACACAACTCAAATGCCACTAACGCTGGAACTGCTAACTTTACTTTCAAGCAGTTCAACGATGCTAAACCTCCTAAGTACTCTGGTACCGAGGGAGCTATCGGCCTACTGCAATGGCTGGAAAGCATTGAAGACATTCTCGACTTCACTGGATGTCCTGAGAATCTGAAGGTCAAGATGGCCTCAAGCGCTTTTCACAAAGGCGCTCTCACCTGGTGGAATTCTGAGAAGAACACCAGAGGCCGAGAAGTCGCGTTATCATTACCGTGGGACGGTTTCAAGAATCTGCTTGTGGAAAAGTTTTGTCCACGTCATGAACTGAAGAAACTCGAGGTGGAGATGTGGAATCTGGTGCAAGATAGTGGAGAGAACGCAAAGTATACAACTCGATTCCATGAGTTGTGCATTCTGGTACCCCATTTGGTTACTCCTCTATCCCGCAGGATAGAGAAATACATTGAAGGTCTACCGTTAGTAGTCAGGGGAACTGTCATGGGTAATAACCCTACTACTCTAGAGGCGGCGATTCAACTTGGTGCTACTCTTACTGAAGAGTATGTGAAGTCTGGAGTGCTCACCCGAAAGGGATTCAAGAGAACTCAGATTGAAGAAGGCAAGAAGCCTGAACAGCACCATCACAAGAAGAAGAAGCAAAAGACAATCAAGAACTTTGCAGCGCTGACTGCGGCTGTACCTACTCATGCCACACCTATCACTGCTATGCCACAACCAGCAAATGCCAGAAAGCCTTATACTGGCCAGTTTCCACTTTGCACCAAATGCCAGTATCATCATCTGCCCAACACTCCATGCAAGAAGTGTCTCAAATGTGGGCGTATGGGACACTTTGCAGCTACTTGTAGATCTACTCATCTTGCTGCTGCAACTACTGCTACCACTACCACTGCTGCTACAGGTGGAAGAGCCTGTTATAATTGTGGAGCAGAGGGACACTTCAGAAATCAGTGTCCAAAACTCAACAACAATACCGCTGCTGCTCGTGCTTTTGTTATTGGAACTGCTGAAGCACGAGAAGAGCCGGCAGTCATCACGGGTACATTTCTTATCAATGATCACTATGTTCCTATCATATTTGATACTGGTGCTGATAAAAGTTTTATCTCTACTCATACTGCTTCTTTGCTTAATATGCAACTATCCACACTTACTGCTCCCTATACTGTAGAAGTAGCGAATGGTAAGACCATAGTTGTAGATTCCATAATTCATGCTTGTGAGCTAAGATTAAATGACCATCTCTTTTCCATCGATCTCATTCCTATGACTCTCGGAAGCTTCGAAGTTGTAGTAGGAATGGATTGGTTATCCAAAAACAATGCTGAAATCGTATGCTCTGAGAAACTTATCCGAATCCCCTTACCGTCCGGCGAAACGATGATAGTCTACGGCGAGAAACCAAGCCGCGGATTGAAGATTGTATCGTGCATTAAGGCAAGGAAGTACTTGAAGAAGAAATATTATGCGTTCCTGGCGCATGTGGTGGAAAAGAAACCTGAAAAGAAAGCAGTTGGAGATGTTCCAGTTATCAAAGATTATCCAGACGTATTTCCAGAAGACTTGCCTGGACTACCACCAGTCCGACAAGTGGAGTTTAGAATTGATCTCGTCCCTGGAGCAAACCCAGTGGCGAAGTCACCGTATCGATTAGCACCGTCTGAGATGCAAGAACTGTCTAGTCAGCTTCAAGAACTTTTAGACAAAGGTTTCATAAGACCGAGTTTCTCTCCATGGGGAGCTCCGGTTCTCTTTGTTAAAAATAAAGACGGTTCATTTCGTATGTGCATCGACTATCGTGAGTTGAACAAGTTGACAATCAAGAATAGATATCCTCTGCCCAGGATCGATGATCTGTTTGATCAATTACAGGGAGCAACTTGCTTCTCTAAGATTGATTTGCGATCCGGGTATCATCAGTTAAGAGTAAATGATGAGGATATACCAAAGACGGCATTTAGGACTCGATATGGACACTATGAGTTTGTGGTTATGCCATTTGGGCTGACCAATGCACCCGCAGTGTTCATGGACTTGATGAATCGAGTCTGTAGGCCATACTTGGATCAGTTTGTTATTGTCTTTATTGACGATATATTGATTTATTCCAAGTCAGAACAAGAGCACGAGGATCATTTGAGGAAAGTCTTAGAGTTACTAAGAACTGAACGACTATATGCTAAATTCTCAAAATGTGAGTTTTGGCTAAAGGAAGTTCACTTCTTAGGACATGTCATCAACAGGGATGGAATACATGTAGATCCAGCAAAGATTGAGGCGATTAAGAACTGGACTACTCCATCTACTCCAACAGAGATTCGTTCGTTTCTGGGTCTGGCGGGCTATTACAGGAGATTCATTGCGAATTTCTCTAAGATTGCCTTGCCACTTACCACTTTGACTCAGAAAAGTCAAGCTTTTATATGGGGACAGAAACAAGAAGATGCATTTCAACTTCTTAAACAGAAGTTATGCAATTCCCCTATCCTTAGTCTTCCAGAAGGCAGTGATGATTTCATTGTCTACTGTGATGCTTCAAACCTTGGTCTCGGTTGTGTACTTATGCAACGGGACAAGGTCATTGCTTATGCTTCAAGACAACTTAAGGTTCACGAGAAGAATTACACTACTCATGACCTTGAGTTAGGGGCTGTGGTCTTTGCATTGAAGATTTGGAGACACTACCTGTATGGTACTAAATGTGTTATCTATACAGACCACAAGAGCCTACAACACATTCTAAATCAGAAAGAACTCAACATGAGACAACGGCGTTGGGTTGAGCTTCTAACTGATTACGACTGTGAGATTCGTTACCATCCGGGTAAAGCCAATGTGGTGGCGGATGCTCTTAGTCGCAAGGAACCAGTCAAACCAATTCGTGTAAGAGCCATGGAGATCAACACACAGCCAAACTTGAAAGACTTGATTCGTATTGCACAACAACAAGTAGTAACAAACAATCAACTCAAGACAGACTTGGATTGTGGTATTGAGAAGAAACTAGAACCTCGAGCTGATGGGGTGCTATATCTTAACGGCCGCATTTGGATTCCAAAGTCTGAAGAATTGCGCACACTCATCTGTGATGAGGCTCATAAGTCGCGATACTCAGTTCATCCTGGAGCCGACAAGATGTATCAGGACTTGAGGACATCTTACTGGTGGCCGGGAATGAAGAAAGACATAGCACTGTATGTGGGAAAATGTCTTACATGTTCAAAAGTCAAAGCAGAACATCAAAAGCCTTCGGGACTTCTACAGCAACCTGAAATTCCTCAATGGAAATGGGAACAAATTTCCATGGATTTCATAACCATGTTGCCGAGAACTCCGCGAGGATTCGATTCGATTTGGGTGATCGTTGATCGACTCACCAAATCTGCTCATTTTCTCCCTATCCGAGAGGATTACAAGATGGAGAAGTTATCTACATTGTACATCAACGAAATCATTGCACGACATGGTACTCCAACATCAATCATATCTGATCGTGATAGTCGTTTCACTTCTCGCTTTTGGCAATAATTGCAAAAGGCTTTGGGAACGCGTGTTAATCTTAGCACGGCGTATCATCCTCAAACCGACGGCCAGAGCGAAAGGACTATCCAAACACTTGAAGACATGCTTCGTTCTTGTGTCATTGACTTCGGTGGAAGTTGGGACACTCATCTCCCACTCATTGAGTTTTCATATAACAATAGCTATCATGCGAGCATTCAGTGTGCACCATTCGAAGCTCTATATGGTAGAAAGTGCCGATCACCGGTCTGTTGGACCGAGATTGGTGACTCACAGGTCGTAGGACCAGAACTCATTCAGGAAACATCAGACAAAATCACAATCATTCAGTCACGGCTTAAGGCCGCACGAGATCGGCAGAAGAGTTATGCTGATCGACGTCGGAAACCGCTTGAGTTTCAAGTCGGTGACCGAGTCTTACTCAAGGTTTCTCCCTGGAAAGGCGTTGTCCGATTCGGGAAGAAAGGGAAACTTGCACCAAGGTACGTTGGACCTTTTGAGATCCTGGAACGGATTGGTCCCGTAGCCTACAAACTCAAACTTCCAGTGGAGCTAAGCAATGTTCACGATACTTTTCATGTATCAAATCTTAAGAAATGCTTAGCGGATCATGATGTTCAGATTCCACTGGAAGACATACAGATTCAGAATAACATGCAATTCATAGAACGTCCAGTTGAGATCATGGATCATGGGGTCAAGAAACTTAAACGCAGCCGTATCCCGATCGTGAAAGTGCGATGGGAGGGCAAACGCGGTGCTGAGTTCACCTGGGAACGTGAAGACCAGATGAAGCTTAAGTACCCTCATCTTTTTACAGTATCTTCGGCTAGTTAATTTCGGGACGAAATTCCCTTAACTAGGGGAGACTGTAACATTTGTGCATTTAGTCATGATAGTCGTAAACAGTGTAGAACAGTGTGTGTACATGTTCAGTCAGGCAATGTGTATCATATGTTCATTATGTGCTTGTGTGTTAAAATCTTTATCATTTAACAAGTATGTATTATTTATTTACAGTCGAGTTCACTAGGCAAGAACAGTATTGTGTTATATCGAAACAGTGGTGGGCAGCGAGAGTGAGCCCTATATATATACTGCGTTCGGTATAACAGGATAGTGTTGGTGCGTAGTGTTAAGACGAATATTATGACAATTAATTCAACAAGAATCGTAATACGTAAGCGAGACTGAGTATAGTTATGGGTGACGATCCATAATGATACGAATGTTGAACTTATAATTATGATTAAACGGCTTTAAATAATTAATACGATCGAAAAACGTACGCGATTGCGGGTATACACGTAATTGTGAGTGTTTAACGATCTGTCAACACACGAAGAGTAAAAAAATTATATTAATTATTTTATATTTTTACAATTTTGAAACTCATCATTTCAATGAGTTTAACAACTCTTTTATTTTTAATTCGCGTAAAATACGCGTTACGTTCCGGAAACGCGAACCGAGCGACCGAAACGGACCCGAATACCACGCGAGCTATAAAAGCCTTGAACAAGGCTTAAATGCTCATTTATTACACCAACAACCCTTCTCTCTCTAGAATTTTCGTTCAACCTCTCTCTCTCTAGAAAACCAAGCTTTAAACGCTCGTATCTCGCTCGTTTCTCAACGGATTTCGGTGTTCTTGGTGTCCACGCGAAGCTCTCAACATTCTCTATCAGAAAGTACAAGAGTTTCGCAGATTCATCCAGCCAAAAACGAGGTACAACCGGATTAAAAATCTGGAAAATAGGGTTTTTATGTGTGAGGGTTCGAATCCAAGTTTTAGCCGGTTCTTGCACCATTATTTGAGTTTTCGTAGCCATAGTAACATTCCCTGATGATGAATCGACCTAGCTAGCTAACTAGAATAGATTTTGTGTGATGGTGATGATGCAGAATTACAGGTTCGTTCGTGGCCATGAAGACGAACCCATTAGGGTTTTCTGGCCGAACCATCTACTCAAAGCCGAACCCCTGCGAACCTTTGGAGTCTTAGCGAACCTGCACGACCCTTTGTACTGATGCACGAACCATCAGGATGTCACCGAGCCTTCACCAGCCTCGCCAGCCGAACCATGCAAGACTCACGAACTTTAGTCACTATGCACGAACCTTAAAAGAGTCACGAACCCTGCATGGTTCGTGGCATGATCAGCCGAACCCTTCTGATGGTTATGGTCGACGAACCCTGACTCAATGGCGAACCTGCATGAGGTCATCTTGATCACGAACCCTTAACCTACGGAAAGCCTTCACAAACCTATATAGATTCCTGCAAGCCGAACCCTCTGAACTGATGATGTCTACGAACCCTGCATGCACATTATAAAAGCCGAACCTTGTTGGGTTCTTGACCGAACCTTAGTAGTTTGAGCATGATCAACGAACCTAGCCTCATGAACCTAAAAGGTTCGCTGCCAAGAGAGTTGGCCGAGACCCAACATGCGAGTTTCTTTACACATCTTGGCCCAATCGATTTGTTTAACTTGGCCCACATTAGTTCCATTCCTTCCGGCCCAAAACAATTATCATTGGCCCATGTTATTCCCTTTGTTACACATTATGGCTTCCGGTCCATTAAGAGTTTAAGTTGGCCCAATAGCATCTTCAATTGGCCCATAGTGATCTAAGTGGCCCATGGCATTTGTTAAGCCTTATGGTTACATGAGTTAAGGCCCAATTGTGTTGGGTTCGACTTATGATAATTATGAATTGATCATAAATTGGTTAAGTTTGTAACTTAACAATAATTATGAAGATCAATTCACAATCACAAGACTTAAACAATTGATCATCTTATCAAATTTCATCGTAATCAATGGTTATCAAATTCTCAAACATTTATCATTTTATGCATAAGGTTTATGCAATGGAACATTTCATATGAGTTTCTTGGACCCATGATCAATCAAGTGATTCAAATCATAACTTTCAAGTTTGCTTAACAATCATAATCATGAGAACAAGTTATCAAGTGTTAATCATTTTCAAGAGAACACAGTCAATCAATGAATCAAAGTCTATACAATTATAAATCCTATATCTTATGTATGATTACAATGTTATCGGAAACAATTAGAAGTCCTGTTTGCTACTTGCTAACTGTTTAGTTCAGAGTCTACTGCAGACAGGTGAGAACTTTAGCCCCTCTTTTACTGTTTTTATAACTATTTTAGGGTGGAACACGTGATCAAACCAATCGTTTACAATCATATTTCATTACACAAGGTGTGTGTATTCTTATAAACATTATGGGTTCATTTTACGAATCCTAGGGATTCATCAACTGTTTTAAAGGAATTATCAACTCTTAAACTCTTTTCACTAAAAAGGTTTTATAAAGAATCTTTGAACTGTTTTGTAACAGATTTACTCAAATGTATTGATGAAGGATAAACACTTTTAAATAAATGATTTTATGAACTCTTTTGTTATAAACCTTGTTGTTACACAAGGTCACTATTTCATGGTATTCAAATCAAGTGGTTCACAACATGGTATTCAAATCAAGTGGTTCACAACATGGTATTCAAATCAAGTGGTTCACAACATGGTATTCAAATCAAGTGGTTCATTTCATGGTATTCAAAACAAAGGATTTAATTCGTGGAATTAAATCTAGGTTTTCAATCCATGTTATCAAATAAGGCATTAACACATCCGGTTAAAGTAAGGTTCAGAAACATGGTGTCTATTGTTGTAAACAAACTTGTAAAAGCATCAAGTATCATATTCATTAGCGTTAGTACTGGGTGATCACAACAAGGGAAAGCGGACACACACAATGGGGCAGGCCGATTGCTGCAGTTAGTTTTTAAATCTGTTTTATAAACTAACTGCAGATTTCGGTTACATATGGTTTTATCAAAACTGTTGACACATTATCTAACACCAAACGTGGTTTGGGACTTGATATTATATGTTGACTCTCGTGCAAACAGTGATTGGACTGTTTACACTCATTTTCTTACTTGATGTTAGTTTGGGTTGCAGCTCATCCGTGTGAATCTTATGTTGCTTTAACTTACCTATGCCTTATATCATATACTC
Source organism: Mikania micrantha (assembly GCA_009363875.1). NCBI lineage: Eukaryota > Viridiplantae > Streptophyta > Magnoliopsida > Asterales > Asteraceae > Mikania > Mikania micrantha. The sequence continues at coordinate 79,238,472 of CM018691.1, read as the reverse complement.
ATGTTTACAAATGATTAAACCTATTGTTCTCACCAACTACGTCTGTAGTTGACAGTTACTTTTCACGTGTTTCAGGTAATCAGGTTTAAGACATTCTCAGGGACAACTAAGGAGACCATTCTAAGATAGAACAAGATGAAGAAACATGCTAGGATGGAATAGAAACTCATTAAATCCTAAATGTTTAATGGTCTTGTTTGGAGTCTTATTTTGTAACTATATTTTGGGTCGGTAGTTGTCTTTCTTTTGGTAGATAGACTGTCTGTAACTAAACAATTGTCTAAACATTATGCAACTTAGTAATCCATTGTGGTTGTTCTTAATCAATACTTGTGCATGATTCAACTGTTCATACGTCACCGCGCCGTGGATTCCGCACGCGGCGCAGGGGTGTGACATTCGCAGACCACCTATACGCAGGTTCGTGGTCTGTGGGATCGGTGTTAACAGGTCCAGCCCTTCCTAAGGTTTGGCCAAAGGATCGTGAAGCTGATCCGATCTGCTGGACAAGTGTTCGGCCGTAGGAGGTTCGGTTGATCTCCCTTGATTCCACGACTTCACTGTTCATCATCATCTTCATCAAACACAACCGTTGCAGGTCCAACCCACTGCTTATACCCTTTTATATCAACTCATTTTAAGGTTTTTCCAGGTGGTTATTTCGGTTATAGTAGCTCTAAGTTAGAGAGTCTGTGGTTCACAAATAAACCGAAAATAAAGCTTTAGATTTACCTCGAAATGTCGACCAATCGTTAAGTTTCTTCGTGGGTTCTTGTTCTCCTCGATCACGCAGTCATTTAGGCACCAAGATCTCACGAATCCGTCAGGTAACGAAGGAGATAAACTAGAGAGAAGGTAGGAGTAGGTCGCAACCTATCCAGCCACCGTCCCACCGCTATTTCGATAAACCATGACCATGTGTCTTTAACTATGTTTAGTAACCAAACCATAACAACTCCATAACTACTTTACATCCCAAACCAAAACCTCGGATTCTCCTCACCAAAGCCTCAACACTGATATAATCATGATAAACCGAAGATGGCTTATGTATAGGGCATATGTAGAGGTCAGTCGCAACTGCCTCAACCACCGTCCCACCACCTCTTCTATAGACCATGATTATATCCTTGCCTATCTTTGGTTATAGAATCCTATACCACAACTCTTCCAAATCAACAATCCATAATATGTGAATTTAACTGCGATAAACTCTCTGGTTCTGTTTAGTTGTGTTTCAACTAAACTTCCCATGGTTTATGCATATAATAGTATGTTCTCAATATATATACCAATATCAGTAATAACATCCAATAATCCATCATCATTAATAATTATCATATCAGGTCGTAACAGTACAATTAAACATGTACGGACAACCCGAAATACAATGATGTTACATCTACTATGAAAGCTCGTAGCATGTCTTCGAGAGTTTGGATTGTGCGTTCGCTCCGGACATCGGTTTGTGGGTGGTATGCTGTACTCATATCCAACTGTGTACCAAGCGATTTTGAAATGATTTCCAGAACTTCGAAGTGAATCGAGCGTATCGATCAAATATGATAGAGATTGACACTCCATGTCGCGAGACTACTTCCTTGACATAAGTCCTGGCTAGATTTTCATCTTGTCATTTTTCTTGATCGCAATGAAATGTGCTAACTTAGTCAACCGATCCTCAATTACCTAGATAGTGTCACATCCACAAGGAGTACAAGGTAATTAGGTAATGAAATCCATGGAGATTTTCTCCCACTTCCACATGGGGATCTCTGGTTGTGTTAGTAGTCTAGATGTTTTCCGGTACTCAACCTTGACTTTGGCGCAAGTCAGGCATTTGCTCACATAAGTGGTAATGTCGGCTTTCATGTTCGGAAACCAATAAAGTACTTTTAGATCATGATACATCTTATCTGATCCAGGGTGAACAGAATATCCAGACTTATGAGCCTCGTCCATCACAAGGTCTCGTAAGTTCGCATGATATGGAACCCAGACGAGTTCCATGAAATAGTGTCCCTAGTTCAATGTAATAGTCTATCATGATTGCATAAAGTTGATATATGTAATGAAATAAAGTATTTTGCATTGTTTATTTTTGTTTAACATGTTTGACTTTCACTATGTATATCAAACATGACCATTCGTATGAATGAACCTAAAGTTGAGTTCATTCGCACGAATGAACACTTAACGAATGTCCAGTCAAGCGAATGAATCAGGGATCTGATTTATTCATGCGAATGAATCAGGGATCTGATTCATTCATGTGACAGGTTCATTCATGGATCGTCATTCGCGTGAGTGAGTGGTTCGTGTGACGCATTCGTATGGACGGATGATGCCTATAAATACCTGAAAATAGAACTTTTTATTAGTCCTGCACATTCCCTGTCAAATCCCCTAGGTTTCAGAGCCGCTCCTTGCATTCCAAGTTCGCTCTCAGACCCGTGGTGTCCGATTTGATCAAAACGTTGATTCCTAATCATCGGATTACCACAGGGCTTCAAGATTTCGATTGGAAAACCCCCGAATAGGATTCTGCACTATTCGAGGGCCTGCCGAGCAGAATCCGCAAGGAACCGTGTTGTTTCAGAGGTCCTACAAAGTGGTATTAGAGCTTTGGCTCTTGATTCTGCTTGTTTTCAATCATATTTAGTGATTTCCATCCTGTTTTGTTAATTATCTGCAGAAACCTTGTTTTCTCTTCTTCAAAACTTTACTTTTCTATTGAAAAACTTATTTTTTTGTGGTTCTTTTGCTTATTTGTTGATTCACGAACCTTGGGAAGGTTATTGTGAAGTTGTATACCAATTTTGGTGGTGAAATTCGGCCTAAACATCAAGTTTGAAGGATTTTTGTGTGGCTGAAAACCCAGATCGTACGAATGGAGTTTTTGGGCGAATAGCTACTCACAGGAATAAGCTACTTGGGCGAATATCTATTCATTTGTTAAACTCTCACATGAATAGATACTGATTCGCATGAGTCTTGCACGAATGGATCTCTCATTTGTGTAATCACTTAAGTCATTCGTTTGACTTGTTCACGAATCAAATCTCATTCGTTTGACTCATCCATTCATCTCAATCTTCATTTGTTTGACTTTTCCATTCGCTCGACTTCACTTGTGTTAGTTATTCAGTCGCTTGAACTTACCATTCGTCTCTTCATTCGTGTGATACCTATGCATTCTTACCCGTCATTCGTATCACCCAGTGTCATTCGTTCCCAAGAGCTGAAAGTTTTCTAATTGTCAAATCAGATTACCTTTGCTGATATTGATGAACTTGCATTGATGGCAAACCAGAACCACAGGATTCAAAATCTATTACTTACAGAGACGGAGACAGGGAACTCCAACAAAGCTCCAAAGCTGCTTTCTTTGGATGATTATCCACACTGGAAGTATATATTTGAGATCCATATCAATGGGGTGGACACCAACTTGTGGATGATGATTGAAGGTGGGTATTTGAGACCACTCAATGAGAATGGAACACCTATGTTGGTCACTCAGATGATTGAACCTCAACGAAAGTTATATGACTTTGAGAAGAAAGCCTATGCAATACTGTCTCAGTCTATTGCCACTGACATATTCCATCAATTTAAATAGTTTACTTCTTCCAAGTTGTTATGGGATGCATTGCAGCAGAGATATGAAGGGAATGTTGCACTGAAGAACATTAAGTCTAAATCCTTGAGGAAAGAGTTCAACAGCTTTATGTATGTGGGAAACGAGTCTTTGGACGAACTTATTGCCAGATTCTATCATCTTCTCAGTGAACTCTTTAACCATCAAGTCAAGAAAACTACTCAAGAGAAGATTCAAGGTTTGGCTGATGCATTACCTCCCAAGTGGAAATCTTTCCTTATGGTGCTGAAGTAGAGTGAGATGCTTGCTTCTATGGATATTAATGACTTCATTCAAAAGCTGAAGGAACAGGAGATAGAGAACAAGTGGAAAGCCAAGAAAGTGGCACAAGTTCAAGATCCTTCCATTTATTATTCTACTCCCACAGTGGAAAGAATCTCTTCACATGCTCCTTTAAAGACTGCTTTTGTATCTCAGACCAAAGAGGTTCCTAGCTCAAGCCAGGCTCATTTCAGTCAGTCTGCTGCCACTTCTACTTCTCATTCAGAGGATAGCCATTCTGTCATCAACTTGAAGACAGAACATTTTGACAAAGTGACAGTGGAGATAGGTAATGTAACATTTGTACATTTAGTCATGGTAGTCGTAAACAGTGTTAGAACAGTGGGTGTCAATGTTCAGTTAATGAATGTGATTCATGTGTTCATAATGTGTGCTTGTGTGTTACAGGATCTTATTTATTTAGGAACAAGTATGTATTAATATTTACAGTCGATTACACTAGGCAAGAACAGTATTGTGTTATATCGAAACAGTGGTGGGCAGCGAGAGTGAGCCCTATATATATACTGCGTTCGGTGTAACAGGATAGTGTTAATGCGTAGTGTTAAGACGAATATTATGACAATTAATCAAACAAAATCGTAATGCGTAAGCGAGACTGAGTATAGTTATGGGTGACGATCCATGATGATACGAATGTTGAACTTATAATTACGAGTGAACGGCTTTAACTATTTTTATACGATCGGAAAACGTACGCGATTGTGGGTATACACGCAATTGTTACTGTTTAACGATCTGTTTTCGAACAAATAATTAAAATGATTATTTTATATTTTTACAATTTTGAAACTCATCATTTTAATGAGTTTAACAACTCTTTTATTTTAATCCGCGTAAAATACGCGTTACGTTCCGGAAACGCGAACCGAGCGACCGAAACAGACCCGAATACCACGCGGGCTATAAAAGCCTTGAACAAGACCATTTTCTCATTTAATTCATCACCAACCACTTCTCTCACTAGAATTTTCTTCTACCCTCTCTCTCTAGAAAAACTCACTTTAAACGTTCGTAACTCGTTTATTTCTCAACGGATTTCATCATTCTTGGTGTCCACGCGAAGCTCTCGACATTCCCTACACGAAAGTACAAGTGATATGAAGTTTCAGCCGGCCAAAGTCGAGGTATTGGTGCTTGAATGTTCACGAAAATAGGATTTTCTTGTGTGTTCTTGTTTAAACCCGACACTTAGCCGGTTCTAGCAAACCACATCCATTTTCGCAACCATAGAAACATTCCCTGATGCTAGGCTAGCTTAGATCGAGGTCTGGAATCAGGTGTTCGACGAGGGTGATGATGCTGGAAACAGGTTCGGTGGCTGAACCTTCATCCTTAGCTGGCCGAACCCTAATGAGGCTCCACGAACCTGCATGGTTCGTTGGACATTAGCCGAACCCTGAGGGGACCTCACGAACCTGTACCGAGCCTTCATGTCTCTGACAAACCCTTCTGATGCCACGAATCTTTCTGAATCAGACGAACCTGCATGATGCCATGTCAATCGAACCTATTAGGGTTTTCTAGCCGAACCTGCATGGGGATGAGCAACTTTGGCGAACCCTATGGAGTCCACGAACCCTGCATGGTTCGTGGAAGTACCAGCCGACCCCTAGTCCTCAGTCAGTCGAACCATGATGTCACCGAACTAATTGTACATTGCCGAACCATTCAACCATGCAGCCGGCCGAACCCATGCATACAAACCATCATATTAGACGAACCCTTGGTTGATCAGCACTAACCGCGAACCCTAATAATCATGCACGAACCACCTGGCTATCACCGAACCTTCATCAGTTTATTGGCCGAACCATGCTCGCCCCTCCACTAGAGCCGAACCCTTGCTTTTCACGAACCCATCTAATCTCGGACGAACCCTTGGCCATGCAAGCCGAACCTTAGAAGGAAATGGGGAAGGTTCGCTGCCCAAGTGGCAGCCCATAACCCCTTTCGGCCCAATCCAGTTTTACAAGGCCCAATTTTATTAGTACTCGGCCCATAGACTTAAACCAAGCACAATTAAGATAGCTTGGCCCATTAAGATCTTTAATTGGCCCAATAGCACAACCAATTGGCCCTTGTTAACATAGGAGGCCCATGAACCTCTATTTGAGCCTATCATAATTATGGGCTTAAGGCCCATAATGTGGCCACAACTCAAGGGAATTGGCAAATTGATCTCAATTGAGTTAAGTTCATAACTTAACAAAAATCATGAAGATCAATTCAAAACCACAAGGTCTTAAAACAATTGGAACACCTTTTCATAAATTATGTTAATCATTGGGGTATCAAAGGTTTATCAAACTCTTAAATCACATATGATGTTGTACAAACAAGTTTGTGCATAAAAGGACATCACACATCATTTTCATGGACCCATGATCAATCAAGTAACTCAATCTTGACTTTCAAAGTTTACACAACAATCATAATCATGAGATCAAGTATACAAGTGTTAATCAAGTTCAAGAGAACACGAGTCAATCAATGAATCAAAGTCTATACAACTATAAATCTTATATCTTATGTATGATCACAATGATATAGGAACCAATTAGAAGTCTTGTTTGCTACTTGCTATCTGTTTTAGTTCAGAGTCTACTGCAGACAGGTGAGAACACTAGCCCCTCTTTTACTGTTTTACAATTGTTTTGGGGTGGAACACGTGATCAAACCCGCTATTTACAATCGTATTTCATTACATAGGATGTGTGTATTCTTATAAACATTACAGGTTCATTTTACGAATCCAAGGGATTCATCAACTGTTTTAAAGGAATTATCAACTATTAAACTCTTTTCGTTAAAAAGGTTTTATAAAGGATCTTTGAACTGTTTCATAACAGATTTATTCAAATGGTTTTATAAAGAATAAACACTTTTAAGTAATGGATTTTATAAACTCTTTGTTATAAACCTTGTTATTATACAAGGTCACTAATTGATGGTACTCGAATCAAGGTGTTCATTTCATGGTATTCAAATCAAGAGGTTCATTTCATGGTATTCAAATCAAGAGGTTCATTTCATGGTATTCAAAACAAAGGATTTAATTCATGGGATTAAATCAAGGTTTTCAATTCATGTTATCAAATAAGGCATTAACACGTTCGGTTAAAGTAAGGTTCATAAACATGGTGTCTATTGTTGTAAACAAACTTGTAAACGCATCAAGTATCACATTCATTAGCGTTAGTACTGGGTGATCACAACAAGGGAAAGCGGACACATTGGTTCTTATCCAGGATGGAGTTAGCTTTTAAATTTGTTTTAAAAGCTAACTGCAGGTCTGGTGTCATTATGGTTTTTCAAAATTGCTATACATTATCTAACTCCAAACGTGGTTTGGGACTTGATATTATATGTTGGCTTTCGTGCAAACAGTGATTGGACTGTTTACCTCATTTTCTTACTTGATGTTAGTTTGGCTTGCAGCTCATCCATGTGAATCATTTATTACTTTAACATACCTATGCCTTATATCACATATTCATGATTTCATATGTTAAACCTATTGTTCTCACCAACTACGTCTGTAGTTGACAGTTACTTTTCACGTGTTTCAGGTAATCAGGTTTAAGACATTCTCAGAGACAACTAAGGAGACCATTCTAAGATAGAACAAGATGAAGAAACATGTTAGGATGGATTAGAAACACACTAAATCCTAATTGTTTAATTGTCTTGTTTGAAGTCTTATTTTGTAACTATATTTTGGGTCTGTAGTTGTCTTTCTTTTGGTAGATAGATTGTCTGTAACTAAACAACTGTCTAAATATTTTGAAACTTAGTAATCCATTGTGGTTGTTCTTATTCAATACTTGTGCATGATGCAACTGTTCATACGTCACCGCGCCGTGGATTCCGCACGCGGCGCAGGGGTGTGACAGGTTGGTATCAGAGCCAAGGTTGTAGAGAACTAGGAAAAACCCAATGTTTAATGACCTAGACTATAACCTAAGCTACCCAATAGGACTAAGTGCTATAGGCTTGAGGATATCTAGGATCTAAGTAACTTAAGTGAGCATTAAGTCTGCATTAAGCTTGAAAGGTCTTAGGGACATTTTACTAAGATTAGATATCGAGTCAAGGAATTTGAATCGGAATTCTATAATTTTAGAAACCGAATTAAATTCTCACACATATGCATTTAAGGATTTCAGAGGCAAGGATCTATATTCTTAGTATCCTTGATTTGAAATTCTCACACAGAGTTCATTATAGGAATTTAGAGGCAAAGATCTATTAATTTAGTATATTTGGTCTAAAATCCTTGTCATATTCATTATAGGAATTCAAAGGTCCTATTAATTTAGAATCTTGATTTGAAATCCTTGTCATATTCATTATAGGAATTCAAAGGTCAAGATCTATTAATTTAGAATCTTGATTTGAAATCCTTGTCATATTCATTATAGGAATTCAAAGGTCAAGATCTATTAATTTAGAATCTTGATTTGAAATCCTTGTCATATTCATTATAGGAATTCAAAGGTCAAGATCTATTAATTTAGAATCTTGATTTGAAATCCTTGTCATATTCATTATAGGAATTCAAAGGTCAAGAGCTATTAATTTAGAATCTTGATTTGAAGTCCTTGTCATGTTATCATTATCAGGTGTTCATTATCATAGGAACTTTATAACTTAGAATTTGTGTAACAGTATTCTTTAGTTGAAGTTCTCACAGGAGATCATTATACTCAATACTGTAGGTATTGAGAACCTAGGTTAATTAACCTAGGACACACATGCTGAAACCTAAGGTTTTAATTTCGAGTAGATTAAGAACCTTGGTTTACACAATCATAATCATATCCATAGTACAAGAGGCAATCATGAAACAATCATAAACAATCAACAGTTGGAATCTTAGCCCCAAATATAGACGACGGATTAACGCTGACGTGTTGAGGTAAGTGGTGGGTCGGTGAGAGCTTACCCTATATATAAGCTTATTTTAGTATGTTAGGGGGAATCCGGCGTTCGTATTTGGAGTGAGGATTCGGGAGCAACTGGGAACATTGAACATTAGTCAAACACATGGGATACAAACATTGGAGATACAATCAGTGGTGAATCAAATCATAGTGCAATTGAAACTTGGATGAACCAAACATTATCGTGAATCAATCAAGTTGTGAACATTCTTTCAATGTAAACCTTAAGTGAAACTCTTAAGTGTTTTTACATAATTAGTACTTACTAACATAGGTTAACAGAAAAGTGTAGAGCACACGTATGATTAGTTCTACATGTTAACGATGGTTAGTAGGTGCACACATAACACAATCATAGTTCAATCATGGATTCTATCATAGTTCAAATTGATCAAAGATCATGGGATTCTTAATCAATGGAACACACTTGGAAATCAGCACAAACATGTTGCCAAATGCTAGCAAGGACATGATCGTGGTATATCGAAGCGGTGGTGGGATGGCGTCTGGGCTGGCAGTTTGCTTGACCCTTTCGTATGCCCTATATATAAGCTATCTTCGGTATATCGGGAAAGTGTCAGTGTGTAGGTTTGGTGGAAAGAGATCATGAGACATCGCACATATTCACATGATAAGTATGCAAATAAGTTGGTAACTTATACGTGTACTGGATCATATTACAATTGAATGATAATAAAGTTGCTAACTTTATCATGCAAATTCAATTGTATCATTCCTCATTACTGACCCGCTTGTGGCTTCTATTCGTAGAATGCCTCCCCGACGTGATCCTAACGGAGGGGGAAGTGGCAACGACGATGAGATCAACAAGATTGCCCGAGCCATCGCTATACACATGAGAGATGTCATTCCGGGCATGGTCACTGATATTACCCAGAATCTTCGGGGAAGTACTAGTGATTCAGCACATAACTCAAATGCTACAACTACTGGAACTGCTAACTTCACTTTCAAGCAGTTCAATGATGCTAAGCCTCCTAAGTACGCTGGTACCGAAGGAGCTACTGGTCTACTACAGTGGTTAGAGAGCATTGAGGATATTCTTGATTTCACAGGATGTCCTGAGAACCTGAAGGTCAAAATGGCCTCAAGCGCTTTTCACAAAGGCGCACTCACCTGGTGGAATTCTGAGAAGAACACCAGAGGACGCGAAGTTGCTTTAGCTTTACCGTGGGACGGTTTCAAGAACTTACTTGTGGAGAAGTTTTGTCCACGTCATGAACTGAAGAAACTGGAGGTGGAGATGTGGAATCTGGTGCAGGACAGTGGTGAAAACGCTAAATATACAAATCGTTTCCATGAGTTGTGCATTCTAGTGCCCCATTTGGTTACTCCTCTATCCCGCAGGATAGAGAAATACATTGAAGGTTTACCTCTAGTTGTTAGAGGAACTGTTATGGGGAATAACCCCACTACTCTGGAGGCAGCTATTCAACTTGGTGCTACTCTTACTGAAAAGTATGTAAAATCTGGTGTGCTCACCCGAAAGGGATTCAAGAGAGCACAGATTGAAGAAGGCAAGAAGCCTGAACAACACCATCACAAGAAGAAGAAGCAAAAGACGATCAAAAATTTTGCAGCGTTGACTGCAGCTGCACCTACTCACGCTACACCTATTACTGCTATGCCTCAACCTGCTAATGCCAGAAAGCCTTATACTGGCCCATTTCCACTTTGCACCAAATGCCAGTATCATCATCTACCTAACACTCCTTGCCAAAAGTGTCTCAAGTGTGGGCGTATGGGACACTTTGCAGCTACATGCCGAGCTGCTCATCTTGCTGCTGCAACTACTGCTACCACTACCACTGCTGCTACAGGTGGAAGGGCTTGTTATAATTGTGGAGCAGAAGGACACTTCAGAAACCAGTGTCCAAAACTCAACAACAATACTGCTGCTGCTCGCGCTTTTGTTATCGGAACTGCCGAAGCACGGGAGGATCCGGCAGTCATCACGGGTACATTTCTTATCAATGATCACTATGTTTCTATCATATTTGATACTGGTGCTGATAAAAGTTTCATCTCTGCTCATACTGCTTCTTTACTTGATATGCAACTATCCACACTTACTGCTCCCTATACTGTAGAAGTAGCGAATGGTAAGACTATAGTTGTAGATTCCATAATACATGGATGTGAATTAAGATTAAATGACCATCTTTTCTTCATCGATCTCATTCCTATGACTCTCGGAAGCTTCGAAGTTGTAGTAGGAATGGATTGGTTATCCAAGAACAATGCTGAAATCGTATGCTCGGAGAAACTCATTCGAATTCCCCTACCGTCCGGCGAAACGATGATAGTTTACGGCGAGAAACCCTGCCGCGGGTTGAAGATTGTATCGTGCATTAAAGCGAGGAAATACCTGAAGAAGAAATATTATGCATTCCTGGCTCACGTGGTGGAAAAGAAACCTGAAAAGAAAGCAGTTGGAGACGTTCCAGTTATCAGAGATTATCCAGACGTATTTCCAGAAGACTTGCCTGGACTACCACCAGTCCGACAAGTGGAGTTTAGAATTGATCTCTTCCCTGGAGCAAACCCAGTGGCGAAGTCACCGTATCGATTAGCACCGTCTGAGATGCAAGAACTGTCTAGTCAGCTTCAAGAACTTTTAGACAAAGGTTTCATAAGACCGAGTTTCTCTCCATGGGGAGCTCCGGTTCTCTTTGTCAAAAAGAAAGACGGTTCATTTCGTATGTGTATCGATTATCGTGAGCTAAACAAGTTGACAATCAAGAATAGATATCCTCTACCTAGGATCGATGATCTGTTTGATCAATTACAGGGAGCAACTTGTTTCTCTAAGATTGATTTATGGTCCGGGTATCATCAGTTAAGAGTAAATGATGAGGATATACCAAAGACGGCATTTAGGACTCGATATGGACACTATGAGTTTGTGGTTATGCCATTTGGGCTGACCAATGCACCCGCAGTGTTCATGGACTTGATGAATCGAGTCTGCAGACCGTATTTAGATCAGTTTGTTATCGTCTTTATTGATGATATACTGATCTATTCAAAGTCAGAACAAGAGCATGAAGATCATTTGAGGAAAGTCCTAGAACTACTCAGAGGAGAACAACTTTATGCTAAATTCTCAAAATGTGAATTTTGGCTAAAGGAGGTTCACTTCTTAGGACATGTCATAAACAGGGATGGAATACATGTAGATCCAGCAAAGATTGAGGCGATTAAGAATTGGACTACTCCATCTACTCCAACAGAGATTCGTTCGTTTCTGGGTCTGGCGGGCTATTACAGGAGATTCATTGCGAATTTCTCTAAGATTGCTTTGCCACTTACCACACTGACTCAGAAAAGTCAAGCCTTTATATGGGGACAGAAACAAGAAGATGCATTTCAACTTCTTAAACAGAAGTTATGCAACTCCCCTATCCTTAGCCTTCCAGCAGGCAGTGATGATTTCATTGTCTACTGCGATGCTTCAAACCTTGGTCTCGGTTGTGTACTTATGCAACGGGATAAGGTCATTGCATATGCTTCAAGACAACTTAAGGTTCACGAGAAGAATTACACTACTCATGACCTTGAGTTAGGGGCTGTGGTCTTTGCATTGAAGATTTGGAGGCAATACCTTTATGGTACTAAATGTGTCATCTATACAGACCACAAGAGCCTGCAACACATCCTTAATCAGAAAGAACTCAACATGAGACAACGGCGTTGGGTTGAGCTTCTAACTGATTACGACTGTGAGATTCGTTACCATCCTGGTAAAGCCAATGTGGTGGTGGATGCTCTTAGTCGCAAGGAACCAGTTAAACCAATTCATGTAAGAGCCATGGAGATCAACACACAAGCAAATCTGAAAGACTTGATTCGTATTGCACAACAACAAGTAGTAACAGACAATCAACTCAAGACAGACTTGGATTGTGGCATTGAGAAGAAACTAGAACCTCGAGCTGATGGAGTGTTATATCTCAATGGCCGCATTTGGATTCCAAAGTCTGAAGAATTGCGCACACTCATCTGTGATGAGGCTCATAAGTCGCGATACTCAGTTCATCCTGGAGCAGATAAGATGTACCAAGACTTGAGGACATCTTACTGGTGGCCAAGAATGAAGAAAGACATAGCACTGTATGTGGGAAAATGTCTTACGTGTTCAAAAGTCAACGCAGAACATCAAAAGCCTTCGGGACTTCTGCAGCAACCTGAAATTCCTCAATGGAAATGGGAACAAATTTCCATGGATTTCATAACTAAGTTGCCGAGAACTCCGCGAGGTTTCGATTCGATTTGGGTGATCGTTGATCGACTCACCAAATCTGCTCATTTTCTCCCGATCCGAGAGGATTACAAGATGGAGAAGTTATCCACATTGTACATCAACGAAATCATTGCACGTCATGGTACACCAACATCAATCATATCTGATCGTGATAGTCGATTCACTTCTCGCTTCTGGCAATCATTGCAAAAGGCTTTGGGAACGCGTGTTAATCTTAGCACGGCGTATCATCCCCAAACCGACGGTCAAAGCGAAAGGACTATCCGAACACTTGAGGACATGCTACGTTCTTGTGTCATTGACTTCGGTGGAAGTTGGGACACTCATCTTCCACTTATCGAGTTTTCGTACAACAATAGCTATCATACGAGCATTCAATGTGCACCCTTCGAAGCTTTATATGGTAGAAAGTGCCGATCACCGGTCTGTTGGACCGAGATTGGTGACTCACAGGTCGTAGGACCAGAACTCATTCAGGAAACATCAGACAAGATCACAATCATTCAATCACGGCTTAAGGCCGCACGAGATCGGCAGAAGAGTTATGCTGATCGACGTCGGAAACCACTTGAGTTTCAAGTCGGTGACCGAGTTTTACTCAAAGTTTCTCCCTGGAAAGGCGTTGTCCGATTCGGGAAGAAAGGGAAACTTGCACCAAGGTACGTTGGACCTTTTGAGATCCTGGAACGGATTGGTCCCGTAGCCTACAAACTCAAACTTCCAGTGGAGCTAAGCAATGTTCATGATACTTTTCATGTATCAAATCTTAAGAAATGCTTAGCTGATCATGATGTTCAGATTCCACTGGAAGACATTCAGATTCAGAACATCATGCAATTCATAGAACGTCCGGTTGAAATCATGGATCATGGGGTCAAGAAACTTAAACGCAGCCGTATCCCGATCGTAAAGGTACGATGGGAAGGCAAACGCGGTGCTGAGTTCACCTGGGAACGTGAAGACCAGATGAAGCTTAAGTACCCTCATCTTTTTACAGTATCTTCGGCTAGTTAATTTCGAGACGAAATTCCCTTAACTAGGGGAGACTGTAACATTTGTACATTTAGTCATGGTAGTCGTAAACGGTGTTAGAACAGTGGGTGTCAATGTTCAGTTAATCAATGTGATTCATGTGTTCATAATGTGTGCTTGTGTGTTACAGGATCTTATTTATTTAGGAACAAGTATGTATTAATATTTACAGTCGATTACACTAGGCAAGAACAGTATTGTGTTATATCGAAACAATGGTGGGCAGCGAGAGTGAGCCCTATATATATACTGCGTTCGGTGTAACAGGATAGTGTTAGTGCGTAGTGTTAAGACGAATATTATGACAATTAATCAAACAAAATCGTAATGCGTAAGCGAGACTGAGTATAGTTATGGGTGACGATCCATGATGATACGAATGTTGAACTTATAATTACGAGCGAACGGCTTTAACTATTTTTATACGATCGGAAAACGTACGCGATTGTGGGTATACACGCAATTGTTACTGTTTAACGATCTGTTTTCGAAAAAATAATTAAAATGATTATTTTATATTTTTACAATTTTGAAACTCATCATTTTAATGAGTTTAACAACTCTTTTATTTTAATCCGCGTAAAATACGCGTTACGTTCCGGAAACGCGAACCGAGCGACCGAAATGGACCCGAATACCACGCGGGCTATAAAAGCCTTGAACAAGACCATTTTCTCATTTAATTCATCACCAACCACTTCTCTCACTAGAATTTTCGTCTACCCTCTCTCTCTAGAAAAACTCACTTTAAACGTTCGTAACTCGTTTATTTCTCAACGGATTTCGTCGTTCTTGGTGTCCACGCGAAGCTCTCGACATTCCCTACACGAAAGTACAAGTGATATGAAGTTTCAGCCGGCCAAAGTCGAGGTATTGGTGCTTGAATGTTCACGAAAATAGGGTTTTGTTGTGTGTTCTTGTTTAAACCCGACACTTAGCCGGTTCTAGCAAACCACATCCATTTTCGCAACCATAGAAACATTCCCTGATGCTAGGCTAGCTTAGATCGAGGTCTGGAATCAGGTGTTCGACGAGGGTGATGATGCTGGTAACAGGTTCGGTGGCTGAACCTTCATCCTTAGCTGGCCGAACCCTAATGAGGCTCCACGAACCTGCATGGTTCGTTGGACATTAGCCGAACCCTGAGGGGACCTCACGAACCTGTACCGAGCCTTCATGTCTCCGACGAACCCTTCTGATGCCACGAATCTTTCTGAATCAGACGAACCTGCATGATGCCATGTCAACCGAACCTATTAGGGTTTTCTAGCCGAACCTGCATGGGGATGAGCAACTTCGGCGAACCCTATGGAGTCCACGAACCCTGCATGGTTCGTGGAAGTACCAGCCGACCCCTAGTCCTCAGTCAGTCGAACCATGATGTCACCGAACCAATTGTACATTGTCGAACCATTCAACCATGCAGTCGGCCGAACCCATGCATACAAACCATCATATTAGACGAACCCTTGGTTGATCAGCACTAACCGCGAACCCTAATAATCATGCACGAACCACCTGGCTATCACCGAACCTTCATCAGTTCATTGGCCGAACCATGCTCGCCCCTCCACTAGAGCCGAACCCTTGCTTTTCACGAACCCATCTAATCTCGGACGAACCCTTTGCCATGCAAGCCGAACCTTAGAAGGAAATGGGGAAGGTTCGCTGCCCAAGTGGCAGCCCATAACCCCTTTCGGCCCAATCCAGTTTTACAAGGCCCAATCTTATTAGTACTCGGCCCATAGACTTAAACCAAGCACAATTAAGATAGCTTGGCCCATTAAGATCTTTAGTTGGCCCAATAGCACAACCAATTGGCCCTTGTTAACATAGGAGGCCCATGAACCTCTATTTGAGCCTATCATAATTATGGGCTTAAGGCCCATAATGTGGCCACAACTCAAGGGAATTGGCAAATTGATCTCAATTGAGTTAAGTTCATAACTTAACAAAAATCATGAAGATCAATTCACAATCACAAGGTCTTAAAACAATTGGAACACCTTTTCATAAATTATGTTAATCATTGGGGTATCAAAGGTTTATCAAACTCTTAAATCACATATGATGTTGTACAAACAAGTTTGTGCATAAAAGGACATCACACATCATTTTCATGGACCCATGATCAATCAAGTAACTCAATCTTGACTTTCAAAGTTTACACATCAATCATAATCATGAGATCAAGTATACAAGTGTTAATCAAGTTCAAGAGAACACGAGTCAATCAATGAATCAATGTCTATACAACTATAAATCTTATATCTTATGTATGATCACAATGATATAGGAACCAATTAGAAGTCTTGTTTGCTACTTGCTATCTGTTTTAGTTCAGAGTCTACTGCAGACAGGTGAGAACACTAGCCCCTCTTTTACTGTTTTACAATTGTTTTGGGGTGGAACACGTGATCAAACCCGCTATTTACAATCGTATTTCATTACACAGGATGTGTGTATTCTTATAAACATTACAGGTTCATTTTACGAATCCAAGGGATTCATCAACTGTTCTAAAGGAATTATCAACTATTAAACTCTTTTCGTTAAAAAGGTTTTATAAAGGATCTTTGAACTGTTTCATAACAGATTTATTCAAATGTTTTTATAAAGAATAAACACTTTTAAGTAATGGATTTTATAAACTCTTTGTTATAAACCTTGTTATTATACAAGGTCACTAATTGATGGTACTCGAATCAAGGTGTTCATTTCATGGTATTCAAATCAAGAGGTTCATTTCATGGTATTCAAATCAAGAGGTTCAATTCATGGTATTCAAAACAAAGGATTTAATTCATGGGATTAAAATCAAGGTTTTCAATTCATGTTATCAAATAAGGCATTAACACGTTCGGTTAAAGTAAGGTTCATAAACATGGTGTCTATTGTTGTAAACAAACTTGTAAACGCATCAAGTATCACATTCATTAGCATTAGTACTGGGTGATCACAACAAGGGAAAGCGGACACATTGGTTCTTATCCAGGATGGAGTTAGCTTTTAAATTTGTTTTAAAAGCTAACTGCAGGTCTGATGTCATTATGGTTTTTCAAAATTGCTATACATTATCTAACTCCAAACGTGGTTTGGGACTTGATATTATATGTTGGCTTTCGTGCAAACAGTGATTGGACTGTTTACACTCATTTTCTTACTTGATGTTAGTTTGGCTTGCAGCTCATCCATGTGAATCATTTATTACTTTAACATACCTATGCCTTATATCACATATTCATGATTTCATATGTTAAACCTATTGTTCTCACCAACTACGTCTGTAGTTGACAGTTACTTTTCACGTGTTTCAGGTAATCAGGTTTAAGACATTCTCAGAGACAACTAAGGAGACCATTCTAAGATAGAACAAGATGAAGAAACATGTTAGGATGGATTAGAAACACACTAAATCCTAATTTTTTAATTGTCTTGTTTGAAGTCTTATTTTGTAACTATATTTTGGGTCTGTAGTTGTCTTTCTTTTGGTAGATAGATTGTCTGTAACTAAACAACTGTCTAAATATTTTGAAACTTAGTAATCCATTGTGGTTGTTCTTATTCAATACTTGTGCATGATGCAACTGTTCATACGTCACCGCGCCGTGGATTCCGCACGCGGCGCAGGGGTGTGACAGCTAACAAGCACATGGGTCTCTTATCTGCTCTTGTGAGCTCTTATTGTGGATTGTTAGTTGGACATGTTGAAAATCCACACTTTGGCAAGTGCAGTCAGAAAGGCAAAGGATTTTGTCAAAAGAACAGGGAAGGATTTCAATCTGAACAAAGATTCAAAGTTTGATTTTGACATGTCCTCAGTTACCTGCTACAAT
Source organism: Mikania micrantha (assembly GCA_009363875.1). Taxonomy (NCBI): domain Eukaryota; kingdom Viridiplantae; phylum Streptophyta; class Magnoliopsida; order Asterales; family Asteraceae; genus Mikania; species Mikania micrantha. The sequence goes on along the minus strand of CM018691.1, from coordinate 79,220,430 downwards.
TGTGGTGACAAAGGACATTTTTCTAGACAGTGCAACAAGCCAAAGAAGATGGGAAACAAGAATCCTTTTCAAAATCAAAGATCATATTCTGCAAATCCTGAAAGACGATTAGTACCTATTGAGACTCCTTCTCATGCTAGCTCTTCAAATGCAAACAAGGCCCTGATGGTTCAGAATGGTGAATGGGAGAACTGGGATTTCAGATTCAATTCTGATAAGGGAGCAGATGAGAAAGCTTGTGTTGCAGAGATCAAGGAAGTTGCTGAACCTAGTGCTGAGAATGATTCAGAAGAATGAAGACTAGGTTGGATAAGACATCAAGATCAAAGGATGAAATCACCTCAGACTCAGAAACTCAAGGAGAGATTGATACTGATTCTGAAGATCAACATGCTACACAATTTTCTTTGATGGTGGATACTGCTTCATCATCTTAGAATGGTCTGGTATATGATGACTGTCCATCACTTGACTCCATATGTTTTCATTGTGTTGACCTTGAAAGTAAGGTCTTAGCTTATCAAACACACAATGCATACCTTATCAGTGATCTCAATCAATGTATCGAATCAAATCGAGTTTTAAAATCAAATGAAAAAGATTTTCAAGCTAAAATTGATTTATTAAACAGGCAATTACATGAGTCTGAGATCGCTGTGCTTAATAAGCAAGATGCTATCACTTCTTATCTCAACACCATTAATGAGACAAAGAAGAAGCTAGCCATAGTTGAATGTGACTATGAGACTTTGAGTCAAAAGCTCAAGAGCTATGAAAGCGCTTCATATATCATTGAGCACATGATCAGTGATGGGACTGATCTGAAAGGGAAGGGTAAAGAAACAAAGTACAACCATTGTCCTCTACCAGTTTTAAACTGTTTTGTTAACTCACCTAATGACAAAGAAATCAAATATTTTCAAGTTAAAAATCCTTTAGTAATTGATCCTATTGGAGTCATTTCAGATGAGGGTTTTTCATTGTCTGAAGAATCATTTGTGAAGGGAGTGGTTGAGGATTGGGTCGCTGATTCTGAAGATGATTCTGATTCTTCACCTCCTGCTTCTATTGTTAAGAATCATACATCTTGTGTCAAAAAGGTTGACCCAATCCCATTTAAGACAAATCTGTCTTCAAAATTCTCCAAAGTAATAGGCTTTGTGAAGGCTTCACAAGAAGGTGAAACAAGTGGGTCCAACAAGACTGACAATCTTGTTTTTAATGGGACAAAGGGTTTGGGTTTCAAACATGACAAAATAAAAATCAAATGATTTTCATAGAAACCATGTTTCTAAATTTCAAAACAAACTATTTCATAATCAAACCAAAAAGCTTTCTTCTAATGATAAACGAGCTTGTTTTGAATGTGGTGCATTAGGGCACTTTGCTAGATCTTGCCCACACTTGGTTAGACCACATTTTTCACCACATAGAAAAACAAATCAGTCTTTTCACCCATCAAGCCTCTGGATAAGGATATAAGGGTAACAGTTGATCAGAACATACCCAAGATTGTTTATGCCAAACCATCCTATGTTTATTTTAAAAACTCTGTCAGCAAACATGCTATCTGGAATGTGAAGTCTTCTGAGACTTCAATTTTAAACTTTGAAAAATCTTTAAATCTTTCAGATAAAATGATTCAGGACGGACAATGGATTGAGATGAAAATCCTAGACTCATTGGGTCAACCCAAGACTATAAAGGCTTGGGTTCCAATTTCAACTAATCATTTTTGATTGTGAAGGTTGCCCCAAATGATGCTCTTAACAGCACTTGGATTGTTGATAGTGGGGCATCAAGGCACATGACTGGAGACATATCTCTTCTTGCTAATGTTAATCCAATTTGAAGACGATATGTAGCTTTTGCTGGAGACAAAGAAGGTTTTATTACCGGAGAAGGAATTATTTCAAATGGTCAAGTTTCTTTTGACAAGGTGAAGTATGTGAAGCAGCTGGAAAATAATCTTCTCTCTGTGTCACAAACCTGTGACAAGAAATACAAAGTTCTTTTTGATGATTCAAGCTGCTACGTTCTCAAGAAAGGTATCAGCATCCCTGATGATTGGATTTTGTTGTCAGCTCCTAGAAAGCAGGACTTGTATGTTCCCAACATGGCCACAGCTTCAACTACATCTTCTATAGCTTCATGTTTTATGTCAAAGGCCACAGAGAAAGATTCTATTATTTGGCATAAGAAGATGGGTCATTTGAGTCTACGTAAGATGAATCATTTGGTTCACAATAATCTAGTAGAGGGAGTGAGTTTGAAAAATTTCAAATTGTCTGATGTTTGCATCTCATGCAAGAAGGGAAAGCGAACCAAGCAGTCTCATAAACTCAAAAAGTTTCACTTAATTACTGTTCCTCTTGAGCTTCTTCATATGGATCTGTTCGGTCCTGTCAACCGCAAGAGCATTGCTGGAGATCAATATTGCTTGGTCATTACTGATAAGTTCTCCAGATACTCTTGGGTGTTTTTCATGAAGGAGAAATCTGAAACGTTCGAATGTATTCAAGTTTGGGTGTTTTGGAGATATAAAATTTTGTGCCCATTCATGTTTTATCTCTCATGTTGAACCCAGAACCATTATCGACGCTTTGAAAGAGGAATCATAGGTCGACGCGATGCAGGAAGAGTTGTTGCAGTTTAAGAAGCTTGGAGTTTGGCAGCTTGTTGATAGACCTAAGGGTGCTAAAGTCATTGGCACTAGATGGGTTCTTCGCTGCAAACGTGATGATAATGGGATCACAGTCAGAAACAAAGCACATCTGTTGGTGCAAGGTGGAATTTTTGAAATGACCTTCATGGGAGAAATGAAATTTTTTCTTGGATTGCAGGTGGATCCACCTGAGGCAGGGATCTTTATTCATCAGGCCTAGTATGTTGGTGACATTCTGAGCCGATTCAGTATGTTAGATGCAAAACCTGTTGATACCCCACTGACTGTTAATCACGAGATTACTCCAGATTAAATGGGGGAGTTAATAGATGCCACTCTGTATCAGGGAATGATAGGATCTCTTATGTATCTCACAGCTTCTTGGCCAGACATCATGCTTGCTACTTGCTTGTGTGCACGTTATCAATCAAAACCAAGAGTATCTCATCTTATTGATGTGAAAAGGATTTTTCGTTATCTGAAGGGTACCCCAGATTTAGGCTTATGGTATCTTAATGATGATGACTTTGAACTGACTGCTTACAGTGACTTAGACTATGGTGGATGCAAGCAAGATTTCAAATCAATATCAGCAGGGTGTCAATTCTTTGGAAAACACCTAGTTACCTGGCAGTGCAAGAAGCAGAATACATTGTAGCTGCAAGTTGTTACTCTCAAATCATCTGTATTCAGCAACATCTCAGGGACTATGGGTTAATTTTTTCAAACACTCCTATCTTTGTTGATAACACTACTGCCATTGCTATCACTAAAAATCTTGTCCAGCACTCAAAAACAAAACACATCGATATTAAATATCACTTCATACGTGATTGTTTTGAAAAGAAATTAATCGATGTTGCTAAGATACACACCGATCACCAGAAAGCCGATCTTTACACTAAAGCTTTTAACAAACCCAGATTTCTATATCTGTTATCGGCTAATGGTGTTTTTTAGAAAACTGAAGTCATTTCTCCATCTGAATCAAATAAATGCTCATTTTTCTTTATTGTATGTACAAAATTTCCTTTGCATTTCTTTTACTTATTCAAAAACCCAAAAAGATTTTCAGTTTTAGGTTTTTAAGGGGAGAAAAAGTATTCCATTGAAAAACCAAAAACACTTAAAAAAACATTGTTGTGAAAAATGAGAAAGTCTTAATTGGGAACTGATGTGTTAATTAGTCATAATCTTTGAAGCAAAATTGAGTGTATAAACTGAAAACACATGGGTATTATGGTATGATGTACTGATAGGCCTACTTGACAAGTTCTTAGACAATTAGTGCTTGTTCAGAATGTCTGATTTGTGGGATCTACTTTACAAGATTAACCTAAGGGATAAATAGATTGTAATTCAAATCAGGCATACACCTAGTATCATAGGATCTTATGTGGTTTCCAAAGATTCATGAGTTGAAGTCCATATACGTGCCACATTGCTGGGTCACAGCCTAGCTGAAGCTGTCCATTCGGATAAGAATGTTTGAATTATATGAAAATAAAAGTAAGTCCGGCTCTGTACATGTGCCATATTGCTGGGTCACAGCCTAGCTGAAGCCGTCCATTCAGATAGGATAATCTAGAAAAATACAAAAATAAAATAATTTCAATTCCATATATGTGCCACATAAGCCTAGTTGAAGCCATCCATTTGGATAGAACTAAAATTCTCAGTCAATACAGTTCTGACACGTATCCATGAGAATGTACTGAACTTGAGAATGTTGTTAAAAGAAAAATACAAAAATAAAATAAATTGGAACCATATAGAGCTTATGATCTTAGGTATTAAGATATGCAGAGATGTGTCATAAACTAGTTTTGACATTTGTTAGCTGACTAGAACGGGTAACTCAGTTAGCAAATATGGATGATCACTAGTTTGTCAAGAAATGAAGTTTAGTCAGGTTTAGAATGGACAAATATATCAGGAATTGCATCATAAACTCAATGTGTCTTAAGTATAACACTCAAGGATGCTGATTTGACATGTTCTGGTATATATGTTACTTTCCTAAAAGATTGCTCACAAAATATGTGTTTTGCTTGTTATAGCTTAGTTGTACAGTTTCATATTAATAAGAAAAATACAAAAAGATTTTTCATTTATTTTAAATGATCATTTGTTTGTTCAAGTGTTCAATCTTGTCTTAATTTATCAACAAAGCAGACAAAACTTCATAATTGTGGTGTTTGAGTGCTTGTTTTTGACAAATCATCAAAAGGAATTAAGGTTGCTAACTCATTCACACGAATGAATCATTTTGATTGTTCATTCGCACGAATGGTTCACATGAATGAGTTGCTAATTCACATGAACACAACTGACGAATGGATTATTACACGAATGAGACTCCGGCACGAATGAGACTTATATTTAAGTCTTCCCATTCGTCCGAAGACTTATTCGCCCTCTCACTTCTTCGTTAACTGTGTCTGTGAACCCATTCGCTGCATCAAGAGTTTTTGACCAGCATTTCATATTTAGCCGTGTATTTGCTTCATTTTGATTAGAAAAAGTCTCTTGATTTTTTCAGGTACTCTTTGAATCTAGTTTCATCATCGATAACATGATCTGGGACAAGATCCGATCAAGTTCTTAGGGTTTTAAATTTCGGTCTTGTCACCGTCAAATAGGCAATGAAATTGGAATAAAATCAATATAAAACTGGTTCAAATCAACTAATTGGGGTTGTCTGTTAACCATAACATCATTTTTGTGCTTTCATCATGAACTTTTGGGAGTTAGGGTTTTGGTTCTTACAACCGAATGAATGAAGGATTCATTCGTGTGACTTGTCACACGAATGAATTAGTTGGTCAATGTTCCCTAACGAATGAGTTCAGTCACACTACTGAGTTTGAACTTGCAACTCATTCGTGTGTTGATCTCATTCGTGTCTCAGCCTAATTCGTTTGAGATTTCATTCGTACATAATAAGCTTTTGTTATATTCAATCGCACGAATGAAAAACCTTGTTCAAAATTTTTCAAATGTTTTCATTTCTATCAATCTGAAATGAATTGGTTATTTTTATTGATTGAAGAATGGCTGATCTTAGGGCATTCCCGAAGAATAACATCTGTGCTCATCTTGACTCTACTACGAAATGCTGCCCAGTTTGCTGACATTATAGCTTTTCTAAGACGATCTCGGATTTTCATAGCTATATCCACTATACATGTTCCATACTTGTCGCATCAGAGATCGTTCTGGGCATCAGCTAATATAGACTGCACAGTCGAGACTACAGTTATTAGTGGCAATGTTGGAGGAAGAGAAGTTGTTATTTCTGTTGAGCACATCAGGATGGTGTGTGGTTTTGAGGACATGGCAGATCACCCTGTGATATTAGAAAGCACCTTGTACGAGGTTGCTTCTTGCGATGCAAGTATGACAGTGATCTTGTAGTGGGAGTCCTTAACAAAGCTAACCTTAGTCCGCCTTTCAAGTATCGTTTCCATGTTCTACTGCATTACTTGGGATCTAGACGTGGTGGATTTGATGAGCTGAGAGAAAGATTGTTGTATGCTTTTGTTACTTTGATACTGAACATTCCCTTCAATTTTTCAGAGATGGTGTTTACACATATGAAGGAGAATGTGTTAGCATGAAGGGTGATAAGAAGTACCTCATGTACCTGAGGTTCATTCAGATTTTATGGAAGCACAGCTACCTGATCTTCCAAAGATCAATGTAGATGTTCTACGGTTAGAGCACATGACAGATACTACGCTCAACTGTGTGCTTTCCTATAGGCAAAAGGACTCCAAACCACCAGCTCTTCGCCTTTTCAGACATCTCATTAATCCTGATTATATTGCACCTTTGAGGAGGAGATGGAGGCATGAGAACTCAGATTCTTATGTAGAGGATATTATTGTGCCAGATGGTGATAGTGATGATGATGATGGTGATAATGATGCCGGTGATGGTGGAGTTGGTGATGGTGGTGATGGTGATGGTGGACATGGTGACGAGGCTGATGACACTCATCATGATATTGATGTTACTACTGCTTCTGTAGCCACTGTATCTGCTTCTTTAGAGATCAGTGCTACTGCATCTGCTGATGAGGGGGAGGACGCTCATGACTCTGACATGGAAAACATTGATGGTGGATTTGATGCTGCCACATATGATATAGACTCTGAAGAGACTGAACGCGAGTGTGTCACTACTAGTCTCAGATCTCAGGTTATTTGGATGAGGAAGAGGACGAGGGAACAAGCCTCAAGTATTGAGGAGATTGTGGATCCTTCTTTCGTTCCAGAGTTTGATATTCCTCCACCTCCTCGTACCTCCACTGTTACTGCTACAAAGACATGTTCTCCACCAGCAGCCAAGAAGAGGAGAGCTAGATTTGTACTTCAGAGAAGGACAGAGTCAGTTTCTGTTGCAGCTTCCACTGCTGCACCTGCTGCAACACTTATGACTTCTTCACTGTCCCGATCCGGGGCTGTTCCTACACGTCATACTACTACTTTCCCCAGACCTCTGCTGCTGCTGCTATTTTTTTACGGTTGCCTCCTTACATACCAATTGTTTCAGTTGCTGAGTAACTTAGCACACTGAACAATTTGGTTCTTCGAATGATGGAGAGGAATCACGAGCAAGATCAAGCCATAGCCCAGCTGACACAACGAGTTAATGAGCAGGATGCTCTACTTTTGCAGGCTGCTGATCAGAGGGCTGATTTGAGAGCCCGCAATGCTGATCTTGAGGATTGTTTGGTCAAGTTAGCGAATGAGCACAATCAACTCGCCCTAAATGCATATGGGTTAATGAGAGGATCCTATCCCTGGAGGCTGACAATCTACGTCTATCTGAGGAGGTTGGAAGCTTAAAGGAGTCTACACCCAGGATTGAGGCCTCCAATCCTAATTCCGATGATTTAGAGAAAGGAGACGAAGAAGATGAAAATGACAAAGTTGATGAGGAAAAGGTGGATTATGATAGCACTAATGACAATGATGATAAGGATGACAATGATGGAGCTGGGGATGCTGCTACCAGTTCATTTAGTTCTTCAGGGCAGTCCTCTACTGGAGAGATCAGAACCAAGAAGAAACACGATAAAGCTCCTGAGTCATCCACCAAACCATCCAAGAAGGAAAAGCTACCGAGGAAGTAGAAGTTGTGCCTTTGAGACGTCGTCTTGATGACATGTTGACTATGATTCTTGACGCTCAGGGCATTATACAGCACTCGGTGAGCTATGACAAGGAAGAAGGAGAGATCATTCATTGCCTGACAAAGGAACAGATTGTTGAGTTATTCAGGTTAAATCCTAACGAGGTTGTCATTGATGACTCCTTGGAACCTGCTTCAGATCTCCCGATTCCTATGTCATTCGACGACATTGATGAGGTCATCTTAGAAGATCTAGATGGTGAAGAGGCTGTAAAGTACACCTCTGCCGAAGAAGAGCTTCCTACTTTCACTGATATATTCTGTCAACATTCAGAGGAAGGACTCAAACGTAAGATTGAAGAGAAGGAAGGAGATAAAGAGGCCTCTACAGAAGACATTAAGAAAAGAAAGGAAGAGTGGGCTGCTTACTAGCAGACCCATAAGAAGGATAGCATCCCTCCCACTCCAGCTCAATACACGAAAGTCTACAAAACCAAAGGATACAAATCCGGAGGTTGCATTCTGAGTTGGGACTACTTCAAGGACTTGGGATGCTATAGAGTGAAGAGAGAAAGGAGAATTAAGTATTTCAAATTCCCGCATGACTTCAAGACGTTGCCATGTTTCGAGGTTAATCAGCTAGTACGTCTGAACATGCTCTATTGTGAAGATTCTGGTATGTCGTCTTGGTTTGCAAGGCAAAGCAAGTTCGAATACAGAAAGAGATGGGTGAACTTCCTGCCTCAACAACATGAAAGATTCTACCTGCCAGAGATTGATTCTCAAACAAGGAAGCACAAAGTCATCCTGAGGTGGCTACCTCCCAAAGTTATGAATACTATTCCTCTCAGGAAGATGCCTCAAGGCTTTGCGGGTAGTTTCCAATGGTGGTATTATGACGACAGAACTTTAGAGGCAGCGATAGTTCTGTGTAAGGAAGGCTAGTGGGATTTGATCAGAGTATTTGACCCAATGTGGCAGACAAACCTGATAGAGGAAGATGTTAAGGCCCTCTACTAGTGTCAGATCTTCTTTGACATTTCTGATATGGAGCAAGCACTACAGTATATGAGAGTAATGAGACTCTGCTTTGCTTTTGATGTGTATGCCGGTTCTGACTGGAAGGCTCTCTCTAACAAGTTTTTGAAGACTGGTGCTGAAAAGGTATAGAACTAGGTCCAAGGGGGAGTATGTAGATGCGTAGTGTCCTAGTTAAGTGTAATAGTCTATTGTGATAGTATAAAGTTGATATATGTAATGAAATCAAGTATTTTGCATTGTTTATTTGTGTTTAACACGTTTTACTTTGACTTTGTATATCAAATAGGACCATTCGTATGAATGAACCTAAAGTTGAGTTCATTCGCACGAATGAACACTTAACGAATGTCCAGTCAAGCGAATGAAGCAGGATTCTGATTCATTTGTGCGAATGAATCAGGGATCTGATTCATTCGTGTGACAGGCTCATGTAACAACAGTGCCGAAATCGGTGCCGGAACAGTGATCGCAACAGTAGCATGAACAGTAAACAGACACCAACTATACACATTTCATTCTATTTCATGTTCATATTGATAGTCAAAGTCATTTCATGTTATCAAACAGCAGACTCATAAACATTTAGCAGAAACTAAGTACAGAACAATGGTTCTTGAGTCAGATAATTATCTGGCAACACTGAACCATCATGAGTTATTTGTTAGGATCTATTAGGATAGCACGTATGCGAGGCTAATCAAAACAATACAATAACAGTTGTTGTCACGGAATGTTAAACCGACGGACTGTTCGTATAGGTGACGATCTGTACGAATGGATCTGACAGTTTAATGATCTGAAACGATGATTGTAAATTAGACAACAAAATCAGAAAGTGAAACGTACGATCGTGTTCGTACAGTTAGCGCTCCGTACGAAGACGCACGTAAGTGACGTTTTCTGACGAAACGAAAGACGACTCGAACGATAATAATTATAAGGAAATAAAATATTTCCTGTTTTACAATTCTGAAACTCATCATAAATAAATTAAAGCAAAACTATTTTAAAGTTAGACGCGTAAACCATAACACGCGAATAAATAATAAAACGCGTAATATTTATGAGTTTCGATAAATAAATCAGGAAAAATAACATTTAATGTCATTACTAGAAATAACCACTTCCCAAACACATAAAATATAACCTTTTATTTTAATTTCGTAATTTTACGCGTTACGATCCGGAAACACGTCGGAGACGAAAACCGTGCAACCGAAACGAACCCGAATACCCTCGGAGTATATAAACGTGGAAAGAATCAATTTCTTTCATTTTTCAAATTTCTCTCTCTCTCTAAACACTCTCTCCCGTCATCTCTCTCTCTCTCTAGAATCTCATCTTCAACCTTCAAGATCGAGCTCAAATCTCAACGGAATCGCGAGTTCTTGGTGTCCACGCGTAGCTAGGAACGAGCTCTACAAGGTAGTACAACCGATCGGAAGCTTTGGCCACTGAAATTTGAGGTACGTCGCTCGAAACATTACTGAAATTAGGGTTTTCTTCTTGTTGTTCGACCCACCCACTACGACCGGCCATAGATCGACTCCTTCGAGAATAACACCTTCGAGAACTTGTTTACATGTAACTACAACAGATGAATGGTCGAACTTAGAATTAGAAAACGTTGGCTGATGAAAACGAACCATACAGGTTCGTTAGAAACCACCGGCCGAACTCTCACGCAGGTGGCCGAACCCTGGTAGCCACCCCGGCGAACCTTGGCGAACCCTTATGCTGAGACACGAACCATCAGGTCCCCACGAACCTTTTCACCTGGTTGGCGAACCCTCACGAACCCATGCATCAGGAACGAACCCTGGTTCGTTGGTCACCACAGCCGAACCCTAAGCGACATGGAGTTAGCCGAACCCTATCCTATGAACGAACCCTACTATGTTCCACCTACCACCGAACCTATTAGCCATAGCAACGAACCTTTAAGTTTAGATGAACCAGTTTTGAGCCACGAACCCTAGCGAACCATCACTCACCAACGAACCTTCGGTTCGTCTGTCATCATCACCGAACCTTCTTGCATGAAAGCGAACCCTGCATGCTCACGTTACATCACCGAACCTTGCTGGTCATGCATGGACCAGCCGAACCATGGTTGGGAGGCGAACCAGAGGCGAACCTTATCTGGGCCTCGGCTACAGCCGAACCTTGTTCATAAAACCCTTAAAAGGTTCGCTGCCTGGTGATCTTTTATGCGAATCAACCAGGCCCAAATTTATCAAAACATGGAACTACACTTCAGCCCACTAGTCATTCATCCCAAAATCATAAACATAGTCTAAGGCCCAGTGGATTAGGAACCCGACCCATAGGGATTGCTTCGGCCCAATCTCATTGTACTCACTTATTGTTTGGTCCAAACAACAATTTTCTAGTTTACATATTGAGCCCATAACATACAAAGTCCAACCCAATAGGTGGGCCCAAGTTACAATATACCGGCCCATGATGTTCCTTGTTCGGCCCAAGTTCTAAAGTTCACACAAATGTGCATTGGATCATAAATGTTAACCGGCCCGATCATCAGGCCCATTAGTAATATGACTCAATGAATTGATTTAGACCAATATCTAAGATGATCCGTTGTACATTCGGTTTAGTTAAACATTAGTCAATCGACCCAATCTACTTAGCCTAACATCACTCACAAAGTGCCATGCTAATCATTAGGTTCAATAGAAATCTAATGGGTCACAATGACAAGCTAGGCCCAACATAAGGCCCACAAGATCTAAACTTCAATGAAAACAATGTCAGGATGGATTATCATTTTAACATAGGATATTCTAGCACACTTATGGTATGTAATCATTGTAGGGGACGATCATTTAATTGGTTAGACATAAATGAGTCTTCTTAAGCTAGGATATCAATATCATGAGAGAATTACATTCGGGATGGAAAACAAGAACCTAAAGGTTATGGTTTGACTTAAATGTTAACACCTAAACCATTGGGAATTTCAAAGGCATGATTAATCTAAATGGTTATTTACACCATCTAGGTTAATGACTTAATAAGCAAACAAGAGATCATTTGAAAATCAAAGTTTACTAAAGGGCCCAAGAATGGCCCAATGGGTTTAATATAAGCCCATCATGTTTAAATTACATTTTTCTTAAATTAAATATGTTTTTCATAAAAGAAATTATATTATGGACCTTACCAATATAATTAAATGATTTTTCTAAATAAATGATTAACTTAAAAGGTAATGAATTGAAAATGTTTTATTTAAATACTTTAAATGCTTTATGTGGGATTGGGTTACTAATGGGTAATAGTTTAACTTAGATAGAGGAAATTCTAGAAACACACTAGTAATCTAGGACACGTAGTTGCACATCGAGACCAAACCATAGATACGACAATTTCTGTAGGTACTTATCGTATTCGAATTCTTTAAAATAACTCAGGTGCTAAAGATACTTAGGCAACAATCAAAGAGTGCGCATATCTTTTGTGGGTTATTGCACGGCAACACAAGTGAGTTCATTGCCCCTTTTCTAACATTTTGTTTTAAAACGCGGGGCTGAGAAGCATGCGTAAACTGTTTATTTAAATTGTTTACTTGAATGCTTTTAAATTATATATTTTACATATATATAAATGTTATTCTAGATCATGTCTAGGAAGATTTTATGCAGGTTATTAATTGATTTACTTATATATTAAGTGAATAATCAAGTTAAACTAAACTTTTCAATAAGTCAAAACATTTCAAACAAATCAAACTAGACATTTTGACAAAACAAGTGGGTGAATTCAAGGGATCAAATCAAACATTTTGACAATACAAGCGGGTGAATTCAAGGGATCAAAACAAACATTTTGACAAATCAAGTGGGTGAATTCAAGGAATCAAATCAAACATTTTGACAAAACAAGTGTGGGACATCAAGACATCAATAAAACAATCTTTGCAAAGACAACAATCAATGTTCTACAAACCAAGTGTTTGTTGAACAATGAATCAAGTGTACAACCGATCAATGAATCTTGTATTCTATGATCAACACATCAAGTACATCTTGTGACAGAATCAGACGATCATTAAATCATTTTTAAGGGATAGTATGGGAAATATCAGAGATAACATTTGCCAACACATTGAATTCAGAAATCCTATATTTCAAGAAGTCCTAGCTAGACTGATTGACTTGTAGGTCTGATGTTTGATGATATTTACAGAATTCCCTAACTACTAAGTACCTAGATTGACAGACTAGTCTACTCGAGTATGATCATAGGCCCCAATCATAAGGACTTATATTTTAATTAAATGTTTATTTATTTATTTAATTAAGCATTTATTAAACTGTTTCTACAATTTCTGTGGTTGATCACTATTGTGATGAACTTAAGGAATCAACATAGATTCCAAATTGTGGTATTTACAGGAACAAAGGATTGACGAATCATTGGGTTAAAGGTAGGGGTAAAATGCTTAATTATCATTAACAACAATGTCCTATGCGGATTAGTATGTGGTGGGACGGCGTCTGGGCGGGGTTGTAGCCTCGACTCAGGGGTATGCCCTATATATAAGCATACCGATCTGGATGATACATGTGATGTTAATGAGATTAAGGTTGTTACCCGGGGGTTAAACAAAGGTTTTGTGAGAACATTTGAGTCATTGTGAACAAGAGTGTGTGATAGGTAAAGATGCTTAATTATCATTAACAACAATGTCCTATGCGGATTAGTATGTGGTGGGACGGCGTCTGGGCGGGGTTGTAGCCTCGACTCAGGGGTATGCCCTATACATAAGCATACCGATCTGGATGATACATGTGGTGTTAATGAGGTTAGGGTCTTTACCAAAGAAGGTTCAAAACATTTTCAAATCATTTTCAAACACTAAACAATATGAACTCACCAACCATGTGTTGACTTTATTTTTGCATGACTTCTCAGGTGACGAACAGGTCAACTGAAGAGTTATTTCTTTGGGATTAGGTTATCTGATAGAGGACCTAGCTTTTTCGACCTGCATATTTTGAAGCATCATTTTACAGTTTGTTTAACATATCTTGTGCAGCTACAAGATTGAAGACTGATGATGTGATAGTGGGTTTACATTGTTAAATTGTAAACTTAACTAATATAATTTAACTCTGTAATCCTATTTTATTTTAGCAAAGTTTCTCATTTATATATCATGTGCAATGTGAACAATCTGATCAATCCGATTATCATTTCGATATCGCGCCTCGGGAACCTTCCGCCCGTCGGGGAAACCCGATCCTACCCCGCCGGCTCGGGGTGTGACAGATTGGTATCAGAGCCATGGTTATAGAGAAATATAGGTCATTTATGTAAACTGTTTGGCCTAGACTATAACCTAGGGACCCTGCATGTAGAGAACATAGGAATTAGGAATTTACTTGCATTGTGTCTTCTGCATTCGATCATTGCACTAACCAATGTTCTATTGGTTATGATTAGAATGTCACCAAGAAGACAACCATCACCGCCTCTACCTCCACAAGGGACGGACCCAGCCGTTGAGGTACTTGCAACACTGATCACTGAACAGTTGGTGGCGATCCTCCCTGGAATCATCACCCGGATCAGGAACAGTGAGGAATTTATCAGGAACTTCCCATTACTTGCTGCAGAGAAGAAGGAACCGGAAGAAGGAGAAACAAGCAGGAAGCGGAAACGGAGTCATTCTAAGAAATCAAGAAATCCTGAGATCTACACCGAGGCCATTCCCCTTCGTCAGATGGCCGTTGCTCCGGAGTCAGAGAATCGTAGGTGTTACGCTGGAAAATCACCCCTTTGCACTAACTGTCACTATCACCACCGCGCTGAAATCCCATGCAAGCAATGCACCCATTGTGGTAAGGCAAACCATTGGGATCGCCAATGCAGATCATCAATGGAACTAGTATGCAAACAGGAGGTTAGCAAATTTCCTTTATGTGCCACGTGCGGTCTCCTTCATGCAAAAAATAAACTGTGCAAACATTGTCTGAGCTGCGGAGGAAAGGGACACTGGAGTCGTGATTGTAATAACCCTCCGACTCATAACCAGAATCCTGGAAACACTACATATCCCCTTCCTCGACACAGCAAAGATTGTTATGTGTGCGGACTGTCCGAACACATTGCCCGAGACTGCCCTGTGAGGATATCTTCTACAAATCCTACACCTTCTAAGGGAAAAGCTTCCCTCTATTTGTCTTGTCACTACCATGACCTGGCTGAACCTACGTGCCGACAATGCACGCGTGGTGGAATGACGAGATGTGGGATACAACAGTGTCGGCCACCAATAGCCTCTACTCCTCGTCAATATTTTGGTGCATTTCCTAAATGTGTCAGATGTGGTTTTAATCATGGCGAGGAGAAACCTTGTAAACATTGTCTGAATTGTGGTAAATACGGACACCGGATTCAAAGGTGTCGGTTTATTTCCACTAGGAGAAGGGAACAAAAAGCGAGCATCTCTACTTCCCCTCAACATAACAACAATTGCTTCATGTGCGGAATGCATGGACATTTCGCAAGGGACTGCTCTAGGAAAATGTCTTCAGCAGACCCAGCAGACATTGAGGAACTACTCGCTTTACCAGCTCCTGGGGAACACTCGGAGTCCGATGACTCCATGGGTATGCAAATTTCTGCTTAATACCTTAAATTATCTATTGGGATATTAATTAGGACTGCATAGTCTGTTGTAATTTTAGGAACCATAAATTTAAGTTAGTCAAAAGCAAAGTCAGTGTCGAAAGGATAATCAGAATAATAATTGAAGGAACCTCTAGGTTAAATAAAGTTAGATGATTAAATAGGGATAGAGCGATCCTTAATGCCGGCTTAATTACTGTAAATTAGAATAGGACTTTATCTAATTAGAACACTAAAAGCCTTAAAAATTAAAAATGTCAAAACTAGTGTGTAGACTTTCATTTTATACATAGAGCTCCTAGAAATTGAGTTACCTAAATTTGAGAACTCTGGCTCTAGGATGTTAGGAAGAGTAAATATGAGAACTGTGTCAAGTCCTTATGTAGACTAAATAAGTAGATCAAGGGAAGTCATTTGAGAATACAAGATGAGAGTATGCTCGAGAAAATATTTTGAATGAAATATGGGCATTCCAAATTATGATGATGTTCTTCGAGTAGAAGAATGCATCTATGGTTTCTTGGACCTCATGAATCGAGCGTGCAAACCGTAACTGGTTAGTTTGTCATTACTACTAAGGATGACATACTGATTTATTTTAGTAGCACGACAGAACGCGAACGACATCTCAGGGACATTTTGGACCCGTCAAGGAAAGAACAACTTCATCTTAAATTTTCCCAATTTGAAATCTGATGAGAATAAGTAATAGTTGGAACAAAAGTTACAATAGGCTTCATAAGTCTCATGACTTTAGGGTAAGAGTAAGATAGATATACACCATCACATAGATGGGTATAGGTGTACTGAGAAGGTAAATCCTTACCTTTATCCTAATAACTCTACCGTATTTTAGGTAGACCTCCTCGCTGTATAATGTAAACCTTCGAGCTGAAGATAGATTAAACAAATGGTGAAGTATGTGTACGGTTATGTCAAGCAACCTAAGTATCCACCATGGGTGACTTAAGGATCTCGATCTGAAGATCAAGACCTAGATGTAGTGAGAGTCACCTACGAAAACTTTAAGGAGTGTGTCATATTGTGATGCCGAAAGACAGTTTAAAATAAACCGGATGTAACACTTACTACCAAATTAGTGGGTGGACTCTGGTGATAGGTAAACTGATGGATTATACAGCAACGAGATAGTGGTACGCTATGTGATACCATTGTTTAACATTTTGGTTAGGGACGGTATTTTCATAATGATGTGTAACCCACATCGCAGAAATCTCTAAGAGATGTACTTGAAAATAATTACAGCTTACCGTTCACCAAAGGACGGTCGAAGCGAAAGTACGACACGAATTTTGGGGGAAAATGTTGAGAATTTGTATGTCAAACTTCAGTGCCGTCGATTAAATCTTCCTACAACAACCGTCAATATAGAAGCACCGAATGCACACCATTCGAGGCTCCTTGAGGTCGGCAACGTCAGTCGCCGACTGACGGATTAAAGGTGTAGTCCATCCCAGAATAAAGGGACGAACAAGCACCACGAAACGTAGGACAATCCGAGATCATATAACATATTCGTTTCATGGCACATAGATTGAGGTCACCAGATGACTTTAGTTAGATGCGTTACGTGTTTCGCGTCTCGAACTTGAATAAACGTTGTGCTAACGAATCGTTCGAAATATCAATTGAAGGAATTCAATTGGACGGACATTCATGCCTTAGGTAATGATCTTAAGAGTTTATGGCACGTCAGATTAAACAACCAAGGAAAAGTCGTATTTCCATTGCTATGTTCATTGGAAATTCAAAGCGCAAACTCAAGTTTAATTGGGAAGCGCGAAAGTCACGCGATGTTCAGGTAATCCCCAATTGTTTACAGAGGAAGCAGTACCCGATAACTATTCTTAAATTTCGGGACGAAATTTCTCTAACAAGGGGAGACTGTAACAACAGTGCCGAAATCGGTGCCGGAACAGTGATCGCAACAGTAGCATGAACAGTAAACAGACACCAACTATACACATTTCATTCTATTTCATGTTCATATTGATAGTCAAAGTCATTTCATGTTATCAAACAGCAGACTCATAAACATTTAGCAGAAACTAAGTACAGAACAATGGTTCTTGAGTCAGATAATTATCTGGCAACACTGAACCATCATGAGTTATTTGTTAGGATCTATTAGGATAGCACGTATGCGAGGCTAATCAAAACAATACAATAACAGTTGTTGTCACGGAATGTTAAACCGACGGACTGTTCGTATAGGTGACGATCTGTACGAATGGATCTGACAGTTTAATGATCTGAAACGATGATTGTAAATTAGACAACAAAATCAGAAAGTGAAACGTACGATCGTGTTCGTACAGTTAGCGCTCCGTACGAAGACGCACGTAAGTGACGTTTTCTGACGAAACGAAAGACGACTCGAACGATAATAATTATAAGGAAATAAAATATTTCCTGTTTTACAATTCTGAAACTCATCATAAATAAATTAAAGCAAAACTATTTTAAAGTTAGACGCGTAAACCATAACACGCGAATAAATAATAAAACGCGTAATATTTATGAGTTTCGATAAATAAATCAGGAAAAATAACATTTAATGTCATTACTAGAAATAACCACTTCCCAAACACATAAAATATAACCTTTTATTTTAATTTCGTAATTTTACGCGTTACGATCCGGAAACACGTCGGAGACGAAAACCGTGCAACCGAAACGAACCCGAATACCCTCGGAGTATATAAACGTGGAAAGAATCAATTTCTTTCATTTTTCAAATTTCTCTCTCTCTCTAAACACTCTCTCCCGTCATCTCTCTCTCTCTCTAGAATCTCATCTTCAACCTTCAAGATCGAGCTCAAATCTCAACGGAATCGCGAGTTCTTGGTGTCCACGCGTAGCTAGGAACGAGCTCTACAAGGTAGTACAACCGATCGGAAGCTTTGGCCACTGAAATTTGAGGTACGTCGCTCGAAACATTACTGAAATTAGGGTTTTCTTCTTGTTGTTCGACCCACCCACTACGACCGGCCATAGATCGACTCCTTCGAGAATAACACCTTCGAGAACTTGTTTACATGTAACTACAACAGATGAATGGTCAAACTTAGAATTAGAAAACGTTGGCTGATGAAAACGAACCATACAGGTTCGTTAGAAACCACCGGCCGAACTCTCACGCAGGTGGCCGAACCCTGGTAGCCACCCCGGCGAACCTTGGCGAACCCTTATGCTGAGACACGAACCATCAGGTCCCCACGAACCTTTTCACCTGGTTGGCGAACCCTCACGAACCCATGCATCAGGAACGAACCCTGGTTCGTTGGTCACCACAGCCGAACCCTAAGCGACATGGAGTTAGCCGAACCCTATCCTATGAACGAACCCTACTATGTTCCACCTACCACCGAACCTATTAGCCATAGCAACGAACCTTTAAGTTTAGATGAACCAGTTTTGAGCCACGAACCCTAGCGAACCATCACTCACCAACGAACCTTCGGTTCGTCTGTCATCATCACCGAACCTTCTTGCATGAAAGCGAACCCTGCATGCTCACGTTACATCACCGAACCTTGCTGGTCATGCATGGACCAGCCGAACCATGGTTGGGAGGCGAACCAGAGGCGAACCTTATCTGGGCCTCGGCTACAGCCGAACCTTGTTCATAAAACCCTTAAAAGGTTCGCTGCCTGGTGATCTTTTATGCGAATCAACCAGGCCCAAATTTATCAAAACATGGAACTACACTTCAGCCCACTAGTCATTCATCAGCCCAAAATCATAAACATAGTCTAAGGCCCAGTGGATTAGGAACCCGACCCATAGGGATTGCTTCGGCCCAATCTCATTGTACTCACTTATTGTTTGGTCCAAACAACAATTTTCTAGTTTACATATTGAGCCCATAACATACAAAGTCCAACCCAATAGGTGGGCCCAAGTTACAATATACCGGCCCATGATGTTCCTTGTTCGGCCCAAGTTCTAAAGTTCACACAAATGTGCATTGGATCATAAATGTTAACCGGCCCGATCATCAGGCCCATTAGTAATATGACTCAATGAATTGATTTAGACCAATATCTAAGATGATCCGTTGTACATTCGGTTTAGTTAAACATTAGTCAATCGACCCAATCTACTTAGCCTAACATCACTCACAAAGTGCCATGCTAATCATTAGGTTCAATAGAAATCTAATGGGTCACATTGACAAGCTAGGCCCAACATAAGGCCCACAAGATCTAAACTTCAATGAAAACAATGTCAGGATGGATTATCAATTTAACATAGGATATTCTAGCACACTTATGGTATGTAATCATTGTAGGGGACGATCATTTAATTGGTTAGACATAAATGAGTCTTCTTAAGCTAGGATATCAATATCATGAGAGAATTACATTCGGGATGGAAAACAAGAACCTAAAGGTTATGGTTTGACTTAAATGTTAACACCTAAACCATTGGGAATTTCAAAGGCATGATTAATCTAAATGGTTATTTACACCATCTAGGTTAATGACTTAATAAGCAAACAAGAGATCATTTGAAAATCAAAGTTTACTAAAGGGCCCAAGAATGGCCCAATGGGTTTAATATAAGCCCATCATGTTTAAATTACATTTTTCTTAAATTAAATATGTTTTTCATAAAAGAAATTATATTATGGACCTTACCAATATAATTAAATGATTTTTCTAAATAAATGATTAACTTAAAAGGTAATGAATTGAAAATGTTTTATTTAAATACTTTAAATGCTTTATGTGGGATTGGGTTACTAATGGGTAATAGTTTAACTTAGATAGAGGAAATTCTAGAAACACACTAGTAATCTAGGACACGTAGTTGCACATCGAGACCAAACCATAGATACGACAATTTCTGTAGGTACTTATCGTATTCGAATTCTTTAAAATAACTCAGGTGCTAAAGATACTTAGGCAACAATCAAAGAGTGCGCATATCTTTTGTGGGTTATTGCACGGCAACACAAGTGAGTTCATTGCCCCTTTTCTAACATTTTGTTTTAAAACGCGGGGCTGAGAAGCATGCGTAAACTGTTTATTTAAATTGTTTACTTGAATGCTTTTAAATTATATATTTTACATATATATAAATGTTATTCTAGATCATGTCTAGGAAGATTTTATGCAGGTTATTAACTGATTTACTTATATATTAAGTGAATAATCAAGTTAAACTAAACTTTTCAATAAGTCAAAACATTTCAAACAAATCAAACTAGACATTTTGACAAAACAAGTGGGTGAATTCAAGGGATCAAATCAAACATTTTGACAAAACAAGTGGGTGAATTCAAGGGATCAAAACAAACATTTTGACAAATCAAGTGGGTGAATTCAAGGAATCAAATCAAACATTTTGACAAAACAAGTGTGGGACATCAAATATCAATAAAACAATCTTTGCAAAGACAACAATCAATGTTCTACAAACCAAGTGTTTGTTGAACAATGAATCAAGTGTACAACCGATCAATGAATCTTGTATTCTATGATCAACACATCAAGTACATCTTGTGACAGAATCAGACGATAATTAACTCATTTTTAAGGGATAGTATGGGAAATATCAGAGATAACATTTGCCAACACATTGAATTCAGAAATCCTATATTTCAAGAAGTCCTAGCTAGACTGATTGACTTGTAGGTCTTATGTTTGATGATATTTACAGAATTCCCTAACTACTAAGTACCTAGATTGACAGACTAGTCTACTCGAGTATGATCATAGGCCCCAATCATAAGGACTTAGATTTTAATTAAATGTTTATTTATTTATTTAATTAAGCATTTATTAAACTGTTTCTACAATTTCTGTGGTTGATCACTATTGTGATGAACTTAAGGAATCAACATAGATTCCAAATTGTGGTATTTACAGGAACAAAGGATTGACGAATCATTGGGTTAAAGGTAGGGGTAAAATGCTTAATTATCATTAACAACAATGTCCTATGCGGATTAGTATGTGGTGGGACGGCGTCTGGGCGGGGTTGTAGCCTCGACTCAGGGGTATGCCCTATATATAAGCATACCGATCTGGATGATACATGTGATGTTAATGAGATTAAGGTTGTTACCCGGGGGTTAAACAAAGGTTTTGTGAGAACATTTGAGTCATTGTGAACAAGAGTGTGTGATAGGTAAAGATGCTTAATTATCATTAACAACAATGTCCTATGCGGATTAGTATGTGGTGGGACGGCGTCTGGGCGGGGTTGTAGCCTCGACTCAGGGGTATGCCCTATACATAAGCATACCGATCTGGATGATACATGTGGTGTTAATGAGGTTAGGGTCTTTACCAAAGAAGGTTCAAAACATTTTCAAATCATTTTCAAACACTAAACAATATGAACTCACCAACCATGTGTTGACTTTATTTTTGCATGACTTCTCAGGTGACGAACAGGTCAACTGAAGAGTTATTTCTTTGGGATTAGGTTATCTGATAGAGGACCTAGCTTTTTC
Organism: Mikania micrantha; assembly: GCA_009363875.1. Classification (NCBI taxonomy): domain Eukaryota; kingdom Viridiplantae; phylum Streptophyta; class Magnoliopsida; order Asterales; family Asteraceae; genus Mikania; species Mikania micrantha. The sequence goes on along the minus strand of CM018691.1, from coordinate 79,198,441 downwards.
GACCTGCATATTTTGAAGCATCATTTTACAGTTTGTTTAACATATCTTGTGCAGCTACAAGATTGAAGACTGATGATGTGATAGTGGGTTTACATTGTTAAATTGTAAACTTAACTAATATAATTTAACTCTATAATCCTATTTTATTTTAGCAAAGTTTCTCATTTATATATCATGTGCAATGTGAACAATCTGATCAATCCAATTATCATTTCGATATCGCGCCTCGGGAACCTTCCGCCCGTCGGGGAAACCCGATCCTACCCCGCCGGCTCGGGGTGTGACAGCTCATTCGTGGATCGTCATTTATGTGAGTGAATGGTTCGTGTGACTCATTCGTATGGATGGTTGATGCCTATAAATACCTGAAAAATAGAATGTTTTATTAGTCCTGCACATTCCCTGTCAAATCTCCTAGGTTTCAGAGCCGCCCCTTGCATTCCCAGTTCGTTATCAGACCCGTGGTGTTCGATTTTGATCAAAACGTTGACTCCTAATCATCAGATTAGCATGGGGCTTCTAGATTTTGATTGGAAAACCCCCAGATAGGATTTCGCACTATTCGATGGCCTACCGAGAAAAATTCGCAAGCATCCGTGTTGTTTCCGAGGTCCTACATCCATCTCTTCCAAGTCATCACTCAGAATTTGATGGAGATCATCCATGATGAAACACAGTTGGTTAGGGGTGAAAGAGGGGTCATCACATGAAGAAGAAGAAGAAGTGATGCCAGTGGTTATGTCAATATGTTCGTCATAACCCTAATCAACCATTTCATAGTTATGACTAAGAAAAGCACCCTTGAACATATTGTTCTGTTGATTTACCAGACCTGATTAACTTCCTTTTCAGGTCAATCTCACTCTCAAAAGTGAGCAACTTACCATGGAGTTGGGTGAGTGAAAGATTACCAAAGTCTGGCGAATATCTCATGACAGTAGAGTATGTTTCCCATTTGTCTGGGAGAGATCTTAAAACGCGGTTGAGGATAGAAATGGTCGGATACACCTAACCCGCAAGTTTCAGTTCACTTAGAAGAGATGTGAACCTTTTAAACGGTTGAGTCAGTGACTCGTTATTTAGTTGGGTGAAGGTTTCATATTGTTGAGCCAATATCTCCCTGGTATTGGCAACAACATCATCAGTCCCCTTGAACTGTTCTTTTAGAGCATCCCATAAGTCCTTAGCGGACTCATGGTGAAGAAGTCGATAATGGATTTCATTAGGGAGAGCCATGGCTAGTTGAGCATGTGCCTTAACATCAAGGTCTAGCTTCTTGAAATCTTCTTCTGCGTAGTTTCGAGGGTCCTTGAGGATAGAATCTCCAGTCTCTGTGTCCAAGACCATGGGTTTGTGCTGTCCGAACATCACAGACTTCCAACAACCAGTGTGATTGTTGGACAGGAAGTGCAACATCCTTCTTTGCCAAATTTTATATGGGTGCCTTACCAGTATAGGTGGTTTGGTTGCAGAGCCGGTGTTGTGGGGATCAAGTGTGACTTTTTCTGGCATTTGGTCACAAACGGTATGAGAGAATCAATAGAAGGATGATTTCTCAAAGTTGTTTGTTTGGGTGGTTTTGAACAAAGTTTAGTTCAAAGCCAAACACCTACAAAACTTGAAAACATAAGAAGTAAAAAGCAAAAAAAAGTATTAGAGAAACTAAACAACCAGATATCATAGAGAGCTTCGAGTTTTATACTTGATGGTTAAACCAAGACTAAAGAACAAGGCTCTGATACCAATTGTTGACCTGGTAGGAGCTATTTATCCAGGCTTTAGGACTTTAGACTCACGATCAAAGCCTTGGTATTTGCTATCTTAAGTTGAACACTAAGTTATTTTTAGGTTGTTTAGTACTACTAGAAAAGGAGAAGACATAATAGTAACACCATGAATTTTCAAGGAATTCAATTCAAATAATTCCGGGAATGTTGGGGTATGAATACCCAACATTCAATGTTACAAGACAAGAAAGAATAAAAAAAATAGCTGACACTGTTACAGACACAGAATCAACAGAGAGTACAACCAATACAAAGTCAACAACCACGGGAACACAAGTTTTCAGAAGTTCTTTAGTCTTTAGTTCTTTCGAGGTTAAGCGGTTGTTATTTGGAATATGTTCTTCGGAAGTTGATCAGTAGTCGTTATTACTAGATCAGTGATTGTCTTCCAGAACAGTGGTTGCCTTTCGAAAGGAGCAGGTTCAGCCATTATCTTTAGAAGCTAGAGAGATCCGCGTTTATTCTTTTGCGAGCTTTCCGCTGTTGTGCTTCCGATGTTGAAGCTCAGTAGTTTTGCTCGAAATACGAATCATGGTTAAGAGAATGTGCCCGCGGTTGGGCAATCCGCGGTTTTTTTCCGTTGTTTGGCTTTAGTGGTTTTGCTCATCAGTCCTTATTTTCTAACAAAAAGATTTCTAGGTCTACAAATCAAACAAACTCCCAATGGTATTTTCATTCATCAGTCTAAATACATAAAAAATCTATAAGTAAATTCGAAATGACTGACTGTAAAACAATTTCTACCCCTATGGCAACTGCCCCTGGAATAACAATAGATGATGATGATGAACCTGTAGATTAAACTTCCTACAGATGCATGATTGGATCTTTGATGTATTTAACTGCATTAAGACCATACATCATGTATGCCACATGTGTTTGTGCCAGATACCAATCCTCTTCTAAACAATCTCACTTATCCTTTGTGAAGAGGATATTCAGATACCTAAAAGGTGCTCCTGTACTTTGTTTTTGGTATCTTGTGAATCAATCTTGCAAGTTTATTGCGTTTTTAGATAGTGATTCTGCAGGATGCTCCCTTACAAGAAAATCAACATCAGGAGGAATGTCAGTTCTTTGCAAACTACTTGGTTTCATGGCAAAGCAAGAAACAAACCTACATGTCTAACTCAACTGCTGAAGCCGAGTACATTGCAGCATCACATTGTATAGCACACGTATTAGGGCTTCAATATCAGGTACTAGACTTTGGAATAACAGAGCTAAAGACACCACTTTTGATAGACAGTGAAGCTGCTAAAAACATATTAAAGAACCCTGCCTATCACTCCAAAACAAAACATATTGAAATAAGACACCACTTCAAAAGAGACTGTAACATCATTGTTTTTTAGGTATTGTCTTTACATAAATATTTGTATTGATAGAACCTGTTATGATAATTTGATATTTTGGATATGATTGATGCTATTATTGATTGGTATACATTGATGAGAACATATGATTATTAAGCATAAACCATGGGGAAGTTAGTTTGAAATACAACTAGACTGAACCACAGTGTTTATTGCAGTGGAATAGTTATGATATGATTTGGTTTTGTTTGGAATTGTTAAAGGGTTATGGTTTGGTCACTAAATATAGTCAAGGACACATGGTCATGGTTTATCGAAATGGTGGTGGGACGGCGGCTGGATAGGTTGCGACCGACTCATACGTATGCCCTATACATAAACTTATTTCGATCTATCATGGATGTGTCAGTGATATGATTTAATGGGGTTAAGGATTGGGAAATAGATAATTGATAAACATATTTGATTAAAATATTGAGAATGATATTGGATATAATTACGCAATGGTGAGGTCACGAATATAAATTAAACGTGAATGTTATTTCTGTAAGGACCCATTCCATGATTAGTTATATTTTAATCAATGGGGACGTTATTCTTAGTTAAATGTTGTTTAACTTTGTATTTAGTTAATGGGTTAATGTCACACCCCTGCGCCGCGTGCGGAATCCACGGCGCGGTGACGTATGAACAGTTGAATCATGCACAAGTATTGAATAAGAACAACCACAATGGATTACTACATTTCATAATGTTTAGACAGTTGATTAGTTACAGACAATCTATCTACCAAAAGTAAGACAACTACAGACCCAAAATATAGTTTACAAAATAAGACTCCAAACAAGACAATTAAACATTTAGGATTTAGTGTGTTTCTAATCCATCCTAGCATGTTTCTTCATCTTGTTCTATCTTAGTATGGTCTCCTTAGTTGCCTCTGAGAATGTCTTAAACCTGATTACCTGAAACACGTGAAAAGTAACTGTCAACTACAGACGTAGTTGGTGAGAACAATAGGTTTAAACATTTGTAAACATGAGTATATGATATAAGACATAGGTAAGTTAAAGCATCATAAGATTCACACGGATGAGCTGTAACCCAAACTAACATCAAGTAAGAAAATGAGTGTAAACAGTCCAATCACTGTTCGCACGACAGCCAATAATATCAAGTCCCAAACCACGTTTGGAGTTAGATAATACGTCAGCAGTTTTGATAACCATATGACACCAGACCTGCAGTTGGCTTTTAAAAGCAAATTTAAAAGCCAACTCCATCCTGGATAAGAAAACAATGACACCAGACCTGCAGTTAGCTTTTAAAACAAATTTAAAAGCTAACTCCATCCTGGATAAGAAACAATGTGTCCGCTTTCCCTTGTTGTGATCACCCAGTACTAACGCTAATGAATATGATACTTGATGGGTTTATAAGTTTGTTTACAACAATAGACACCATGTTTATGAATCTTACTTTAACCGGATGTGTTAATGTCTTATTGAAAACCTGGATTTAACTCCACGAGTTGAATCCTTTGTTTATGTAACATGAAAATGAATCCCTTGATTTGATTACCATGATGTGAACCATATGATTTGAATACCATGAAATGAACCATTTGATTTGAATACCACAAAATGAACCACTTGCTTTGAATACCATGATATAGTGACCTTGTGTAACAACAAGGTTTTTAACAAAAGAAAGAGTTTATGAAATCATTTATTTAAAAATGTTTATCCTTTAAAAGAACATTTGAGTAAAACTGTTATAAAACATTTCAAGAAAACATTATAAAATCCTTTTTAGTAATAAGGGTTTAATAGTAAATAATTCCTTTAAAACAGTTGACAATTTCCTTAAACAGTTGAAGAATCACTTGGATTCATAGGATAAACCTGTAATGTTTATGAATGCACATAAACTGTGCAATGAAACAAGATTGAAATAGCGGTTTTGATCACGTGTTCCACCCCAAAACAGTTATAAAACAGTAAAAGAGGGGCTAAAGTTCTCACCTGTCTGCAGTAGACTCTGAACTAAACAGTTAGCAAGTAGCAAACAGGACTTCTAATTGTTTCCTATAACATTGTAATCATACATAAGATATAGGATTTATAATTGTATAACTTTGATTCATTGATTGACTTGTGATCTCTCGAACTTGATTAACACTTGAAAGTTATGTCTTGGATTAATTGATTGATCATGGGTGCAAGAAACTAATGTGAAATGTTCATTTATGCATAAATTATGCATAAATGATATTTGTTTGTGAAATTGAGAACCATTGTTTAACATGAGTTATGAAAGAATGTTCCAATTGCTTTAAGTCTTTATGATTGTGACTTGATCTTGTAATTAGGATAAGTTGCAACTTAAACCAATTATGATCAATTTCGCATGTACTTAGAGTTTGTGGGCCACACCATGGGCCTTAAGCCCATAAAACTATGATAGGCTTAATTATAGGTCCATGGGTCCCTTATGTTAACGAGGGCTAATTGATTATGATATTGGGCCAAGTGGGTGTGATTTGGCCCAAATACATTTCTATCGTCCTTAATACGTGTCAAGAACAATATCATACCGATCACAATATCAGTGAACCGAATGAAATTGAATTGAGCCCAAGGAATTTGAGTTGGGTCTAACAATGTATAGGTAGGCCATATAAAGTTTCAAGTGACATTGGGCCAAATTAAGTTCATAATGGGCCTATATGACTCAAGTGGGCTTGGTTTAAGTCCAATGGTCGTTCACTATTGAAATTGGGCCACGTAGAACCGCATTGGGCCAAGATGAGTTACGGTTTGCCACTTGGGCAGCGAACCCTCTTGATGCTAGCATAGGGTTCGTCGGTCATGACTCTACATCAAGGTTCGGTCACTTGTGTGCATGCAAGGGTTCGCCTAATACCATGGTTCGTCTGCATGGGTTCAGTCTAGAGGGTTCGTGAGAAGGCCGGCATGCAGGGTTCGTTCAACACTTGATGGGTTCGTGAATGGCTCCTTAGGGTTCGCTGTGCATGCCACGAACCATGCAAGGTTCGTGAAGGATCTTCATGTAGGGTTCGTGGGAGAGAGCTGGTTGGAAGGTTCGACCCCTAGACCTTCGACGAACCTGTAAGTTCCTTCATCATCATCATTTCTAAACCACGATCTAAGTCATTCTAATCTTGAGAAAGGTTACCACATGTGCGAAATACATAAAATGATGCAAGAGGGCCGGTTATGTGAGCTTTTAACAAACCAACACACCAAAAACCCTAATTTCCGAAGCTTCCTTGAATCATACCTCGTTTTTGGCTGGACAAAGCTGCGTAAATCTTGTACTTTCGTGTAGAGTTTGTCTAGAGCTTCGCGTGTACACCAAGAACGTCGAAATCCGTTGAGAAACGAGTGAGATACGCGCGATTGAAGTTCGTTTTCTAGAGAGAGAGAGGGTAGACGGGAATTGTAGAGAGAGAATGGGTTGTTGGGTGCATTTATGAGAAAATTAGCCTTGTTCAAGGCTTTTATAGTCCGGGTAGTATCCGGGTTCGTTTCGGTTGCTCGGTTCGCGTTTCCGAAACGTAACGCGTATTTTACGCGGTTTAAGAATAAAAGAGTTGTTAAACTCATTAAAATGATGAGTTTCAAAATTGTAAAAATATAAAATAATTAATATAATTATTTTTACTCTACGTGTGTTGTCGGATCGTTAAACATTCGAAATTACGTGTATACCCGCAATCGCGTACGTTTTCCGATCGTATTAATTATTTAAAGTCGTTTAATCGTAATTATAAGTTCAACATTCGTATTATTATGGATCGTCACCCATAACTATACTCAGTCTCGCTTACAGATTACGATCTTTGTTGAATTAATTAAATGTCATAGTATTCGTCTCGACACTACGCACTAACACTAACCTGTTACACCGAACGCAGTATATATATAGGGCTCACTCTCGCTGCCCACCACTGTTTCGATATAACAAGTTACTGTTCTTGCTTAGTGAAATCGACTGTAAATAAGTAATACATACTTGTTTTCTGATTACTAAGGTCCTGTAACACACAAGCACACATTTTGAACATACGAATCACATTGATGAACTGAACCATGAATAGACACTGTTCTAACATTGTTTACAACTACATGACTATATGCACAAATGTTACAGTCTCCCCTAGTTAAGGGAATTTCGTCCCGAAATTAACTAGCCGAAGATACTGTAAAAAGATGAGGGTACTTAAGTTTCATCTGGTCTTCACGTTCCCAGGTGAACTCAGCACCGCGTTTGCCCTCCCATCGCACTTTCACGATCGGGATACGGCTGCGTTTAAGTTTCTTGACCCCATGATCCATGATCTCAACTGGACGTTCTATGAATTGCATGTTGTTCTGAATCTGTATGTCTTCCAGTGGAATCTGAACATCATGATCCGCCAAGCATTTCTTAAGATTCGATACATGAAAAGTATCGTGAACATTGCTTAGCTCCACTGGAAGTTTGAGTTTGTAGGCTACGGGACCAATCCGTTCCAGGATCTCAAAAGGTCCAACATACCTTGGTGCAAGTTTCCCTTTCTTCCCGAATCGGACAACGCCTTTCCAGGGAGAAACCTTAAGTAAGACTCGGTCACCGACTTGAAACTCAAGCGGTTTCCGACGACGATCAGCATAACTCTTTTGCCGATCTCGTGCGGCCTTAAGCCTTGACTGAATGATTGTGATTTTGTCTGATGTTTCCTGAATGAGTTCTGGTCCTACGACCTGTGAGTCACCAACCTCGGTCCAACAGACCGGTGATCGGCACTTTCTACCATATAAAGCCTCGAATGGTGCACATTGAATGCTTGTATGGTAGCTATTGTTATATGAAAACTCAATGAGTGGTAGATGAGTGTCCCAACTTCCACCGAAGTCAATGACACAAGAACGAAGCATGTCCTCAAGTGTTTGGATAGTCCTCTCGCTTTGGCCGTCGGTTTGGGGATGATACGCCGTGCTAAGATTAACACGCGTTCCCAAAGCCTTTTGCAATGATTGCCAAAAGCGAGAAGTGAAACAACTATCACGATCAGATATGATTGATGTTGGAGTACCATGACGTGCAATGATTTCGTTGATGTACAATGTGGATAACTTCTCCATCTTGTAATCCTCTCGGATAGGGAGAAAATGAGCAGATTTGGTGAGTCGATCAACGATCACCCAAATCGAATCGTAACCTCGCGGAGTTCTCGGCAACTTTGTTATGAAATCCATGGAAATTTGCTCCCATTTCCATTGAGGAATTTCAGGTTGCTGTAGAAGTCCCGAAGGCTTTTGATGTTCTGCTTTGACTTTTGAACAGGTAAGACATTTTCCCACATACAGTGCTATGTCTTTCTTCATTCCCGGCCACCAGTAAGATGTCCTCAAATCCTGATACATCTTGTCGGCTCCAGGATGAACTGAGTATCGCGACTTATGAGCCTCATCACAGATGAGTGTGCGCAATTCTTCAGACTTTGGAATCCAAATGCGGCCGTTGAGATATAACACCCCATCAGCTCGAGGTTCTAGTTTCTTCTCAATACCACAATCCAAGTCTGTCTTGAGTTGATTGTTTGTTACTACTTGTTGTTGTGCAATACGAATCAAGTCTTTCAAGTTTGGCTGTGTGTTGATCTCCATGGCTCTTACACGAATCGGTTTGACTGGTTCCTTGCGACTAAGAGCATCCGCCACCACATTGGCTTTACCCGGATGGTAACGAATCTCACAGTCGTAATCAGTTAGAAGCTCAACCCAACGTCGTTGTCTCATGTTGAGTTCTTTCTGATTGAGAATGTGTTGTAGGCTCTTGTGGTCAGTGTAAATGACACATTTAGTACCATACAGGTAGTGTCTCCAAATCTTCAATGCAAAGACCACAGCCCCTAACTCAAGGTCATGAGTAGTGTAATTCTTCTCGTGAACCTTAAGTTGTCTTGAAGCATAAGCAATGACCTTGTCCCGTTGCATAAGTACACAACCGAGACCAAGGTTTGAAGCATCACAGTAGACAATGAAATCATCACTGCCTTCTGGAAGACTAAGGATAGGGGAATTGCATAACTTCTGTTTAAGAAGTTGAAATGCATCTTCTTGTTTCTGTCCCCATATAAAAGCTTGACTTTTCTGAGTCAATGTAGTGAGTGGCAAAGCAATCTTTGAGAAATTCTCAATGAATCTTCTATAATAACCTGCCAGACCCAGAAATGAACGAATCTCTGTTGGAGTAGATGGAGTAGTCCAGTTCTTAATCGCCTCAATCTTTGCTGGATCTACATGAATTCCATCTTTGTTTATGACATGTCCTAAGAAGTGAACTTCCTTTAGCCAAAATTCGCACTTTGAGAATTTAGCATAAAGGTGTTCCTCTCTTAGTAGTTCTAAGACTTTCCTCAAATGATCCCCATGTTCTTGTTCTGACTTGGAATAAATCAGGATATCATCAATAAAGACAATAACAAACTGATCTAAATATGGCCTGCAGACTCGATTCATCAAGTCCATGAACACTGCAGGTGCATTGGTCAGCCCAAATGGCATAACCACAAACTCATAGTGTCCATATCGAGTCCTAAATGCCGTCTTTGGTATATCCTCATCATTTACTCTTAACTGATGATACCCAGATCGTAAGTCAATCTTAGAGAAGCAAGTTGCTCCCTGTAATTGATCAAACAGATCATCGATCCTGGGCAGAGGACATCTATTCTTGATTGTCAACTTGTTCAGCTCACGATAGTCTATGCACATACGAAATGAACCGTCTTTCTTTTTGACAAAGAGAACCGGAGCTCCCCATGGAGAGAAACTCGGTCTTATAAAACCTTTGTCTAAAAGTTCTTGAAGCTGACTAGACAGTTCTTGCATCTCAGACGGTGCTAACCGATACGGTGACTTCGCCACTGGGTTTGCTCCAGGGACGAGATCAATTCTAAACTCCACTTGTCGGACTGGTGGTAGTCCAGGCAAGTCTTCTGGAAATACGTCTGGATAGTCTTTGATAACCGGTACGTCTCCAACTGCTTTCTTGTCAGGTTTCTTTTCCACCACGTGAGCTAAGAATGCATAATATTTCTTCTTCAGATACTTCCTCGCCTTGATGCACGATACAATCTTCAATTCGCGGCAGGGTTTCTCACCGTAGACTATCATCGTTTCGCCGGACGGTAGGGGAATTCGAATAAGTTTCTCCGAGCATACGATTTCAGCATTATTCTTAGATAGCCAATCCATTCCTACTACAACTTCGAAGCTTCCGAGAGTCATAGGAATGAGATCGATGGAAAAGAGATGGTCATTTAGTCTTAGCTCACAAGCATGAATTATGGAATCTACAACTATGGTTTTACCATTTGCTACTTCTACGGTATAGGGAGCAGTAAGTGTTGATAGTTGCATATTAAGCAAAGAAGCAGTATGAGTAGAGATAAAACTTTTATCGGCACCAGTATCAAATATGATAGGAACATAATGATCATTGATAAGAAATGTACCCGTGATGACTGCCGGCTCTTCACGTGCTTCAGCAGTTCCAATAACAAAAGCACGAGCAGCAGCAGTATTGTTGTTGAGTTTTGGACACTGATTTCTGGAGTGTCCCTCTGCCCCACAATTATAGCAAGCTCTTCCACCTGTAGTAGCAGTGGTGGTGGTAGCAGTTGTGGCAGCAGCAAGATGTGCAGATCGGCAGGTAGCTGCCAAGTGTCCCATACGCCCACACTTGAGACACTTTCTGCATGCAATAGTGGGTAGATGATGGTATTGGCATTTGGTGCAGAGTGGCAATGGACCAGTATAAGGCTTTCTGACTGTGGAAGATTGTGGCATAGCAGTAATGGGTGTGGCATGAGTGGGAGTAACTGCAGTCAGGGCTGCAAAGTTCTTGATTGTCTTTTGCTTCTTCCTCTTTTGATGATGCTGTTCAGGCTTTTTGCCTTCATCAGTCTGTGCTCTTTTGAATCCCTTTCGGGTGAGCACTCCAGATTTCACATATTCTTCAGTGAGTGAAGCACCAAGTTGAATTGCTGCTTCCAAAGTAGTGGGGTTGTTCCCCATGACAGTTCCCCTAACTACTAAGGGTAGACCTTCAATGTACTTCTCTATCCTGCGGGATAGAGGAGTAACCAAATGGGGTACCAGAATGCACAACTCATGGAATCGAGTTGTATACTTTGTGTTCTCTCCACTATCTTGCACCAGATTCCACATCTCCACCTCCAGTTTCTTCAGTTCATGACGTGGACAAAACTTTTCCACAAGTAAGTTCTTGAATCCGTCCCATGGTAAAGCTAGAGCAACTTCACGTCCTCTGGTGTTCTTCTCAGAGTTCCACCAGGTGAGTGCTCCCTTATGAAAAGCACTTGAGGCCATTTTGACCTTCAGATTTTCAGGGCATCCTGTGAAGTCGAGAATGTCTTCAATGCTTTCCAGCCATTGCAGTAGGCCGGTAGCTCCCTCGGTACCAGAGTACTTAGGAGGTTTAGCATCGTTGAACTGCTTGAAAGTAAAGTTAGCAGTTCCAGTGTTAGTGGCATTTGAGTTGTGTGCAGAATCACCGGTACTTCCCCGAAGATTCTGGGTAATATCAGTGACCATACCCGGGATCACATCCCGCATATGAACCGCGATAGCTCGAGCAATCTTGTTGATCTCATCGTCGTTGCCACTTGTTGAACCCCCTCCGTTAGGATCACGTCGGGGAGGCATTCTACGAATAGAAGCCACAAGTGGGTCAGTAATGAGGAAGGATACAATTGAATGTTCATGATAAGGTCAGTAATATATCCATACTACTAGTATTATCATTCAATTGTAATATGATCCAGTACACGTATAAGTTATCAACTTATTTGCATACTTATCATGTGAATATGTACGATGTTCCATGATCTCTCCACCAAACCTACACACTGACACTTTCCCGATATACCGAAAATAGCTTATATATAGGGCTCACTCTCGCTGCCCACCACCGTTTCGATATACCACGATCATGCCCTTGCTAGCATTTGGCAACACGTTTGTACTGATTTCCAAGTGTGTTCCATCGATTAAGAATCTCATGATCTTTGATCGTCTTGAACTATGATTGATTCCATGATTGAACTATGATTATGTTATGCGTGCACCTACTAACAGTTGTTAACATGTAGAACTAAGTCATACGTGTGTTCTACACTTTCCTGTTAACCTATGTCAGTAAGTACTAATGATGTAATCACTTAAGAATTTCACTTAAGGTTTACATTTACAGAATGTTCACAACTTGATTGATTCACCATAATGTTTGGTTCATCCAAGTTTGAATTGCACTATGATTTGATTCACCAATGATTGTTTCCCAAATGTTTGTATCCCATGTGCTTGACTAATGATCCATGTGTCCAGTTGATCCCGAATCCTCACTCCAAATACAAACGCCGGATTTCCCTTAACATACTGAAATAAGCTTATATATAGGGTAAGCTCTCATCGACCCACCACTTACCTCAACACATCAGCGTTAATCCGTCGTCTATATTTGGGGCTAAGATTCCAACCGTTGATTGATTATGATTGTTTCATGATTGCCTCTTGTTCTGTGACTATGATAATGATTATGTAAACCATGGTTCTTAATTTACTTAGAAATTAAAACCTTAGGTTTTAGCATGTGTGTCCTAGGTTAATTAACCTAGGTTCTCAATACCTACAGTATCGAGTATAATGATCTCTTGTGAGAACTTCAACTAAAGAATACTGTTACACAGATTCTAAGTTATAAAGTTCCTATGATAATGAACACCTGATAATGATAACAATGATAACAATGACAAGGATTTCAAATCAAGATTCTAAATTAATAGATCTTGACCTTTGAATTCCTATACTGAATGTGACAAGGACTTTAGATCAAAGATAACAATCTTTGCCTCTAAATCCCATAATGAATATGACAAGGACTTTAGATCAAAGATAACAATCTTTGCCTCTAAATCCCATAATGAATATGACAAGGACTTTAGATCAAAGATAACAATCTTTGCCTCTAAATCCCATAATGAATATGACAAGAAATTCATATCAAAGATACTGAAACTACAGATCTTTGCCTCTGAATTTCTATAATGATCTCTGTGTGAGAATTTCAGATCAAGGATACTAAGAATACAGATCCTTGCCTCTGAAATCCTTAATGCATATGTGTGAGAATTTAATTCGGTTTCTAAAATTATAGAATTCCGATTCAAATTCCTTGACTCGATATCTAATCTTAGTAAAATGTCCTAAGATCTTTCAAGCTTAATGTAGACTTAATGCTTACTTAAGTTACTTAGATCCTAAGTATCCTCAAGCCTATAGCACTTAGTCCTATTGGGTAGCTTAGGTTATAGTCTAGGTCATTAAACATTGGGTTTTTCCTAGTTCTCTACAACCTTGGCTCTGATACCAACCTGTCACACCCCTGCGCCGCGTGCGGAATCCACGGCGCGGTGACGTATGAACAGTTGAATCATGCACAAGTATTGAATAAGAACAACCACAATGGATTACTACATTTCATAATGTTTAGACAGTTGATTAGTTACAGACAATCTATCTACCAAAAGTAAGACAACTACAGACCCAAAATATAGTTTACAAAATAAGACTCCAAACAAGACAATTAAACATTTAGGATTTAGTGTGTTTCTAATCCATCCTAGCATGTTTCTTCATCTTGTTCTATCTTAGTATGGTCTCCTTAGTTGCCTCTGAGAATGTCTTAAACCTGATTACCTGAAACACGTGAAAAGTAACTGTCAACTACAGACGTAGTTGGTGAGAACAATAGGTTTAAACATTTGTAAACATGAGTATATGATATAAGACATAGGTAAGTTAAAGCATCATAAGATTCACACGGATGAGCTGTAACCCAAACTAACATCAAGTAAGAAAATGAGTGTAAACAGTCCAATCACTGTTCGCACGACAGCCAATAATATCAAGTCCCAAACCACGTTTGGAGTTAGATAATACGTCAGCAGTTTTGATAACCATATGACACCAGACCTGCAGTTGGCTTTTAAAAGCAAATTTAAAAGCCAACTCCATCCTGGATAAGAAAACAATGACACCAGACCTGCAGTTAGCTTTTAAAACAAATTTAAAAGCTAACTCCATCCTGGATAAGAAACAATGTGTCCGCTTTCCCTTGTTGTGATCACCCAGTACTAACGCTAATGAATATGATACTTGATGGGTTTATAAGTTTGTTTACAACAATAGACACCATGTTTATGAATCTTACTTTAACCGGATGTGTTAATGTCTTATTGAAAACCTGGATTTAACTCCACGAGTTGAATCCTTTGTTTATGTAACATGAAAATGAATCCCTTGATTTGACTACCATGATGTGAACCATATGATTTGAATACCATGAAATGAACCATTTGATTTGAATACCACAAAATGAACCACTTGCTTTGAATACCATGATATAGTGACCTTGTGTAACAACAAGGTTTTTAACAAAAGAAAGAGTTTATGAAATCATTTATTTAAAAATGTTTATCCTTTAAAAGAACATTTGAGTAAAACTGTTATAAAACATTTCAAGAAAACATTATAAAATCCTTTTTAGTAATAAGGGTTTAATAGTAAATAATTCCTTTAAAACAGTTGACAATTTCCTTAAACAGTTGAAGAATCACTTGGATTCATAGGATAAACCTGTAATGTTTATGAATGCACATAAACTGTGCAATGAAACAAGATTGAAATAGCGGTTTTGATCACGTGTTCCACCCCAAAACAGTTATAAAACAGTAAAAGAGGGGCTAAAGTTCTCACCTGTCTGCAGTAGACTCTGAACTAAACAGTTAGCAAGTAGCAAACAGGACTTCTAATTGTTTCCTATAACATTGTAATCATACATAAGATATAGGATTTATAATTGTATAACTTTGATTCATTGATTGACTTGTGATCTCTCGAACTTGATTAACACTTGAAAGTTATGTCTTGGATTAATTGATTGATCATGGGTGCAAGAAACTAATGTGAAATGTTCATTTATGCATAAATTATGCATAAATGATATTTGTTTGTGAAATTGAGAACCATTGTTTAACATGAGTTATGAAAGAATGTTCCAATTGCTTTAAGTCTTTATGATTGTGACTTGATCTTGTAATTAGGATAAGTTGCAACTTAAACCAATTATGATCAATTTCGCATGTACTTAGAGTTTGTGGGCCACACCATGGGCCTTAAGCCCATAAAACTATGATAGGCTTAATTATAGGTCCATGGGTCCCTTATGTTAACGAGGGCTAATTGATTATGATATTGGGCCAAGTGGGTGTGATTTGGCCCAAATACATTTCTATCGTCCTTAATACGTGTCAAGAACAATATCATACCGATCACAATATCAGTGAACCGAATGAAATTGAATTGAGCCCAAGGAATTTGAGTTGGGTCTAACAATGTATAGGTAGGCCATATAAAGTTTC
Organism: Mikania micrantha; assembly: GCA_009363875.1. Classification (NCBI taxonomy): domain Eukaryota; kingdom Viridiplantae; phylum Streptophyta; class Magnoliopsida; order Asterales; family Asteraceae; genus Mikania; species Mikania micrantha. Next base: position 79,182,821 of record CM018691.1, on the reverse strand, counting down.
AAGTGACATTGGGCCAAATTAAGTTCATAATGGGCCTATATGACTCAAGTGGGCTTGGTTTAAGTCCAATGGTCGTTCACTATTGAAATTGGGCCACGTAGAACCGCATTGGGCCAAGATGAGTTACGGTTTGCCACTTGGGCAGCGAACCCTCTTGATGCTAGCATAGGGTTCGTCGGTCATGACTCTACATCAAGGTTCGGTCACTTGTGTGCATGCAAGGGTTCGCCTAATACCATGGTTCGTCTGCATGGGTTCAGTCTAGAGGGTTCGTGAGAAGGCCGGCATGCAGGGTTTGTTCAACACTTGATGGGTTCGTGAATGGCTCCTTAGGGTTCGCTGTGCATGCCACGAACCATGCAAGGTTCGTGAAGGATCTTCATGTAGGGTTCGTGGGAGAGAGCTGGTTGGAAGGTTCGACCCCTAGACCTTCGACGAACCTGTAAGTTCCTTCATCATCATCATTTCTAAACCACGATCTAAGTCATTCTAATCTTGAGAAAGGTTACCACATGTGCGAAATACATAAAATGATGCAAGAGGGCCGGTTATGTGAGCTTTTAACAAACCAACACACCAAAAACCCTAATTCCCGAAGCTTCCTTGAATCATACCTCGTTTTTGGCTGGACAAAGCTGCGTAAATCTTGTACTTTCGTGTAGAGTTTGTCTAGAGCTTTGCGTGGACACCAAGAACGTCGAAATCCGTTGAGAAACGAGTGAGATACGCGCGATTGAAGTTCGTTTTCTAGAGAGAGAGAGGGTAGACGGGAATTGTAGAGAGAGAATGGGTTGTTGGGTGCATTTATGAGAAAATTAGCCTTGTTCAAGGCTTTTATAGTCCGGGTAGTATCCGGGTTCGTTTCGGTTGCTCGGTTCGCGTTTCCGAAACGTAACGCGTATTTTACGCGGTTTAAGAATAAAAGAGTTGTTAAACTCATTAAAATGATGAGTTTCAAAATTGTAAAAATATAAAATAATTAATATAATTATTTTTACTCTTCGTGTGTTGTCGGATCGTTAAACATTCGAAATTACGTGTATACCCGCAATCGCGTACGTTTTCCGATCGTATTAATTATTTAAAGTCGTTTAATCGTAATTATAAGTTCAACATTCGTATTATTATGGATCGTCACCCATAACTATACTCAGTCTCGCTTACAGATTACGATCTTTGTTGAATTAATTAAATGTCATAGTATTCGTCTCGACACTACGCACTAACACTAACCTGTTACACCGAACGCAGTATATATATAGGGCTCACTCTCGCTGCCCACCACTGTTTCGATATAACATGTTACTGTTCTTGCTTAGTGAAATCGACTGTAAATAAGTAATACATACTTGTTTTCTGATTACTAAGGTCCTGTAACACACAAGCACACATTTTGAACATACGAATCACATTGATGAACTGAACCATGAATAGACACTGTTCTAACACTGTTTACAACTACATGACTATATGCACAAATGTTACAGTTAACTTGGTTAAACAACTAAGTAATCATTTATTCTAGCAAACAAGTTAGTTTAGTTAGACTAAAAGCTACATAAATCTAACTAGAAGTTGAGGGGTTAAAATGTCAATGTGTAACTTGAACAAGAGGGATTTAAATGGTAAAGGGTGGTCAAAGTAGTCAAAATTCCCAAATTATTTTCTTTCTCAAGGAGGTCGACGAACACAAGGAAGAAAAAACCAAATTTTTCTGATTTTAAGCAAAATCTCCATCAATTCTTGGATTGATTTTGAATGCAATCACATACAAAGATTCTTCTTGCATCATAGAACATATTGGTAAGTGATTTTATGAGTTTTGACCAAATTTTCGTGGGTCACCATGGGGTTTAGTGGGTTTGTGTAAAAACTTGAAATGAGTTGTTAATGAGTGAAAAATAATTGGAGGTTCATGTAGATTAACCTGAAATCACATACTTTGAGATTTGATGATGATGCATGATGGTTAATTAGTGTATTTTAGGTGATTAAGTTGTGAGTTAGAAATCTTATGCACACAAGATGTTTGTATAAATGTCAAATCAAAAAGAAAGAAAAGTGCAGATTGAAATTATTTTGATTTCTGTACTGTTTTAGAAAAATCATATAAAATCAATTGTACCTCTGATTGAGGCGTATTTTATATGGTTAGAAAGGTATTTGAGAGTACTACAATTTGTCTTTGAAACTCATAAACTGATTCGGGTTGTAAGGGAGTCAAAATGGACGATTTTTATAGCATGATTGAAATCTCAGCATGCTAATAGAAAACAATTTTGTTGCTGTGCTGATTTTTGAAAAAATCATATAAAATCAACCGATATTCGGTTTGGGTCATATAATATATCGTTGGAAAGCTTATTGGATCTACTTTCTACAGATTTTTAGAATTAGAAAATGTATGGACACTAAGTACACAAAAACTGCAGTTTAAAACAGCTTAACATATTTTTGTAAAAAGCTGAATTTTTGGTTAAAGGATGAATCTGTCCCGTTCTTTGAAAATTCATATAACATCATATAAAAATCTATAGAAAATGTATCTTATATGGTTGGAAAGTTCTTAGAGTTTACGACAATTCATATTTGAACATCAAAGGTTGAATAAAACCATATGTTGATCAAATTTGGCAATTTTAGTAGCAACTTGGAAAGTTGCTGCACTAAATTGAGATTTTTCCAAAATGAGATAAAATTGGGAAATTGATTTTATATGATCTTGAACAAGAATTAGTGGTACTATTAGATCATATACATATAGGTGGGTGTGTTACAAGTGTCTAAGATACTTGAAAAATGGATAGGATCCATATTTACACTAAAGGGTCAAAAATGAGAATTTGGTATAGACATGTAGAAATGAAGACCCTTGTGTAAGTAAGTGGTTTGTTTGAAATTGTAAATGCTAAATGGCATGTGTGCTATATTATTTTTATAGGAAATGAAATTGAAAGTGAAATCAATAGGCCAAGAAGAAGTTACGAGGTTTAGCATTCCTATGGGCCAAGGTGAGTTACCTACTCACTAATATGCAACCATAAGACATATTAGTGTTTATGTGTTATGTGATTATGTTTTTTGAAACTACTTGTAATTGACTTGTAGTAATTGTGACAAAATGAATGGTACATTGACCATATATGTCATGAAATGTAAAAAATATGAATATGAAACCACATGGGGTGGTATTTAACTACTTGATAGATGTCTTGTAGTATTGGATGAATGTTATGTGCTAATTGGATAAGTTGAAAAGTGTTATTAAATGTTAATTGATAATTGACATAGAAAATGATGACAATCCACATTGTGTGGAAGTATATGAATATGAAACCACATGGGGGTGGTAATTGGATTGTTGAATCAAATATTTGATGTGAGAATTTGAGTTTTGTTGAAATTGGTTAATGTTATGATATAATTGCATAACTAATGAAAATGTCATTATATGTTTAGAATAACTGACACAGATAATTAGAGATGATTCACATTCATGTGAAACAAATGTAAGACCATGATATATGGCATTTTGGTGATAAGCCACATTCGTGTGGAGGAACATGTAAGTCCATAATGAAATGGCGTTGGTGTTTGACATGTAAGTCCATAATGAAATGACATTGGAATTATCATGTAAGACCACTGGTGCGTGGCATGTTTTTCATGTAAGTTCATAAAGAAATGGCGTTGGTGTTTGTCATGTAAGTCCATAATAAAATGGCATTGGTATTTGTCATGTAAGTCCACATTGTGGTGGCGTTGGGCGTAATCCACGTATTGGTGGGTTTAAATGATAAGTTAATTAAAATGGGTTTTGACCTATTAAAGAAAAATTAACTTGAAAGTATGATTGTACAAATGTTTGATATGAATATTGGCTACACAAATTGATGTGAATAGTCAAATGAATGATAAATTGCATTAGACTTGAATTGATAAATTGAGGTTTGGGTGAGATAACCCAAAGCCTATTGTTTGTTTAAAAATTTGATAATTAATTGTTTGATAATGCAATTTGGTTGACAAAAAGGATGATAAGTCACCACGAATGGTTTGGGACTTAGTTAGCTTCCATGTAGCATTATGGAGTGGAAATTTGACGGTAATTAAAATGGTTGAGTTAATTAAACGGGTAATGTTGACCTGTTAGCAATATTTGGTGAATCAAATTGAAATTTATGGATTTTTGATATAATGATACTAAGATCATTAGATATGCTTAGTAATGTGATATATTGAAGTTTAAATGTATATTGAAACCCCGGAATGTTTAGAAATGGTTTTGGGTGTTTAAAACGTGAAATAGCTAAATAAGTTGTTGAAAGGGGAGTACAATATGCTGCTGGGGAGTACTGTACGCCGGCCAAAGTATGGTACGCTGAAAGGCTTCTGTTGTACGCTGGTGGTCTGGCGTATGTTACGCCGGGGCTGCCGTACCATACGCCGGGCTATGTAAAATTCCCGAATTTCAGTAATTGTCCTAACAACAGACAAAGGGATAAGCACTGAAAGAATAACCTTGGTTCATTCTTCAGTGATTATGCCTAACCGCGGATAGACCACAGTGGATATACAGTTGTTATACTCCACTAACTTTATATCTTCATGGTTATGCCATTTCCATTGTTACATTCTCTCCGTTGTTATGCTCCACTTGTTTTATCTTTCCATGGTTACACCATACATGTGGTTGTAACCCTGAGTAATTATTTCGTGGTTATCAACCTTTCCGTTGTTTTTACCTTTTTACCCTTTGACTTCGTTGATTGCCAGTTCTTTTCCCCTATTTATACCCGTCATTCCCAAATCCGTCGTTTTCATCTTCCGTTCTTACCCTAATTTTCAGAAACTTCATGATCATCTTCATTTATGAAGTTAATCACATTCAAACAAAAAATGCTCCTGCTGGTTAAGGATAGCTTCTTGTCAGGGATGTCATCTGGCTTGGTGCATTTACGCTAATCCTTTGTCTAAACTTAATGCTCAAGATGATTCAGAGTAGTGGCATCAGACCAAGCTTCATTCCAGACAAAACACTGTCTGTACTTCAAGATTTTGCATGGTAGTACTTGTTTGGCCTTTTTGTTTGTCTCTCTCCTCTTTTTACAGGTTTGTCTTTTAGTTAAAAATCCTAAAAATGACTTTTTATTTTTTGCTATTAGTATCAATGGTTTCTTATGATTTCGCTTATACTTTGAAACGATTACTTTTACTTATTCTTCCTCTCGTGAACTCAAGGCAAGTTCTATAACTGTGTTCTTCATTTGAAACAGTTACTTTTACTTCAATTTTCTTTCAAAACCCCTGAAAATTTTCAAGAGTCTGTTCATCTTCTACAATCATCCATGGCGATTGACTCTCTGAAACTCAAGCCAGTACACAACCTTGTTGCATACCTCACTAAGTCCTCTAAATACCCCCACTATGATGAGGTGATCGATATTCTTTCAAACTCTTTTGTTCATACTGCTCTCACTATGAACCCTCCCATTTATGTCTCTGCCCTTAACCAATTATGGGCAAACTCTACTTTGGTAACTAAGGATAACATTGTTAAAAGCATAACCTTAGAGGTTTTTGGTAAACAGGTTACCATTACCCTATCCTTTCTAGGCTTTTCTCTCAATCTTGTTGACACTGATGCTCCCACAACCGTTCTTCTTAGGATCCTTAATGCTGAATTTATTCAGTGTGATTACCTGGGAGGTCTTAAGAACAGAACCTTGTACAAGGCCTATCTCTATCCCATGTACAAGTTTTTGTATCACACCATTCATCAATGTCTTTCTAAGAAAACTACAAGTTGGGGAGAAATGTCATATGGCATGCAATATGTCATGTATGCACTTCTCACCAACAAGAGGGTAAGTCTGTCTCAAATCATCTTTAGCCATTTGGTCATCACCAAAAGGCCCCCAAGTTTCTGATGTATCCCAGGTTTGTGATGGCATGTCTGTTTAATGAGTTAAACATTGTTTGTCATATTGCCCCTCATTCTTACATCAAGGCAATTGACAAACAAACCTTTGCTAGGCTAAACACTGATGCAAAGGTTTTGGATGACACTGAGGACACAGCCGTCCCAGGTGAACCCATATCCACCTCCTCTTCCACACCTGCCAAGGTACAAACCAAAAGAAAACAATCAACCAAAGCCCCTCACTCCAAGAAACCCTAAAAGACTATTCAGGAAGATGAGATCCCTGAGCAAGTCATTTTCCACACTCAATAAGAAAATCCATGTGACCCATCCTCACAGGTGGATCCTAAATCTCACACACAACTAGCTACTCATCAATCCTCTCAACATGATGATGCTGTAATCGATAGGGAACCCCCACAAACCACTGAAGTATCACTTGATACTCAGGAGGCAGTCCTATCTACCAGGGACACTCCTAGTTCTTCAACCCACCAAAGCACTGATTCCATAACCCATATTCTCCAAGAAATTGACACTACTCTTGAACCTACTGGTTCTCCTTTCACCACAAAACTTGAAGAGAAGCCTCTTCAAACCAGGGTCCAAGATGGTCAATTTTCACCCCATGGAGATGAGGATGAGATCAGGGTGTCAAGCCCATCTAGACACCCAGGTCATGTAACTGTAGCATCCAATCCTCATGATAGCCCAAAGGGTCTTCATCTGGATGGATCAGGCAATAAGACTCCAACTACGGCAATGGCTGATGAAGTTCTTGAAACTCAGGCCAGAAATCCCAGTTTCAAGAAAAAGGAGTACATGACAATCCTGAAATGGACTCGGGTCATGTTGAAACTGACACACCTGCCAGGGATTTGGATGATATCCTTAAACAGATTGACGAATCAAACCTCAAAATTCAGGAATTAATGGCAATAGTCACCACCATTCGGGCTAATGTAGCCAAATTCACTGAGTTGGTTACAAAGGTCTTGAATGAAAAAGACATGCAATTCAAATCCAACCCAATGCAGGAACCCTTACTTGAAGGTCCCCCAAGTACTACACCCACTTCAAATATTCCTACCTGTCACACCCCGAGTCGGCGGGCCGGATCGAATGTCCCGTCGGGCGGAAGGTTATCGGGGCGCGATATCGTGTGATAATCGGAGTGATCAGATTGTATACATAGCACAACATTTGAGAATAACTAACGCACAGTAATAATAACTAGAAGTTTCAAAGTTAAATTTCAACTGTCATGTTTGATAATTTAACTAGGCAAACATATCCCATAGAATCATAAGTCTACTATCTTGTGACCGAACAAGATGTCAAACTGATTCACTGTCTACGAGCAAAATATGTGCTTCCAAAAGTACTAGGTCCATTATCTAGGTATCCTAGAATACATCCGGCAACCTTAATCTAATCCTGTATGTCACCTGAGAAAGCATGTAATAAAACAAAGTCAACACATGGTTGGTGAGTTCATATTGTTTGGTTTAAAAATGAATTTGAATAAACCTGACCGAATGACAACCTTAACCTCACCAACAACCACCTATCATATCTACCCAAGTATGCTTATATATAGAGCATACGTAGGGTCAAGCTTACCACCAGCCCAGCCGCCAGCCCACCACATACCGAGCTACATAGTATATTGTTCTTGGTGATAATTAAGCATTTCATCCCATACACTGAATTGACAACCATAAACAATCTGAAAATGTTAACCTTTGAAGCATCTGAAAATGTTATCCTTTGTACAATCTGAAAGTGACCACCTTTGAACACCCGAAATGACAACCTTAATCTCACTAACAACCACCTATGTTATCTAGCCAAGTATGCATATATATATAGGGCATACGTAGGGTCAAGATTACCGCCAGCCCAGCCGCCAGCCCACCACATACCAAACCGTATAACATATTGTTTTTAATGATAATTAAGCATTTCACTCTCAACCAACATCACACACATACGACAACCATGGCAAATATAAATCATCGTTTATTAAAATGCTTAAATAAATGAATAGATAAACATTAAATTAAAATCTAAGTCCTAATGATTGGGCCTTGGTCAACTCGAGTAGACTAGTCTAGCAATCAAGGTTCTTAGTAGTTGAGGAAATCTGTAAATATCATCAAACATGCGACCTATAATCATTCAGTCTAGCTATGACGTCTTAAAATACAGGATTTTAATGATCGTTCTTGTACGTTCTTGATCGTTCAGTTCTTTGGCACATGCTATCTTTGAATATTTCCCAGATATTCCTTTGAAACTGATTAGGGGATTGTATAAATATCATTAAACATGCGTCCTAAACTCAATCAGTCTAGCTAAGACATCTTTTGAAATATTGGATTGGCACATGCTATCTTTGTCATTTCCCAGACATTCCCCCGAAAATTATTTGATCTTTGAAAACAGTTCTTTGAAAACAGATCGTTGGAAATAGTACTTTGAAAATAGATCGTTGAAAAGGGTACTTTGAAAATAGATCGTTGAAAATGTTTACTTGAAATGAAACAATTACCCACTTATGATAAGTAAATAATCCTTTATGAAATCTGAAATAAGTTTACCTAGACATAATCTAGGATAACAATTATGCATACAAAACATATATGATTTAATAGCATTTAAGTGAAAATATATTCCAAGGAAAATAATTTACGCATGCTTCTCAGCCCCGCGTTGATAAAACAAAAATGTTTAGAAAAGGGGCAATGAACTCACAAGTTTAAGTTTTAGAGCATTGAATCTGTGTAAAAGTATTGAATATGGACATTGTATATGAGTATCGAGTATTTGAGTATAAGAAAATGTACATTTGATAAAATATATGTCCGACGAAATATGAAAGTATTCATAACCCTTCAAACATAACTTGTAAACAATTTAACAGTCAACAATTTATAAACAATTTATAATCAGTAAACAATTTATTAAACATGACAAACATTTATATAAAACAGTTACATAAAACATTTAACATGTTTCACAGTCCCGCAGTAAAATAAAAGAGTTTGAAAAGGGACAAATGAACTCACCTGTGTTGCTATGCAATTGAATCACGAAAAATATGCGTGCTCGTTAATTGTAGTCTATGTATCTTCAGCACCTGAGTTGATTTATTATGATTTGAATACAACAATTATTTAGATTTGACGTATATACAGTTTAGGTCTCGGTGTGAAACTAAGCGTATTATATACTTTCTAACGTGTTGCTAGAATTTCTCTAAATTATTCTAATTTGTTATCCCTTACCCTTGACTGATAAAGAATTAACCTTGTTTACATAAGGTTTACAAAATAAAGGACTTAATCTTTTAATAAATCATCATCTATAAATTCTTGTTTAAATTATAACATTTTGTGTTTAGAAAATCATCTAACTTACTTTAAAATATAAAATATATTTATATCATATAAATCGTTATATTTTAGTAAAATATAAATTATTTTTATGAAACGTACAAGTTAAACATGTTAGGACTTAAGTTAACCCAAGTAGGTTAATCGCTAAGCCCCTTAATAGTTCTTTGTTATCATCCTTGATTCTTGTCCCTTATTGAATTGATTATCGATTAAGTTATTCATTTGAACAAATCAATGGATCATCAACTTAAGTGTTGAACGAAAACTCCAAGTATTGATTATGGGCATCTTAGTGTCAGTATTCTGATACTTAGTTAAAGTAAACCCTCTTTGTTACCTTGTTCAAAACATGACTTAGTTTTAAAGCTTTAACTTGTTTTAAACTATGATTTATGATCAAACATTTGTTTTAAAGTTTACCAATGTTTACTAACAATGTTTAAGTAATATGAATTTAAAGTAGCCTACCCAATTGTAGGATTCGAAGGGTGTAGTTATCGTCGTGTTCGTATGGGTGACGATCCGAACGAATGCGCGCCACAACTGTACGATTCGATTAAAACAGTTAAATTTAATGTTTCAGAAACTTAAAATAAACAAAAGATATTAGTTAATTTACTAGGAATTACCACCTAATTTAATTTAGGAAATTCTATTTTAAAATCGTAACGTTTCGTCGCGAAAACGAACGAAAACCGACGCGTTTAAGCAAACCGAACGAACCCGAACGCACTCGAAAGATTTAAGACATGTAAAGGCATTAAATGCCCATTTCTACAACTCACCTACCACTTTCTTTCTCTCTCCCGTCACTTTCTCTCTCTAACTTTCCTCTCTCTAAAAAAACCCCAGCTTATCTCACTAGAATCTCCACCAAATCGGACGTTTTTGGTGTCAAAACGACCGTTGAAATGAGTAGATCACGAAGAAACGAAGAGGTCGAGACCAGGATTGCACCATTTTAGGTAAAAATCAGCTAGAACGACCAAGCCTTAGGGTTCCCCCCCCTCTCGAACGGCCGGTCGTTTCAGCAGGGTTTTCGACCTGCAAAACCCTAGGAATCGCACGACACATGCTTAGGAGGGTATGGGAACCTGTGGCACACCTTGATAACCTACAATCCTAAGAAGTTTTAGTGGGGAACAGCTGTTGCAGCAAGGCCGAATGGGCATGCGAAGGACGCTGCGAATGAGGAACCCCCTATTCGCATGGGCTCTACGTGCGAATGATGTGCTTGCCGAACAAATGGACGAAGGGGCGAAGGAGCTACTGGCCGAGTAGGGCTACACTCGCTCGCATCTCATTCGGATCTCATGTACTTTCAGAACCTCCATTCGCATGACCTTGACAACCGCATGGTCATTACATTCGGATGACACCCAAGTTCGCATGGCCATCTACATTCGGCCGAACATTGCCAATCGTATGGCCTTCCATTCGTATGATGAGCTGCACGACTAAGAATCATTGAGAATCATAAGGGATGAGCCCATGGATTTGGTTGAAACGTGAATTAGTGAAGCAGGAAAATCATTAGGGTTTTCAAGTATGATAACCACCAACGCTAAGAGTTTTCAACACCAACTCCCTTCTAAACTACTTAAAACTATAAACATGGATTTAAACTATCAATTGAGCTTAAAACACTTGGGTTTTAATAAATGAAACCATGAGTGAGGTTGTTGGAAATGAATTGTATTTAAGAGTGGTTAACTGAGTGTCAACCCAAAACCTTAATATGTATACCCTTAACTTGGGTTTCTAAATAATTAAATTGGGTTATATAATCATCTATACTTAATGGGGCACTACAAAGTGTAACATGACTTGTACTTATGAAATCAAAGAACTAAGGAAACCGGGTTGAAATCAATGGAAGAACAAAGAACTATGAATCACGAGGAAAATAACTAAGTATGGGTTATGATCATTTAGTATGACCAACCCCCAATACTTAGAACTTTACATCACTTCAATATTCGACTTGGTTACCCAAGAGGATAACCTAAGTTGATAATCGACGCAAGAGCGAATGAGAACGAGGTCAAAGCAAAGAACTAACGAAGGACTTAGGGTTGATCTAGTAAGGTTAACCTAAGTTCTAACATATTACCTTATAATTTCTGTAAATAAGATAATTTATATTTTAATTAAAATGAAAAGATTTAAAACACCTAAAATGATTTCTAAACTCAATATTTTACAACTTAAAACGGATTTTATAAATGATGTTATACTTAAAAGAATCATGGATGTAATTAAAATAAACCTTATATAACTATGGTTTAGTTGTGACTACTTACGGGATAAGGATTCATAAAGGGTAAATAGTATGGAATAAATAAGGGAACTTTATCAACACATTAGTAAGGTTTAGGACACATAGTTGCACACCGAGACCAAAACCCTATATACGTCAGTTATAAATACTTATAGTGTTCGAATCCTATTAAAACAACTCAGGTGCTGAAGATACATAATCTACAAAAAACGAGCGCGCGTATCTTTGTGATTCATTACATAGCAACACAGGTGAGTTCATTGCCCCTTTTCTAAACATTTTTGTTTTAAAAACACGGGGCTGAGATGCATGCGTAAATTATTTTTTTGGATTATATTTACTAAATGCTTTTACTTAATGTATGTTTTACATGTATAATTGGTATCCTAGATTTTTGTCAAGGTAAACTATTTGCAGGGTTTCAAATTGAGTTATCTATTCATCATGAGTAGATAACTATTTCAAATTAAAGAACTATTTTCAAAGGTCTATTTTCAAAGAACTAAAGATCTCAAACAAAGAACTATCTTCAAAGATTTATTTCAAAGAACTACGTACAAAGAACTATTTTCAGTGGTGTGTTGTCAAAGAACTAACGATCTATTTCGAAGAACTATGTACAAAGAACTATTTTCAAGGGTCTGTCTGGGAAATATTAAAGATAGAATGTGCCAATCCCAGGTTTGAAAGATGTCCTGGCTAGATTAATTGAATATGGGACGCATGTTTGATGTTATTTACAGCATCCCCTAAACAGTTTTCAAGGAACATCTGGGAAATACTCAAAGATAACATGTGCAAAAGAACTAAAGAACTATACGAACTACGGACGATCTAGAAGAACTATAAAATACTATATGTCAAAAGATGTCCTAGCTAGACTGATTGATTATAAGTCGTATGTTTGATGATATTTACAGATCTCCTTCACTACTAAGAACCTTGATTGATAGACTAGTCTACTCGAGTTGACCAAGGCCCAATCGATAGGTCTTAGATTTTATTAAATATTCATCTATTTTTTTATTTAAGCATTTAATGAAATGTTTCTACAAATGCTATGGTTGATCATAATTGTGTGATGAACTTAAGGAATCGATAAAATTTCTATTTTGTGGAACTACAAAAACTAAGAACTGAAGAACTATTGTGTCGATGTTGTGGAATGAAAGGCTTAATTATCATTAACAACAATATGTTAAGCAGTTCGGTATGTGGTGGGCTGGTGGCTGGGCTGGCGGTAAGCTTGACCCTACATATGCTCTATATTTAAGCATACTTGATTGGATAACGTAGGTGGTTGTTGATGAGGTTAAGGTTGTCATTACGGGTGATCAGTGTTAACAGATTTTCAGGTTGTTCAAATGTTGTGAATCAAAGGTATGGGATGAAATGCTTAATTGTCACCAGGAACAATATGTCATGTGGTTTGGTATGTGGTGGGCTGGCGGCAAGTTTGACCCTACGTATGCCTTCTATATAAGCATACTGAATTAGATGGTATAGGTGGTTAATGGTGAGGTTAAGGTTGTCATCTGGTCAGGTTTGTACAAAATTTATTTCTAAACAAAACTCTATGGATCCTTCTTGTAGAATGCCGCCGAGAAGACCACCTCCTCTAAACGGTTTCGCCTAGACTATAACCTAGGGACCCTTCATGTCGAGAACAAAGGACATAGGAATCTATTTGCATTGTGTCTTCTGCATTCGATCATTGCAATGAATGATAATCTATTGGTTGTGATCAGAATGCCGCCGAGAAAACCACCTCCTCTATCGACTCCACCACCACCGCCACCTCCTCCTCCCCCACACTCTCCACCTCCTGACCCGAACGCGAACCTGAATCTGGACCCTGCCACCGTGGCATTGACCACCCTACTGAGCAGTCAGCTGACTAACCAGCTGAAAGATGTGATACCGGATATGATCAACCGTATCCATAACAATAGCAATAACTCTGGGAATTCGTCAAGACAGGCCAGTGGTAACACTGGCAATGCATCTAACTACTCCTACAAGTCATTTGTAGGATGCAAGCCGCATAACTTCAGCGGTAATGAGGGAGCCGTTGGATTAATCCAACGGATTGAGAAGATTGAGACTACTCTGGACCTTTGCAATTGTCCAGAGCATCACAAGGTTCGTTACTCCGCGGGATCATTCAGCAAACGAGCCTTAACTAGGTGGAACTAGCAAATTCAGGCTAGAGGAAGGGAAGAAGCTATGTCGATGTCATGGGAAGATTTCAAGACTCTACTAAGGAATGAATTTTGTCCCAAGAATGAGCTGCAGAGAATGGAGACTGAACTGTCAAACCATGTGATGAGGGGAGCAGATCACTTGGGGTATACTACTCGTTATCACGAGTTAGTAGCTTTGGTGCCAGACATGGTACCAACTCTAGAGAAAAGGATTGACAGATATGTAAATGGACTCCCTGCCTGCATACAGAGTTTGGTCATTGCAGCAAACCCTGTCACCTTGGAGTCAGCTGTTAGCCTGTCTGGGAAACTAACTGACTTGATGGTAGCCTTTGGAACTCTAAAGAAGGAGGCTGACTCATGAAAGAACAAGGAAGAATTATCAAGGATCAAGGAAACCCCACCATCATCCCAAGAAGAACCAAAAATTCATCAAGAACTACACGATGGCCACTCCACTTAATCAAGTAGCTGTTGCACCACAAAACCTTCACAAGAAACCCTACACCGGCACGTATCCTCTGTGTGCCAAATGCCAGTATCATCATGCTGCAAACACTCCCTGCCAACACTGCACGGGATGTGGAAGGAAGGGCCATTGGGTCCAACACTACAGAATGGCACCTAACCAAGCAGTCAACAATGCTGCTTTAGCTCTCCCTCCATCCAACAATGGTGGATGCTATAATTGTGGTGAAATATTCCACTTTTCCAAGAACTGCCCAAAGAAAGCACAACCGGCAGTTCAAGCACCGTGTGGAAGAGCCTTTGCGATAGGAGCTCCAGCTGCTCGTCAAGACTCGAACGTGGTCACTGGTACATTTATCTTACATGACTTTTATGCATCTATTCTGTTTGACACAGCTGCGGATCAGAGTTTTATCTCGACCGATTTTGCATGCCAGCTTAACCAAGTTGAAGAACCTTTAGACTTCCCTTACATTATTGAAGTAGCAAATGGGAAACAAATCACAGTTAGTACAATATTTAGAAACTGCCCACTAACACTTAGTGGTCAAACATTCACCATCGATTTGATACCGATGGAATTGGGTAGTTTCGACATCATTGTTGGAATGGATTGGCTATCTCTCAACAGAGTGGAAGTAATCTGTTCTGAAAAGCTGCTTCGAATTCCATTGACGAACGATCAGGTATTGGAAGTTCGAGGGGATCAAGCAAAACGTAGTGTCAAAATCATATCTTGCATAAAGGCGCGTAAGTGTTTACAGAAGCAGTGTGTAGCTTTTCTGGCTCATGTGATGGAAAAAGAGTAAGACAAGATCAAGATTCAAGACGTGCCAGTAGTAAGAGAGTATCCGGAAGTGTTTCCTGATGATCTACCAGGACTGCCACCCACACGACCGGTAGAATTCTGCATTGACTTAGTTCCTGGAGCAACTCCTGTTACTAAATCTCCTTATTGGTTAGCACCTTTCGAGATGCAGGAATTGTCAAATCAAATACAGGAATTACTGGATAAGGGTTTCATCCGACTGAGCTACTCGCCATGGGGAGCTCCAGTTTTGTTCGTGAAAAAGAAGGATGGATCTTTTCGGATGTGTATAGACTACAGAGAGCTGAACAAATTAACGATCAAGAATCGGTATCCACTACTGAGGATTGATGATTTGTTTGACCAATTACAAGGGGCACAAGACTTCTCGAAGATTGACTTATGATCTGGATATCATTAACTCAGAGATCAAGAAGATGACATACCAAAGACGGCTTTCCGAACCAGGTATGGACATTATGAGTTTATGGTGATGCCCTTCGGATTGACAAATGCACCTGCAGTTTTCATGGATCTCATGAACCGGGTGTGCAAGCCATATCTGGATCAGTTTGTCATTGTCTTCATTGATGACATACTGATTTATTCCAAGAGTAAAGACGAACATGAGCAACACCTCATGAAGATTTTGGAGCTGTTAAAGAAAGAACAACTCTATGCCAAATTCTCTAAGTGTGAATTTTGGTCAAGAGAAGTTCAGTTTTTGGGTCACGTAGTCAACAGTGAAGGAATACATGTAGACCATGCCAAGATCGAGGCAATCAAGAATTGGGATACTCCGAAGACAGCGACGGAGATACGGTCTTTTCTGGGACTAGCGGGTTATTATAGAAGGTTTATTTCAAACTTTTCTAAGATAGCCTTGCCTCTCACCAAGTTAACTCAGAAAAGTGAGCCGTTCGTTTGGGAGCAGAAACAAGAAGATGCTTTCCAGACATTGAAGCAGAAGTTATGTGATGCTCCAATCTTATCTCTCCCAGAGGGTACGGATGACTTTGTAGTGTATTGTGACGCTTCACATCAGGGACTCGGTTGTGTGTTAATGCAGCGGGACAAAGTTATTGCGTATGCCTCAAGACAGTTGAAGATACACGATAAGAACTACACGACACATGATCTAGAACTGGGAGTAGTAGTCTTTGCACTGAAGATTTGGAGGCATTACTTGTATGGCACCAAGTGTACCATCTTCACTGATCACAAAAGTCTACAGCACATCTTTGATCAGAAGGAACTCAACATGCGACAGCGTCGTTGGGTTGAACTTCTGAATGATTATGTCTGTGTGATCAAGTACCATCTGGGTAAGGCGAACGTTTTAGCTGATGCCTTGAGCCGGAAGGAAAGGTCAAACCCTTACGTGTCAGAGCTATGGGAATGATTGTGAAATGAGTTTACGCGACAAGATTATCCAAGCACAAGAAGAATCAATAGAACGGGGTAATCTGAAGAAAGAACTCGATTGTGGAGCACAACAATAGTTTGATTCGAAATCAGATGGAGTTATCTACTATCAGGATCGCGTGTGGATTCCTGCACTAGATGAACTGAGGAAACTTATTTTTGACGAATCGCACAAGACTAGGTACTCAGTACACCCAGGTGCCGATAAGATGTATCAAGTTTTACGAGGATTTTATTGGTGGACGGGAATGAAGAGAGATATAGCTGAGTTTGTCGGACGATGTCTGACATGTCCGAAGGTTAAAGTAGAGCACCAGAAACCGTCAAGTTTACTAGAACAACCCGATATTCTGCTATAGAAGTTTGAACAAATAGCTATGGATTTCATTACCAACCTACCCCGCACTTCTAGTGGTCATGATACCATTTGGGTCATCATCGGTCGTTTAAGAAAATCTGCTCACTTATTGCCAATGCGTGAAACCTTCACGATGGATAAACTAGCAAGATTGTACATCAAAGAGATAGTGGTACGTCACGGTGTACCATTGTCTATCATTTCAGATCGAGACAACAGGTTCACATCAAGGTTCTGGCAATCATTACAGAAATCTCTAGGGACACACCTGAACCTAAGTACAGCTTACCATCCACAAATGGACGGTCAAAGCGAACGTACGATACAGACCCTGGAGGACATGTTGCGAACATGTGTGTTGGATTTCGGTGGGAATTGGGACTCTCATTTGCCACTGATCGAATTCTCCTATAATAACAGTTACCATAGTAGCATCGGGTCCGCCCCATTTGAGGCACTTGATGGTAGAAAATGGCGGTCACCGATCTGTTGGACAGAAGTTGGAGATAATCGAATATATGGGCCAGAGCTTGTTTAGGAAACTACCGATAAGATTGCTCAAATTCAACAAAGGTTACAAGCAACCAGAAGCAAACAAAAGAGCTATGCCGACAAACGGCGCAAGCCGTTGGAATTTCAAGTGGGAGACCGTGTCATGTTAAAGGTATCCCCATGGAAGGGCGTAGTTCGTTTTGGAAAGAAAGGCAAATTAGCACCGCGATACGTCGGACCCTTCGAGATTGTTGAACGGATTGGTCCTGTGGCGTATAGACTGAGATTACCAGATGAACTCAGTGGTGTGCATGACTTGTTCCACGTCTCAAACCTTAAGAATTGCCTTGCTGACTAATCACTTGTTGTACCAGTTGAAGAAATTCAAGTGGACGAACAACTACATTTTATCGAGGAACCTTTAGAGACTATGGATCGCGAAGTTAAACAACTAAAGCGAAGCCATATTCCGATCGTCTAGGTTCGATGGAATTCAAAGTGCGGACCCGAGTTTACTTCGGAATGCGAGGATCACATGAAGTCTAAGTATCCCCATCTGTTTACAGAGGAATCCGTACCTGATAACGATTCTTAAATTTCGGGACGGAATTTCTCTAACAAGGGGAGACTGTAACATTAGTGCCGGAAACGTAACCAGAACAATGACTTGAACAGTAACTCAGGTACGAACTATGTGTATTACATGTATACTATTATGATTTTATGTTTGACACAGAACTATTACATAAGTCAGAATTTCATCTGACAACACATAACTATTACGTGATTGTTAGTTAGGACATTATTATGTATAGACGTATGTGAGGTTATATTGAACAAAACAATAACGGATGTCGTTACGTGAATGCTAAATTGATGGATTATTTGTATCGGTGACGATCTGTACGAATATATCTGAAAGTTTAACGTTCTGAATGATGTCCAATAATTAGAAAATCACATCGAAGGGTGTAGTTATCGTCGTGTTCGTATGGGTGACGATCTAAACGAATACGCGCGACAACTGTACGATTCGATTAAAACAGTTAAATTTAATGTTTCAGAAACTTAAAATAAACAAAAGATATTAGTTAATTTACTAGGAATTACCACCTAATTTAATTTAGTAAATTCTATTTTAAAATCGTAACGTTTCATCGCGAAAATGACCCAAAATCGACCCGTTTAAGCGAAACCAAGCGAAACCGAACGCACTCGAAAGATTTATGACACGGAATGGCATTAAATGCCAATTTCTACCACTCACCTACCACATTCTCTCTCTCTCCCGTCACTTTCTCTCTCTAACTTTCCTCTCTCTAAAAAAACCCTAGCTTATCTCACTAGAATCTCCACCAAATCGGACGTTTTTTGTGTCAAAACGACCGTAGAAACGAGTAGATCACGAAGAAACAAAGAGATCGAGACCAAGATCGCACCATTTGAGGTAAAAATCAGCTAGAACGACCAAGCCCTAGGGTTTTTCCCCCCCTCTCGAACGCCCGGTCGTTTCAGCAGGGTTTTCAACCTGCAAACCCCTAGGAATTGCACGACACATGCTTAGGAGGGTACGGGAACCTGTGGCACATCTTGATAACCTACAATCCCAAGAAGTTGTAGTGCGGAACTGCTGTTGCAGCAAGGCCGTATGATGTACTTGCCGAACGAATGGACGAAGGGGCAAAGGAGCTGCTGGCCGAGTAGGGCTACATTCGCTCACATCTCATTCGGATCACATGTACATTCGGAACCTCCATTCGTATGACTTTGACAACCGCATGGTCATTACATTCGCATGACACCCACGCTCGCATGGCCGTCTACATTCGGCCGAACATTGCCATTCGTATGGCCTTCCATTAGTATGATGAGCTGGACGACTAAGAATCATTGAAAATCATAAGGGTTGAGCCTATGGATTTGTTTAAAACGTGAATTAGTGAAGCAGGAAAATCATTAGGGTTTTCATGTATGATAACCACCAACGCTAAGAGTTTTCAACACCAACTCCCTTCTAAACTACTTAAAACTATAAGCATGGATTTAAACTATCAATTGAGCTTAAAACACTTGGGTTTTAATAAATAAAACCATGAGTGAGGTTGTTGGAAATAAATTGTATTTAAGAGTGGTTAACCGAGTGTCAACTCAAAACCTTAATATTTATACACTTAACTTGGGTTTCTAAATAATTAAATTGGGTTATATAATCATCTATACTTAATGGGGCACTAAAAAGTGTAACATTACGGGTACTTATGAAATCAAAGAACTAAGGAAACCGGGTTGAAATCAATGGAAGAACAAGGAACTACGAATCACGAGGAAAATAACTAAGTATGGGTTATGTTCATTTAGTATGACCAACCCTGGGTTATGATCATTTAGTATGACCAACCCCCAATACTTAGAACTTTACATCACTTCAATATTCGACTTGGTTACCCAAGAGGATAACCTGATTGATTATAAGTCACATGTTTGATGATATTTACAGATCTCCTTCACTACTAAGAACCTTGATTGATAGACTAGTCTACTCGAGTTGACCAAGGCCCAATCGATAGGTCTTAGATTTTATTAAATGTTTATCTATTTGTATATTTAAGGATTTAATGAAATGTTTCTACAAATGCTATGGTTGATCATAATTGTGTGATGAACTTAAGGAATCGATAAAATTTCTATTTTGTGGAACTACAAGAACTAAGAACTAAAGAACTATTGGGTCGATGTTGTGGAATGAAACGCTTAGGTATCATTAACAACAATATGTTAAGCAGTTCGATATGTGGTGGGCTGGTGGCTGGGCTGGCGGTAAGCTTGACCATACATGTAGATTTGAAGAATTGATCACGAAATTCTACTATTCGATCATAAACGTGCGAAATCCGTTTATAAGTAGATTTGGATCAATCAATAACATTGTAATATATATCACAAATCTGAAATATTCATTAACATTCAAGTGATTACAAAGAATCAAATGTGAAATACAACACTTGAATATAAGAAAGAAACTAAGATGAAGAGAGTCTTGATCTTGAGCTTGAGAGAGAATTTGACTTTGTGTGTGTGAATTGTGAGCTCTAGATCTCCAAGTCTTCCAAGTCTACCTATATATAGGTTTCAAAAGGTTTGCCAAACCTTAAACCATGTGACCACCAAACCTTTTAGCCATCAATCATAGCCAAACCTTCTTGGATCTTTAGCCGAGCCCTTAATCATATTCAACAGACTATGATTTCATATACAACAAGCCAGGTTCACACATTAAATGCAGCTTTCACACAGAAAATGCACTAACATACTCCTCCTTGAACCTTGCTGTAGTATATGCTCAAACATTTTGTGCATCGGGAACATATATGCATCAACATACTCCCCTACAACCTTGCTATCAACATACTTCCCTTCAGTTGTAGCTGTTATATTTTCACACAGAAAATACATCAGTCTCTTTGTTTCTACTTCACCCTCTCAATCTTAATTTCATTCTCTCTCTCTCTCTCTCTCTCTCTCCATCTTATGTCTTTCTTTTTCAAGATTCACTTGCTAAGGACTGCAGTGATATGTTCAACACACAGATCTTCATCACCCTTATCACCTGCATCAGTTGATACATAATCAAAACTAAATCTTTTGCTTCACATGTGATCATACTGGATGCCTCATCACAATTCCAATTTCTCTTTGTCACTTATTAACAGTAAATCAATTATAGTGTTTACAAAGAATTAGTAAGTCACATCGGATAGTCTAAAAGAAAATAGAAGAAAATTTTTATGAATGTTTTCAATGATTTGAATAAACTCCCCCTAAAGCTATGAATTACAAAATTGTATATCCTAGAATCCTACAAAATTTGTATTCTAACTAAAAAATAAATATGTTTTTGATGAGAAAGATCCAAACATGAGATCATATTGTAATCATACTTCAGCATTACTTATTGATTGTTAATGAGATTTATTTAGTCGATGCACAAGCCTAGGACGATTGCCAGTATATGGATCCACTTTAAGTCTTACCACTTGTTGTGAATTTGGATTAATGAACACCAATCACAAGACTTTGTGTTCCCCACTCACTTGAACACATCCCCGTTTTGTGAAACATCAACCAACAGCGATGCCATTATAAATTATAAATTATAAATTCAAATTCTTTCTTAGTTTGATCATGCAAAAATAAAGCAGAATATCTTTTGAGAAATAACAAAGTGTAAAATAAAACAGAATGTTCAAAACCCGGTAACAAGATTGATACTTTCGTATGCGCAGATGAAACCAGGTTATTGAACAAAAAAAATAACTTAAGTTTAAAACCTAGCAATCAGATCGATACTTTCGTATACACATATAATGCCCAAGTTTTAAACAAACCAGGAAAATAAAAGCAGAATGTTCAAAACATAACAATCAGGTCGATACGTAAGTATACACAGTGAATGTCCATGTTTTGAACTAAAATAAAAGAAAAAAATGAACTCAGAATTTCTTTTGTAAAAGAAACACATGATCAAACTAATATATGTACTAATACAATTAGCAATCACTGAGGCAAATGGCCACGCACTCAGGACAAAGATCGAACACTGTGTTCTAAGTAATGTGTCCCACAAAGAATGATTATGGCATTAGTCTACAGAAATCACAACTAAATGAAAGACCTACCAACATATCATACTGAGTGCATTGTGATCGCTTTGTATTTAATCTTGTATGATACAAGTAAGCTTTAGAATGTTACATTGTACAATCATATCTCAAAGGTCGGATCAATTTCTCAATTTTCTAATTTTATATTGTTTTTGATTCTTTTTTTAAAATTTTACTCCCCCTAAAATGCTAAAAATGAAAATCTTTTTGATTTTTAGAATTTTATAAGTACATAGAAAAATCAAAAAACCCGGAAAATTGACAACCGATATGATTTACCATCTTTGTGAAACATTATGTTCAAAGTGACTTGAAAACATCAAGAAAATATGACAATGTAATTCAAAACCTGTCAAGTTCTCCAGAATACTATGACAGTTAAAGAATTAGAACGATTTTACCAAATACACGCCAGGAAGTTTCACTATCAATGAGCTCTCCTCCAATTGATAGGTCCTCTTGAAATCCTCCTGCACACACTCACAAACCATTAGATATCTTTAGTCACCCAAGCCTTCGAGGTCTTGAGTTTTCCATGAAAATCCATATACCGAAATTTAATCCATTTTCCAGTTGAAACTAAAGAAGTTTCCTTTGAAACTTTGTTTGTTTTTGGTATCCACAATTGTTCCTGTTCAAGTGCATTTTTGAGATAATACTTATCTTGAATCACCACATTGTTGTTAAACACCAAATTAGTCATTAAAGGTTTTGAAAGCTTCAGCTTTTCTTCATCCGAGGCTTTCACAAGTTCTTCCTTGTTTTGATTTGGCATTTTATGTCTTTTAGGAATGAACTTTAAAACCTATGTGACACAAGACTTGGCATTACTAACTTGTCCTTGTAACCCACACAGATAAGGACAATTAGCAATGATATGCCCTCTTGTTCCACACTCAAAACATATTCTCCTCTCCACAAACCTAGGAGAATAGTTTTGTACAAACCTATGGTTTTGGTGATTTACCACTGGTGAACCATAAACCAATCTTTGATTACTTGTTGAACCCATATGAGTCAATACTTAGCACTTGACGTGAGAGACTCAAAGTTCAACTTTTCACATCTTGTGGGACTGAGTGAAATCTTGTTTTTGTTCCAAGACTTTGAAGTATCACACTTTGATTCCACTCTGTTTGATGCACATGATGATTTCACAACCCATTTTGATAGAATTTGACTTTTAGGTTTGTAACTTGAAAAACCATTTTGTTTTGAAAATTTCTTGTTTTTTGTTCTTTGAAAATTTTTTAATTTCAACCAATGAGGTTTTGAAAGAAACTTTCTTGTTGGATGATGATGCAGAGTTTGAAACACATGGTTTCACATCATCAATGATATTTTTGTGAGAATCATCATAATTCTTATGTACATCAATCAACCCACATCTGTAAAATGTCTCCTCATCATATTCTTCTAAAGTACAATCTTCAATGATCGGAGGAATGTTGTTATCAGCACAAATTGGAGACTTTCCCTTAAGATTTAAACATTTAGAGCATGAGAGTTTAGAAAACGTACCTGAACTTACCTCTTTATCTGAAATGGTATGACAATGATCTTCACTAATGATGGTATTTGTTTCAGACAAATCATTAGAGGCATCCTCATAAACACTCTCATCCTTTGTTGACACCACTTCAACACTTGAATTTTCATCCTTTGACTTCAAAACATCATCTTCAGACTTCTTCATCTCACTTTTGATATCAGAATCATCAAGAATGTGTGTATCTTCAGTTACATTACATCTCTTATCTACAACTTCAGTTATTTGTTTGCTATCTTCAGACATTTCAGGTTCATCTTCTGTTCCTCCATCAACATCTTCTTTTTCTTTCTCAACACTCATACTTGCCTTTAACATGTTTCTTTGTTCATCAATCCACGAGAAATCAACAATTTTCACAATCCATTTTCCGGTTCTCCTTATCTCCGATTCCGTTTTATCAACCACATCTTTGAAATTCATTAATTTGACATAATGAATGATTTCAGTTTCCTTCATTCTTTCAACAAAATCACTCCATCGATAAGGTAAGAATTGCGTAAACTTCTCAACTATTTGCCCATCAGTGATATCAAACCGAAAATATTTCAATTCTTGCATAAGTGGTAAAAGACGATCATAAGCATCGTTGATCTTCTTCGCAACATGATTGCTGTATGCAAGTTGTAACAAACTCCACTTTGCACATGAATGTGGCATTTGTTCAAAATCAGTCTTTTTAATATCTTCAGAAATGATCACCGAAAACAAGTCACACAATTCTCTTTCTTGATTAAATTCAGACATTTGATCTTCATTCAGTTTTGATGTCCCAAAATTATCATTTGATTTCAGACATGGTTTCTTGTATTGATTGTACAATAACTTCTGATAATTTTCATCCGCTTTAGCAATAAACGTTTCGAATGTGGATCTCCAGTTCGGATAATTGTCCAAATTGTACAACACAAGTCCATTGTTAGTCAACCATTCTACGTTCCAGTTCTTGTGTGTCATATTTAACTTTTATGTTCAGAACTTGAAAGTTTAACCTCTCAAAACAAAGCAGCTCAAACCTCATCTTAACGTCCGAATTAGGTCTTGAAACCTATCCCAAATGATCTGAAAGGCCCAAAATAGGTAAACAAGGTTTACTTGAACTTTTAAAATGGTATATTTCTTGCAAAACTCTTCGAACAAACCAATTAGAGGTTCTCCCAAACCTTTTCACAAACCTTTTGAGGTTTTCACGAACCGTTTGAGGTTTTTCACGAACCTATTGAGGTTTTGGCTAACCTAGGAAGGTTTTGGCGAACCTAGGAAGGTTTTGGCGAACCTAGGAAGGTTTTTGGCGAACCTATGACGTTTTTGGCGAACATATGACGTTTTTGGCGAACCTATGACGTTTTTGGCGAACGTAGAGATTCCCACGAATCTATTTCTCACGAACCTATGTAGGTTCGGCTCTTAGGTTCGTCAAAGGTTCGGCAGATCGTACGAACAGATCTGCAAATAACTAAAATGGCTCTAAAATCTTCATTTTTTGGAGTTAGAAGGCCTATGAGTAGTCAAAATCTTCGTTTTTTCGAGGCACATCTTTCTATCGGATCAAAACTTGCAAAAACTTGATAATTTTTCGTAGATCTGGCTTTTTGTTGACAAAAACGTGAAGAATTTCAAGAACACCTCCAAGATGATGAATTTTCTGATCAAATTACTTGAGATTGATGTCCAAATAGTCGTAGAATCGAGTTTAACGCTCTGATACCACTGTAGATTTGAAGAATCGATCACAAAATTATACTATTCGATCATAAACTTGCGGAATCCGTTTATAACAAGATTTGGATCAATCAATAACATTGTAATATATATCACAAATCTGAAATATTCATTAACATTCAAGTGATTACAAAGAATCAAACGTGAAATACAACACTTGAATATAAGAAAGAAACTAAGATGAAGAGAGTCTTGATCTTGAGCTTGAGAGAGAATTTGACTTTATGTGTGTGAATTGTGAGCTCTAGATCTCCAAGTCTTCCAAGTCTACCTATATATAGGTTTCAAAAGGTTTGCCAAAGGTTTGCCAATAGGTTTGCCAAACCTTAAACCATGTGACCACCAAACCTTTTAGCCATCATTCATAGCCAAACCTTCTTGGATCTTTAGCCGAACCCTTAATCGTATTCAACAGACTATGATTTCATTTACAACAAGCCAGGTTCACACATTAAATGCAACTTTCACAAAGAAAATGCACTAACAATACATATGCCCTATATATAAGCATACTTGATTGGATAACATAGGTGGTTGTTGATGAGGTTAAGGTTGTCATTAAGGGTGATCATGTTAACAGATTTTCAGGTTGTTCAAATTTTGTGAATCAAAGGTATGGGATGAAATGCTTAATTATCACCAGGAACAATATGTCATGTGGTTTGGTATGTGGTGGGCTGGCGGCTGGGCAGGCGGTAAGTTTGACCCTACATATGCCCTATATATAAGCATACTGAATTAGATGGTATAGGTGGTTAATGGTGAGGTTAGGGTTGTCATCTAGTCAGGTTTGTACAAAATTTATTTCTAAACAAAAATCTATGGACTCACCAACTATGTGTAGACTTGATCTTTTTGCATGACTTCTTAGGTGACGAACAGGTCTAACTAAGAAGTTCGTGCTTTTGACTGGGATGACCAGATAGAGGACCTAGTATTTTGGATGTGCATATTTTTGAACATCAGTATACAGATTATTTTGTATATCTTGTGCAGATACAAGATAGAAGAATTATGATGTTGATAGTAGATTTACGTTGTTAAATTATGAACGAAACTGATGTAATTTAACTTTGTAATTCTATTTTATTTAGCATGTTCTCATTATATATCATGTGCAATGTAAACAATCTGATCATTTCGATTATCATCCCGATATCGCGCCCCGGGACCTTTCCGCCCGACGGGACACACGATCCGGCCCGCCGGCTCGGGGTGTGACAGCCCACAAGGACTTCCCAATTGAAATTGTGTTCTTGGTCAAACTCATTTAAGGAAATTGAGTTTTCGGCTACTCATTAAAATGAATGGGTTCTCGGCCACCCCTCCAAATAGTTGGTGTTCTCGGTCACATTAAAGAAAAGGAAGTGTTCCCGGTCAACATTCAAGGAAACGAGACGTTCGCGGTCAAAGCAAAGGTTCTCGGTTGAACACATAATTGTTCTCGGTGGAGATCAACTTCATCCCCTGATTCCAGACTCCCAACTCCATATTTGCAGGTTTTTAAAGAAAATATCCCCTATCTTATATCATTTTAAGCTCAAACAATTCATAAAAACTCATTTTAAAATGAACCTATCTATGTTTGATGTTCTAAGTTCATTCATCCAACTTCAATCACTCAAATGCTTAAATTTAAATGTTCCTTAAGTTCCTACGTGATTTTCATGCACATCCAATAAGTTTTGATGTGTTAAAAACGGATTTGAAGCTTACCCCTCCGGATCAGTAGTACAAAACCCTTAATTTCCTTAGCTTCTCTCTAAAACTGCAACGAAATCATCCCGTTTCAGCTCCAAACGTCTGTACTTTTGTGTTCTCCTCGTTCCGACGGTCGTTTTGACTACTATTTGGTGGAGAAATGAGAGAGTTATGGTGGTTTGAGGTTGAGAAAGTGTAGAGAGAGAGAATTCCGAAAATGGAAGAGGAGAGAGAGAGAGAGAATTCTGCGAAAATGGGGGGAAGAAGAAGGAGTTTTGGTCTTTTATAGCCCGGGTGTTTTCGGTTTCGTTCGGTTTCGGTTTAACAGGTCGTTTTCATCGTTTTTCGTAACTTAATAAAGGTAAAAAATTTTAAACTTTTTATAGTAATTCCTAAAAAATTAATTAAAGATATTTTATTTATTTATTTTTAACATAAAAAAACGTTTATTTTTATTGTTTCAGCGGATCGTATCGTTTTTGCTCGTATTCGTACGAATCGTCACCCGTTCGAAATACGACGACAACGTTACTTTCCAATATGGTTTTCATATTATAAGACATCATTCAGAATGTTAAACTTACAATTATATTTGTGCGAATCGTCACCACGCGAATAGACCGTATGTTTAATGTTCAGTTAACGACATCCGTTATGGTTTTAGTTTGTATTTCCTCACTTACGTTTCTACATAATATGATCCTATCTAATATTCGTACATAGTATCCTGTCATAGTTTAATCTTTAAGCATATCAGTATTGTGTCTGCATGTATTGTTTGTCAGTTTTGAGTTTATGCATTGTTAACATCAATTGTTTCGTATAACATTAACACATAATATTATACGAATGCTTTCTGTACCAGCAACTACAGTACTTTCCTACTGTTCCGAACTACGGTTCCGGCACTGATGTTATAGTCAACCCTTGTTAAAGAAATTTCGTCCCGAAATTTACAATCAATATCGGGTACGACTTTCTTTACGGCAAGGGAGAAAGGGTTTGATCTGTTTCTTACGTGTCTTCTAAATATTGTTTTCTATTGAATTTAAATATCCTTTATGCTATTGTGGTAGCTAGGACACTATTGATGCGGGAGATAAGCGTTGTTTCCAATTTCCATGAAGGGTGTTTGGATCAGCTTATTGTTTCCAATTTCTCACCTGAATATCTCATTCAAGATAATGAGCTCTTCAAGTCTTCACATACCTTGATTATGGTTATGTGAAATTTGATTAAATGATTCCTAACCTGTACTTTCAACTCATGAGAATTGTGAGTGTCACACCCCTGCGCCGCGTGCGGAATCCACGGCGCGGTGACGTATGAACAGTTGAATCATGCACAAGTATTGATTAAGAACAACCACAATGGATTACTAAGTTGCATAATGTTTAGACAATGGTTTAGTTACAGATAATCTATCTAACAAAAGAATGACAACTACAGACCCAAAATATTGTTTACCAAATAAGACATCAAACAAGACAATTAAACATTTAGGATTTTAATGTGTTTCTAAATCCATCCTAGCATGTTTCTTCATCTTGTTCTATCTTAATCGGTCTCCTTAGTTGTCCTTAGAATGCTTTAAACCTGATTACCTGAAACACGTGAAAAGTAACTGTCAACTACAGAAGTAGTTGGTGAGAACAATAGGTTTAACATATGTAAACATGATTTTGTAATATAAGGCATAGGTAGATTAAAGCAATAATAGAATTACATGGATGGGTTGCAACCCAAACTAACATCAAGTATGTAAAACGTGATAAACAGTCCGAAGACTATTTACTAAGAAGCCAACATAAAATCAAGTCCCAAACTACGTTTGGAGTTAGATAATGTATCAGCAGTTTTGATAAAACCATAATGAAACCAAACCTGCAGTTAGCTTATAAAACAAATTTAAAAGCTAACTCCATTTTGGTATGAACCAATGTGTCCGCTTTCCCTTGTTGTGATCACCCAGTACTAACGCTAATGAATGTGAAACCTGATGTGTTTATAAGTTTGTTCACAACGATGGACACCATGCTTTTGAACTTTACTTTAAAATTTGCGTGTTAATGCCTTATATGATAACATGATTTTGAAAGCCTTGTTTGAATACCATGAACTGAATCCTTTGAATACCATGAGATGAATCCTTTATGTTTGAATACCATGAAAGGTAGCCTTTGTTTTGATAACTAGAATGGTGACCTTGTATAGTAACAAGGTTTTTAACATATTACTTTCGAAAACACGGGTTTACAACAAAAGAGTTTATAAAATCCTTTATTTTAAAGTGTTTATCATTTATAAATCCATTTGAGTAAATCGGTTATAAACCAGTTCAAATATTCTTTATAAAACCTTTTTAGAAGAAAAGTTTAATAATTGATAAATCCTTTAAAACAGTTGATGAATTCCTTGAAACAGTTGATGAATCCCTTAGATTTGTAAAATGAACCTATAATGATTGTAAGAATACGCACATCTTGTATAATGAAATACGATTGTAGACAGAGTGTTTGATCATGTGTTCCACCCCAAAACAGTTTTAAAACAGTAAAAGAGGGGCTAATGTTCTCACCTGTCTGCAGTAGACTCTGATCTATAACATTTAGCAAGTAGCAAACAGGACTTCTAACTGGTTCCTATATCATTGTAATCATACATAAGATATAAGATTTATAGTTGTATAGACTTTGATTCATTGATTGACTTGTGTTAACTCTTGAACTTGATAAACATTTGAATACTTGTTCTCATGTTTGAAAACGTTGTATGAACTTGAAAGTCATGATTGAATTTACTTGCTTGATCACGAATCCATGAAAAGAATGTGTAATGTTATTTTGTGCACAAACTTGTTTGCACAACATCACATGAAAAGAATGGGTTCGTCTGGGTTCGCTACTACATGAAGGTTCAGCTGAGAAACCTTGATAGGTTCGGCATGTCGGGTTCGTGGTACCGCTTGTGGTTCAGTGAAGGCTCGTGGGACCCATAGGGTTCGGCTGGTAACCCAACGAACCATGCAGGGTTCGCTAAGGTTCGCCATGTTCCAACTGGTTCGGCCAGGAAACCCTAATGGGTTCGGCTTCATGACCACCACCGAACCTGTTCACCTGCATCCTCCCTTCATCGAATCCTCATCTCCAGGCCACGATCTAGGCTAATTTAGCATCAAGTAGGGTTGCTATTGGTGCGAAATCAGAAATGGTTGTGCAAGATTCGGCTTAGTGTCGGGTTTGAACAAAAACCCACGAAAAACCCTATTTTCCATATTTTCATTCGAGCATACCTCGTTTTTGGCCGGATAAATCCACAGATCCTTTGTACTTTCGTGTAGGGGATGTCGAGAGCTACGCGTGGACACCAAGAACGCCCAAATTCGTGGAGAAACGAGGGAGATACAAGGATTTTTGTGATGATTTCTAGTGTGAGAAGATGGAAATCCGAAAATCTAGAGAGAGAATGAGTTGGTGGTTGAATTAAATGAAGAAAATGGCCATCTTCATGGCTTTTATAGTCCGAATGGTATTCGGGTTCGTTTCGGTCGCTCGGTTCGCGTTTTCGTTGCGTAACGCGTATTTTACGCGATTAAAATAAAAGATTATCATTCTCATCTTTTTGATGAGTTTCAAAATTGTAAAAATATAAAATAATATATATTTAATTATTTTTACTCTTCGTGTGTTGACGGATCGTTAAACGATACAATTACGTGTATACCCGCAATCGCGTACGTTTTTCGATCGTAAAAATGTTAAGGCGTTTAATCATAATTATAAGTTCAACATTCGTATTATTATGGATCGTCACCCATAACTCTACTCAGTATCGCTTACGTAATACGATTCTTGTTAAATTAACTGTCAAAATATTCGTCTCGACACTACGCACTAACACTATCCCATTACACCGAACACAGTATGTGTATAGGGCACACCCCAGATTCCAGCTACCTGCCGTACCTGACGATGTCCCACCACTGTTTCGATATAATACGATACTGTTCTTGCCTAGCGAACTCGACGGTAATTAGATAATATATACTTGTTCCTAAATAATAAAGATCTTAACACACAAGCACATAATGAACACATGAATCACATTGACTGATTTGATATGAAAGCACATTTGTTCTAACATTGCTCACAACTACCATGACTAAATGTACAAATGTTACAGTCTCCCCTAGTTAAGGGAATTTCGTCCCGAAATTAACTAGCCGAGGGTACTGTAAAAAGATGAGGGTACTTAAGCTTCATCTGGTCTTCACGTTCCCAGGTGAACTCAGCACCGCGTTTGCCCTCCAATCGTACCTTTACGATCAGGATACGGCTGCGTTTAAGTTTCTTGACCCCATGATCCATGATTTCAACCGGACGTTCTATGAATTGCAAGTTGTTTTGAATCTGAATGTCTTCCAGTGGAATCTGAACATCATGATCTGCCAAGCATTTCTTAAGATTTGATACATGAAAAGTATCGTGAACATTGCTTAGCTCCACTGGAAGTTTGAGTTTGTAGGCTACGGGACCAATCCGTTCCAGGATCTCAAAAGGTCCAACGTACCTTGGTGCAAGTTTCCCTTTCTTCCCAAATCGGACAACGCCTTTCCAGGGAGAAACTTTGAGCAAGACTCGGTCACCGACTTGAAACTAAAGTGGTTTCCGACGTCGATCAGCATAACTCTTCTGCCGATCTCGTGCGGCCTTAAGCCTTGATTGAATGATTGTGATTTTGTCTGATGTTTCCTGAATGAGTTCGAGTCCTACGACCTGTGAGTCACCAATGTCGGTCCAACAGACCGGTGATCGGCACTTCCTACCATATAAAGCTTCGAATGGTGCACATTGAATGCTTGTATGGTAGCTGTTGTTGTATGAAAACTCTATGAGTGGAAGATGAGTGTCCCAACTCCCACCAAAGTCAATCACACAAGAACGTAGCATGTCCTCGAGTGTTTGGATAGTCCTTTCGCTTTGACCGTCGGTTTGGGGATGATACGCCGTGCTAAGATTAACACGAGTTCCCAAAGCCTTTTGCAATGTTTGCCAGAAGCGAGAAGTGAAACGACTATCACGATCAGAAATGATTGATGTTGGAGTACCATGACGTGCAATAATTTCGTTGATGTACAATGTAGCTAATTTCTCCATTTTGTAATCCTCTCGGATCGGGAGAAAATGAGCAGATTTGGTGAGTCGATCAACGATCATCCAAATCGAATCGAATCCTCGCAGAGTTCTCGGCAACTTGGTTATGAAATCCATGGAAATTTGTTCCCATTTCCATTGAGGAATTTCAGGTTGCTGCAGAAGTCCCGAAGGCTTCTGATGTTCTGCTTTGACCTTTGAACATGTAAGACATTTTCCCACATACAGTGCTATGTCTTTCTTCATTCCTGGCCACCAGTAAGATGTCCGCAAGTCTTGGTACATCTTATCTGCTCCAGGATGAACTGAGTATCGCGACTTATGAGCCTCATCACAGATGAGTGTGCGCAATTCTTCTGACTTTGGAATCCAAATGCGGCCGTTGAGATATAAAACCCCGTCAGATGGAGGTTCTAGTTTCTTCTCAATCCCGCAGTCTAAGTCTGTTTTCAGCTGGTTGTCTGTCAGTACTCGTTGTTGTGCAATTCGAATCAAATCCTTCAAGTTTGGCTGTGTGTTGATCTCCATGGCTCTGACACGAATTGGTTTGACTGGTTCCTTACGACTAAGAGCATCCGCTACCACATTGGCTTTACCCGGATGGTAACGAATCTCACAGTCATAATCAGTTAGAAGCTCAACCCAACACCGTTGTCTCATGTTGAGTTCTTTCTGATTAAGGATATGTTGTAGGCTCTTGTGGTCTGTATAGATGACACATTTAGTACCATACAGGTAGTGTCTCCAAATCTTCAATGCAAAGACCACAGCCCCTAACTCAAGGTCATGAGTAGTGTAATTCTTCTCGTGAACCTTAAGTTGTCTTGACGCATTGGCAATCACCTTGTCCCGCTGCATAAGTACACAACCGAGGCCAAGGTTTGAAGCATCGCAGTAGACAATGAAATCATCACTGCCTTCTGGAAGACTAAGAATAGGGGAGTTGCATAACTTCTGTTGAAGAAGTTGAAATGCATCTTCTTGTTTCTGTCCCCATATAAAAGCTTGACTTTTCTGGGTCAAAGTGGTAAGTGGCAAGGCGATCTTTGAAAAGTTCACAATGAATCTCCTGTAATAGCCCGCCAAACCCAGAAATGAACGAATCTCTGTCGGAGTAGATGGGGTAGTCCAGTTCTTAATCGCCTCAATCTTTGCTGGATCTACATGTATCCCATCTTTTTTTATGACATGTCCTAAGAAGTGAACCTCCTTTAGCCAAAATTCACACTTTGAGAATTTAGCATAAAGTTGTTCTTCTCTTAGTAATTCTAGGACTTTCCTCAAATGATCTTCATGCTCTTGTTCCGTCTTTGAATAGATCAGTATATCATCAATGAAGACAATAACAAACTGATCCAAGTATGGCCTGCAGACTCGATTCATCAAGTCCATGAACACTGCAGGTGCATTGGTCAGCCCAAATGGCATAACCACAAACTCGTAGTGTCCATATCGAGTCCTAAATGTAGTCTTGGGTATATCCTC
The DNA here is from genome assembly GCA_009363875.1 of Mikania micrantha. Taxonomy (NCBI): domain Eukaryota; kingdom Viridiplantae; phylum Streptophyta; class Magnoliopsida; order Asterales; family Asteraceae; genus Mikania; species Mikania micrantha. The sequence goes on along the minus strand of CM018691.1, from coordinate 79,149,190 downwards.
ATCATTTACTCTCAACTGGTGATACCCAGATCGTAAATCAATCTTAGAGAAGCAAGTGGCTCCCTGTAATTGATCAAACAGATCATTGATCCTGGGCAGAGGATACCTATTCTTGATTGTCAACTTGTTTAGCTCACGATAATCGATGCACATACGGAATGAACCGTCTTTCTTCTTGACAAAGAGTACCGGAGCTCCCCAAGGAGAGAAACTCGGTCTTATGAAAACTTTGTCTAGAAGTTCCTGAAGCTGACTAGACAGTTCCTGCATCTCAGATGGTGCCAATCGATACGGTGACTTCGCCACTGGATTTGTTCCAGGGACGAGATCGATTCTAAACTCCACTTGTCGGACTGGTGGTAGTCCAGGCAAGTCTTCTGGAAATACTTCCGGATAATCTCTGATGACTGGAACGTCTCCAACCGCCTTCTTTTCAGGTTTCTTCTCTACCACATGAGCCAGGAACGCATAGTATTTCTTCTTCAAGTACTTCCTAGCTTTGATGCATGATACAATCCTCAATCCGCTGCAGGGTTTCTCGCCATAGATTCTCATCGTTTCGCCGGACGGTAAAGGAATCCGTATAAGTTTCTCCGAACATACAATTTCGACATTGTTTTTGGATAACCAATCCATTCCTATCACAACTTCGAAGCTTCCAAGTTTCATAGGAATAAGATCGATGAGGAAAAGATGGTCGTTTAATCTTAATTCACAACCATGTATTATAGAATCTGCAAGTATGGTGTTACCATCAGCTACTTCTACGGTATAGGGAGCAGTAAGTATAGATGGTTCTATGTTAAGCAAGGAAGCAGTATGGGCAGAGATAAAGCTTTTATCAGCACCAGTATCAAATATGATAGAAACATAATGACCATTAATGAGAAATGTACCCGTGACAACTGCTGGCTCCTCGGGTGCTTCGGCAGCTCCGATAACAAAAGCACGAGCAGTAGCAGTGTTGTTGTTGAGTTTAGGACACTGGTTTCTGAAGTGTCCTTCTGCCTCCCAATTGTAATAGGTCCTCCCACCTGTAGCAGCAGTGGTAGTGGTAGCAGTTGTGGCAGCAGCAAGATGAGCAGATCGACATGTAGCGGCCAAGTGTCCCATCCGCCCACACTTGAGACACTTTTTGCATTGAGTGTTGGGTAGGTGATGATATTGGCGTTTGGTGCAAAGTGGAAACGAGCCAGTATATGGCTTTCTGACTAAAGCAGATTGTGGCATAGCAGTAATGGGTGTGGCATGAGTAGGTGTAACTGCAGTCAGGGCTGCAAAGTTCTTGATTGTCTTTTGCTTCTTCTTCTTGGGATGTTGTTGTTCAGGCTTCTTGCCTTCATCAATTTGTGCTCTCTTATACCCCTTTCGGGTGAGCACCCCAGACTTAACGTATTCCTCGGTAAGGCTAGCTCCAAGATGAATCGCTGCCTCCAGAGAAGTGGGGTTATTCCCCATCACAGTTCCTCTGACAACCAGAGGTAAGCCTTCGATGTACTTCTCTATCCTGCGGGATAGAGGAGTAACCAGGTGTGGCACCTGAATGCACAACTCATGGAAACGAGTCGTATACTTCGCGTTCTCACCACTATCTTGCACCAGATTCCACATCTCTACCTCAAGTTTCTTCAGCTCATGTCGTGGACAAAACTTATCCACAAGTAACTTCTTGAAGTCCTCCCATGATAAAGCTAACGCAACTTCCCGTCCTCTGGTGTTCTTCTCAGAATTCCACCAGGTGACTGCGCCTTTGTGAAAAGCGCTTGAGGCCATCTTGACCTTTAGATTTTCAGGACATCCCGTAAAATCGAGAATATCCTCAATGCTTTCCAGCCACTGCAGTAGGCCAGTAGCTCCTTCACTACCAGCGTACTTAGGCGGTTTAGCATCATTGAACTGCTTGAAGGTGAAGTTAGCAGTTCCTGCGTTAGTAGCATTTGAGTTATGTGCTGAATCACTAGTACTTCCCCGAAGATTCTGGGTAATATCAGTGACCATGCCCGGAATGACATCTCTCATGTGTATAGCGATGGCTCGGGCAATCTTGTTGATCTTATCGTTGTTGCCACTTGTCGAACCCCCTCCGTTAGGATCACGTCGGGGAGGCATTCTACGAATAGAAGCCACAAGTGGGTCAGTAATGAGAAAGGATACAATTGAATTTGCATGATAAAATTAGTAATATATCCATACTACTAGTATTATCATTCAATTGTAATATGAGCATGCACACGTATAAGCAATCAGCTCATTAGCATACTTCTCACGTGAATGTGTATAACGTTCCATGATCTCACTCCACCAAGCCTACACACTGACACTTTCCCGATATACCGAAGATAGCTTATATATAGGGCATACGAAAGGGTCAAGCAAACTGCCAGCCCAGACGCCATCCCACCACCGCTTCGATATACCACGATTATGTCCTTGTTAGCATTTGGCAACATGTTTGTACTGATTTCCAAGTGTTTTCCATTGATTAAGAATCCCATGATCTTTGATCAACTTGAACTATGATTGAATCCATGATTGAATTATGATTGTGTTATGTGTGCACCTACTAACAGTTGTTAACATGTATAACTAAATCATACGTGTGCTCTACACTTTTCCGTTAACCTATGTTAGTAAGTACTAGTCATGTAATCACTTAAGAATTTCACTTAAGGTTTACATTGAAAGAATGTTCACAACTTGATTGATTCACACACAATGTTTGACTCATCCAAGTTTGAATAGCACAATGATTTGATTCACCAATGATTGTATCTCAAATGATTGTATCTCATGTGTTTGATTAATGTTCAATGATTCCAGTTGCTCCCGAATCTTCACTTCAAATACGAACGCCGAATTCCCCTTGACATACCGAAATAAGCTTATATATAGGGCAAGCTCTCACCGCCCACCACTTACCTCAGCACGTCAGCGTAAATTCGCCGTTTGTATTTGGAGTTAAAATTCCAACTCTTGATTGACTATGATTATGAATGTGTAAACCGTGGTCATTAATTTACTTGAAATTAACACCTTAGGTTTTAGTATGTGTGTCCTAGGTTAGTTAACCTAGGTTCTCAATACTTACAGTATTGAGTATAATGATCTCCTGTGAGAACTTCAACTAAAGAATATTGTTACACAGATTCTAAGTTATAAAGTTCCTATGATAATGAATACCTGATAATGATAACATGACAAGGATTTCAGATCCAAGATTCTAAAATTATAGATCTTGACCTCTGAATTCCTATGATGAACATGACAAGAATTTTAGATCAAAGATACTAAGAATACAGATCTTTGCCTCTAAATTCCTATAATGAACTCTGATTGAGAATTCCAGATCAGGGATACTAAGAATACAGATCCTTGCCTCTGGAATCCTGTAATGAACTCTGTGTGAGAATTTCAGATCAAGGATACTAAGAATACAGATCCTTGCCTCTGAAATCCTTTAATGAATATATGTGAGAAATTTAATTCGGTTTCTAAAATTATAGAATTCCGATTCAAATTCCTTGACTCGATATCTAATCTTAGAAAAGTATCCCTAAGATCTTTCAAGCATAACGATCCTAAGTATCCTCAAGCCTATAGCACTTAGTCCTATTGGGTAGCTAAGGTTATAGTCTAGGTCATTAAATATTGGGTTTTTCCTAGTTCTCTACAACCTTGGCTCTGATACCAACTTGTCACACCCCCGCGCCGCGTGCGGAATCCACGGCGCGGTGACGTATGAACAGTTGAATCATGCACAAGTATTGATTAAGAACAACCACAATGGATTACTAAGTTGCATAATGTTTAGACAATGGTTTAGTTACAGACAATCTATCTAACAAAAGAATGACAACTACAGACCCAAAATATTGTTTACCAAATAAGACATCAAACAAGACAATTAAAATTTAGGATTTTAGTGTGTTTCTAAATCCATCCTAGCATGTTTCTTCATCTTGTTCTATCTTAATCGGTCTCCTTAGTTGTCCTTAGAATGCTTTAAACCTGATTACCTGAAACACGTGAAAAGTAACTGTCAACTACAGAAGTAGTTGGTGAGAACAATAGGTTTAACATATGTAAACATGATTTTGTAATATAAGGCATAGGTAGATTAAAGCAATAATAGAATTACATGGATGGGTTGCAACCCAAACGAACATCAAGTATGTAAAACGTGATAAACAGTCCGAAGACTATTTACTAAGAAGCCAACATAAAATCAAGTCCCAAACTACGTTTGGAGTTAGATAATGTATCAGTAGTTTTGATAAAACCATAATGAAACCAAACCTGCAATTAGCTTATAAAACAAATTTAAAAGCTAACTCCATTTTGGTATGAACCAATGTGTCCGCTTTCCCTTGTTGTGATCACCCAGTACTAACGCTAATGAATGTGAAACCTGATGTGTTTATAAGTTTGTTCACAACGATGGACACCATGCTTTTGAACTTTACTTTAAAATTTGCGTGTTAATGCCTTATATGATAACGTGATTTTGAAAGCCTTGTTTGAATACCATGAACTGAATCCTTTGTTTTGAATACCATGAGATGAATCCTTTATGTTTGAATACCATGAAAGGTAGCCTTTGTTTTGATAACTAGAATGGTGACCTTGTATAGTAACAAGGTTTATAACATATTACTTTCGAAAACACGGGTTTACAACAAAAGAGTTTATAAAATCCTTTATTTTAAAGTGTTTATCATTTATAAATCCATTTGAGTAAATCGGTTATAAACCAGTTCAAATATTCTTTATAAAACCTTTTTAGAAGAAAAGTTTAATAATTGATAAATCCTTTAAAACAGTTGATGAATTCCTTGAAACAGTTGATGAATCCCTTAGATTTGTAAAATGAACCTGTAATGATTGTAAGAATACGCACATCTTGTATAATGAAATACGATTGTAGAAAGAGTGTTTGATCACGTGTTCCACCCCAAAACAGTTATAAAACAGTAAAAGAGGGGCTAATGTTCTCACCTGTCTGCAGTAGACTCTGATCTATAACAATTAGCAAGTAGCAAACAGGACTTCTAACTGGTTCCTATATCATTGTAATCATACATAAGATATAAGATTTATAGTTGTATAGACTTTGATTCATTGATTGACTTGTGTTAACTCTTGAACTTGATAAACATTTGAATACTTGTTCTCATGTTTGAAAACGTTGTATGAACTTGAAAGTCATGATTGAATTTACTTGCTTGATCACGAATCCATGAAAAGAATGTGTAATGTTATTTTTTGCACAAACTTGTTTGCACAACATCACATGTGTTTAAGAGTTTGATAAACCATTGATTAACATGTATTGTGAAAAGATCTTTCAATTGTTTTACGTTATTGATATTATGACTTTGTCTCATGATTATGTTAAGTTGAAACTTAACTCAATTGAAACCAAATCACAACTCTATTTAAGTCGTGGGCCTCACATTGGGCCGTAAGCCCATGAAACCATGAGACTATGTCCAAAGTCATGGGCCATTTAGGTTAACGATAGACCAAATGAAAGATGGCATCGACCTACAACATGTGTATGGACCTTGTAACACACCAATGATAATCTTGGGCCAATTAAGATTATAATGGGCCGAATGGGATCTATTTGGGCCTATCGGCATTAGGTTGGGCCGGATGAGATGGAATTTGGTTTATTCTAATGTGGGCCGAGATAATCCAATCGATTGGGCCAAGGTTCATAAAGAAATTGCATGTTGTTGGCTCGGCTAAACTCATTGGCAGCGAACCTTTAGGGTAGCCGAGGTTAGGTTCGTTGCCGGCTAGGTCCCATGAGGGTTCGCCTAATGGTTCGGCTTGCTTGGCTTCGCCAAGGTTTCTAAGGTTCACCGAATGCATGAGGATTCGTGATACACGCCTAGGGTTCGTCCAAGTCTTCATGGGTTCGCCATGAGTTAAGTTTACATGCAAGGTTCGCCAGAAATGATGAGGGTTCGCATGGCTATCCCTAGGTTAGTCTGAAGTGAAAATGGTTCATCTAAACCATCTTGGGTTCGTCTGGGTTCGCTACTACATGAAGGTTCGCTTGAGAAACCTTGATAGGTTTGGCATGTCGGGTTCGTGGTACCACTTGTGGTTTAGTGAAGGCTCGTGGAACCCCTAGGGTTCAGCTGGTAACCCAACGAACCATGCAGGGTTCGCTAAGGTTCGCCATGTTCCAACTGGTTCGGCCAGGAAACCCTAATGGGTTCGGCTTCATGACCACCACCGAACCTGTTAACCTGCATCCTCCCTTCATCGAATCCTCATCTCCAGGCCACGATCTAGGCTAATTTAGCATCAAGTAGGGTAGCTATTGGTGCGAAATCATAAATGGTTGTGCAAGATTCGGCTTAGTGTCGGGTTTGAACAAAAACCCACGAAAAACCCTATTTTCCAGATTTTCATTCGAGCATACCTCGTTTTTGGCCGGATAAATCCACAGATCCTTTGTACTTTCGTGTAGGGGATGTCGAGAGCTACGCGTGGACACCAAGAACGCCCAAATTCGTGGAGAAACGAGGGAGATACAAGGATTTTTGTGATGATTTCTAGTGTGAGAAGATGGAAATCCGAAAATCTAGAGAGAGAATGAGTGGGTGGTTGAATTAAATGAAGAAAATGGCCATCTTCATGGCTTTTATAGTCCGAATGGTATTCGGGTTCGTTTCGGTCGCTCGGTTCGCGTTTTCGTTGCGTAACGCGTATTTTACGCGATTAAAATAAAAGATTATCATTCTCATCTTTTTGATGAGTTTCAAAATTGTAAAAATATAAAATAATATATATTTAATTATTTTTACTCTTCGTGTGTTGACGGATCGTTAAACGATACAATTACGTGTATACCCGCAATCGCGTACGTTTTTCGATCGTAAAAATGTTAAGGCGTTTAATCATAATTATAAATTCAACATTCGTATTATTATGGATCGTGTGACAATCCAACTTTTTACACTAACCTTGTTAACGGGAGATGGTGATATCATAGGCCCAACAGAGATGGTGTGGGCCCAACAAGGCCAATGAAGGCCCAACAAGGCCAATGAAGACCCAACAAGATCAATTAGGCTCAACGAAGTCTATGTAGGCCCAATAAGCCAAGAGAGGCCCAGTAAGGCCTAATAAGTTCAAGTAAGGCCCAATGTAAACAAAGTAGGCCCAGGGAAGGCCAAGGTAGGCCCAGGAAGGCCCAGTGAGGCCCAATTGTATTTGAGAAGCCCAATTGGGATAATTTAGCCCAACAATGAGTTAGATGATCCAATTAGTGATAATTCGGAATTTTCGGCTAAATTTCGTTAATCGAAATGATATGTTGTCGATCCGGAATAACCTATAGGAGTTAGGAATTAAGAAAAATAAATTCCTAAGTGTTAAGTTGTTGATGATTAAACTTGTAATTGATTTTTAGTGTCAATTTTGACTTCCACAAGTCAAAATTCGGCCAAAATATTTGGGAAAATTCGAATTGTGTATTAATACAAGGTTAATAGCTAAATTAATCACTCAATCAGTACACAATAATGATGATTAACCGTTATCAGTAGTTATTGAGAGCATTAAACCTCGAATTTAACCCGATGGTTAATCAAGAGTCGAAACCGAAAATTTATACTATCAAATTCGTATATACCGACTATAATTCGAGAAATTTGAACTCCAGAAGCTTTGGTCGGCATTATTAGACTCTGTTTCATACAAGAATTCGAATCAAGAAGCCACAGGAAGGAGTTTGATTCAAGAACTCGACCGGAATTGATCTAAAAGTCGGTCCTCTTCAATTGGTTATCAATCAGGCAAGTAATTACTCCTACACACTCTAATATGGTCGATTAAGAAAAACCATATAATAATTTTGGGTAAATACATCGAATTGATGGAGTTTGATTTCTAGGGTTCATGTGAGAAACCGATTTGGGGGTTTCTGTTTAATCGGGGAGTATAATCAAATTAAACTTTACTGTCAGTTTCAGAATAGACCGATCAACATAACCTCGATGTTAATTGTAGCAAACAACATCAAATGTTATGAAATCAAGTTCTAGGATTCTAAGCATATACGGGTTTGGGGGTTTTCAACTTAATGAGTATTAGAATCAAATTAATTTACATGATAAGTTTCAGAAGACTTCGATTATGCTAGTTGGCATGATAATTGCAGTTTAGAATGACGAATTGTTAATGATCAAGATCTAGGGCTTTTATGTCAAACGGTTTGAGGGATTCTGGGTTAAATGGGCTTGATAATCAAATTAATCGGATTGGACATGTTCGAAATGATATTGTGAATGATAACCATATGATTGTTTAGGTCAATTTGAGTGAAATCGATCAAAACAAGTTGTAAATATTTTGCACGAGTTCGAAACTGTTTAAGAGGTAAAAATCATATGTTTTTGATTGAACAAGATCAATTAAAGGTATCTATGAACTCGTTTTAACATGTGGGAACAAAGCCCTAAAGATTCGGGTTCGAATGTGGTCGAATTGGAGCCGAATAGGTGTTCTATGCTTCGGCTATAATGGAAAAGGGGGAAACCGATCAGATTAGGTTTAAAAGAATTTAATTTCGAATAATGGATGCGATACCCTAGCGGGCGAGATGGTTAGATGCGTGTGTGTTAGAGTTGAGGGTCGCGGGTTCGAGTCCCGGCCCAACCATTTTTTAGATTTTAAGGTTATTTTAGTATTTTGACCATATTTTATTCGTTCTAACTCCGTTTTAATCCGTTCAAGTTGCGTTGGGACCGTAACGAGAATACGAACGTATTAGAATAATAAAATTCATATTTTAACCCGAGAATGAAATCGCGTATAATTACGATTATTTAAATAAAATCAAATATGATTTTATTTAAACGATTTCAAAGACACGCATACATACGTATGCACATTCTTAACACTCTAACATACGTATGTTGATACTTATGTGATTTCAAGCGCAATACGACATTCTGAATAACACTAGGTTATTGTTTAAACCACAGATTCTTCGTAGAGGATTTCTACGCAAGTTCACACGTAATTGATCATTCTGCTATTATCAAAGGTGCGTACACGGCCCCTTTCTTATTTTAAACTGTTTTGGGGGAGAAAACATGTGCAACAAACTGTTTTTAGATACATATCACTTGCATGAGTTAACTGTTTACATTATGTGAAAACATATGACCTTGAAAGTCCTTACACACCTCGAACCGTTTAGTTTGCTGTATGCAAAGCGTGGTAGTTGGAAATAGATCTATTAGGTTTGACAAACCTCACTTGGTAGATGGGATCTACGCAGGTGTTTGACTGACCAAACACAATTTTACTATTGTTGTAATAGACAATAGTGGCAAGGCGAAAACATGCTATAGCATGACAATCCGTCAGCTTCGGTGTCGAACACGTATGTAAATAGTTTATATGACTAGCTATCATGACTGTGCATGTGTGATTATGTTATCTACAATCTTGTTATTCAAACTGTTGTTTTGAACATTATGATTATTTAAAACCTGTGTTATGCACCAACCTTTGTGTTGACTTGATTTGCATGTTTTCTCAGGACGCTAAGGCGCGCGTTAAAGCTGGCATGGACTAGGAAGATAGAGTCTCATGCATTATAAACACTTTAAATTTGAATTTGAACATTTGAATATTTAAGTACTTTGGTTTGTAATGTTTACTTTACAACTGTTTATGGTTTTTAAACGTTTCCGCAATTTTTTGTAAACTCTGAATGTTATGTTTTGAAGATCAACGTATGTTTTGAAATTCATATAGAGGTCTTCGCTATGTCTAATGATCTGAGATCCTGGTTTGTCACGTTCCCAAACGGTATGATTCCGTTAGTTGAAATTGGGGGTGTGACAGATTGGTATCAGAGCCATTGGTTATAGCGAACTAGGTTTGCATTTGTAGGCTTAGACTATGACTGTTAGACATTAGACACATCTGTTTATACGTATTGCTTAGAAATTACATATGACATTATGTAATTGACTTGTTTACGTATTCCATGGCACTGTACTTACATATGGTATTATGTAACAGGCATGGCATCATCATCGGTACCTTATATTATCATTGATGATTCCGAGGACAAGGAGCCGATAGTTCCGGCACCACCATCATCATCACCACCACCTATTCCATCACCTCCACCGTATGAGATGGATGACTCCGATCCAGAGGAGGATCCGGAGGAGGACCCAGAGGAGGAATCGGAGGAGGATCCAGATGAGGACCCAGACGAGGATCCCGACGAGGATCCAGAGGAGGACCCGGATGAGGATCCGGAGGAGGAGGAGGAGGGCACTCAGCAGATTCCTGCTGAGGGACCTTCCACACATTCACCACCAGCATTAGATGCTCCTGAGCCTAAGAGGCAAAGGACGGACGCCGAGGAGATCGCCAAATTGCGCGAGGATCTGGAGGTAGCAGAAGATAGGATAGCACAGAGATCTCAGGAGTTATGGGATGCTATTGAGAGGCAGGATGATCTTGCCCATCTTGTTCACGATATGCGGGATGAGATGATCAATTTGATTGGTCGTCTAGAAGAGTCAGAGAACCGAGAGGAGATTTTGGCGGGCAGGATTGAAGCTTTGGAGGATTTAGTGGTAGTTGAGAATGAGGAACAGGATGAGGATGAGGAGGAGGAACCAGCACCAGTTGCTGAGTCCGATCCTGAATCCACCGTTGAGGACGATTGATTGTTTTTCATTTTTTTTTCCTTGTTTTATTTAAACTTATTAGGAACGGGTTGTGTTCCTACATTGGTAGTTTGGAAACTTGTATTTCATTTCAAAAGTATTGTACTCAAAGAAAGTTTCTATCTATTAAAGAGTTATCTTTTATTTTCAACAACTGTGTTGGCTTATATTACATGTTGTGTTTGTTGTTTTACTTACACATGTCACATTAGATTTTGACTTCGTGCTAACACTTCTTGTAAATAGGAAACTAATGGCTGAGGGAAACGTACATATGACTGTTGCTGAGCTCAATGAGCTAATAAACAACAGAGTTGCAGAGGCAATCGCACAGTATGCTCAGACTCACAACACAGGGCCACAGGGTCCAGCTGGGGGATTGATTAATCCACAAGTCTGCACGTTCAAGATGTTTTTGGACTGCAAACCACACAATTTCAAAGGGTCGGAGGGGGCCATTGGACTCCTTCGGTGGATTGAAAAGGCTGAGTCTGTATTCGAAATGTGCAACTGCCCTAATGAAAGCAAGGTGAAATTTGCTACGGGAACATTGGAGGGTCCAGCATTAACCTGGTGGAACTCGAATGTTCAGACTCTGGGATTGGGTGAGGCAAATGCCTTAACCTGGGATGATTTCAAAACCTTACTGCGAGAGGAGTACTGTCCTCGCAGTGAAATGCAGAAGTTGGAAGAAGAATATTGGCACCTCAAGATGGAGGGGTCAAACATTGAAGAGTATACAACCAGGTCACACGAGTTGGCCAGACTGCTACCACACATGGCTACTCCAGCCAGTAAGTGGATTGAAAGGTACATTGGAGGACTAGTGCCTCAGATTCAAGGGTTGGTTACTTCAGCAAATCCCACCACCATCCAACAAGCTGTTCGTTTAGCGCATCAGCTTACTGACCAGGCAGTGTTGCAGGGGACTCTGCCCAAACGAACATCTGCTACCAAGGTGGGAGACCATAAGAGAAAGTGGGAGAGTAACAACTTCAAGGGTAACAACCAACAATCCTATCAGCAAAACCGGAAACAAGACTCAAACAAGTCTTATCATGGTTCAAGCAGTGGTCAGCAATCATCATCGTCGGGGGGTTATATTGGGAAACACCCCAAGTGCAACAAGTGTGGTTACCATCATGCAGGTAACCAATGTGAGAGAGCTAAGTGCCAGAGGTGTGGCAAGATTGGGCATGCGGCTAAGGATTGTCGCGGGGAACTACAGAACAACAACAACCAGAACAATAACCAGAACAACGCTCAGAAGGGTTGTTTTGAGTGTGGAAAAATGGGGCATTTTAAGAAATATTGCCCCCAGCTCAAGAAGGGCGGGGACAATAATGTCAATAACAATGGTAATGGAAATGGAAATGGCAACGGTAATGGAAATGGCACCAACAACAACAACAACAACAACAATAACAACAACAACAATGGTGCTAGAGGCAGGGCGTTTGTGATTGGAGGACGTCAAGCGCGGGAGGATCCCAACATTGTTACGGGTACGTTCCTCTTAAATAATCACTATGCCTCTATGTTATTTGACACCGGTGCCGACCGGAGTTTTGTATCTAGTTCACTTGCTAAGTTGCTAAATGTTAGTCCCACTGCCTTAGATAGTCCATACACTGTGGAATTAGCTGATGGTAAGTTAATAGAAGTGGAAAATATCTTTAAGGGATGTATCCTTGATTTGATGGGTCAGACATTAGAGATTGATCTGATGCCTATTGCCTTAGGCAGTTTTGATGTAGTCATTGGCATGGACTGGTTGTCCAAGAACCAGGCTGAAATCGTATGCCATGAAAAGATTGTTCGCATACCTCTTCCGCAGGGAGAGACATTATATGTACAAGGTGAGAAGAACAGTACGCCACTGCGTCTCATATCTTGTATGAAAGCACACAAATGTTTGCGAAAAGGTCATACGGCAGTTATAGCACTTATAACTGAAAAGCCGGTGGCTGAGAAGAAGCTTGAAGATATACCAATAGTTTGTGAATTTCCGGAGGTATTTCCAGAAGACTTGCCGGGATTACCGCCTATCAGACAGGTGGAATTTCGAATCGACCTTACACCAGATGCAACACCGATAGCTAGGGCGCCTTATCGACTTGCACCGTCAGAGATGCAAGAGTTATCTACACAATTGCAAGAATTGTTGGATAAGGGTTTCATACGACCTAGTTTTTCACCATGGGGAGCTCCAGTATTGTTTGTAAAGAAGAAGGACGGAACTTTTCGTATGTGTATCGATTACCGGGAATTGAATAAGGTTACTATCAAGAACCGGTATCCGTTACCCAGAATTGACGATCTGTTCGATCAGTTGCAAGGTTCGAGTTATTACTCGAAGATTGATCTCAGGTCGGGTTATCATCAACTAAGAGTTCAGGAGGAGGATATTCCGAAGACAGCATTTAGGACAAGATATGGCCATTATGAGTTCTTAGTCATGCCATTTGGGTTGACAAACGCTCCAGCTGTATTCATGGATCTCATGAATCGTGTTTGTAAACCTTATCTTGATAAGTTTGTCATAGTTTTCATCGATGACATTCTCATCTATTCAAAATCTAAGGAGGAACACGCTGAACATCTTCGATTACTGCTAGAGCTATTGAAACAAGAACAATTGTACGCTAAATTCTCGAAATGTGATTTCTGGATGCGAGAAGTACAATTTCTGGGTCATATAGTTAATGAAAAGGGCATACATGTTGATCCAGCGAAGATTGAAGCGATTAAAAATTGGGAGGCGCCAAAGACCCCTACCGAGGTACGACAATTCCTTGGTTTGGCGGGTTACTACCGACGATTCATTGAGGGATTCTCGAAGATCGCTCAACCACTCACAGCTCTTACGCACAAGGGAACAAAATATAACTGGACGGATAAACAGGAAACTGCGTTTCAGTTATTGAAACAGAAGCTTTGCAACGCACCGATTCTGTCCTTACCGGAAGGGACGGAAGACTTTGTGGTGTATTGTGATGCATCTGTACAGGGTTTGGGATGTGTGTTGATGCAACGGGATAAAGTGATTGCTTATGCTTCCAGACAACTACGAACACACGAAAAGAATTACACTACTCATGACTTGGAGTTAGGAGCAGTGGTTTTTGCTTTAAAGATTTGGAGGCATTACTTGTATGGAACTAAATGTACTATTTACACTGATCATAAGAGTTTGCAACATATCTTTGATCAGAAGGAGCTTAATATGAGGCAACGACGATGGGTTGAGTTGTTGAACGATTATGAGTGTGCGATTAAGTATCATCCGGGAAAGGCTAATGTGGTAGCCGATGCTTTAAGCAGAAAGGAAACTTCAACAAGACGGGTTCGTGCACTTATGATGACGATACATACCGACTTACCTGACAAGGTACACAGTGCTCAGATTGAGGCCTTGAAAAAGGAAAACTTAGTACCGGAATCTTTACGAGGAATGGAAGAACAATTGAATGTTAAACCTGATGGAATTCGTTATTTCATTGATAGACTTTGGATACCTTTGTATGGAGGTTTAAGGGAACTCGTGATGGACGAAGCACACAAGTCAAGATATTCAGTCCATCCGGGATCAGACAAGATGTACCATGACTTGAAGGCACTGTATTGGTGGCCTCACATGAAAGCTGATATTGCTAAGTACGTTAGCAAATGTTTGACTTGTTCGAAAGTCAAAGTTGAATATCAGAAACCATCTGGTTTACTGCAACAACCAGAGATACCGATGTGGAAGTGGGAACAGATTTCGATGGATTTCATTACTAAGTTACCCCGTACACCGAGTGGTTGTGATACGATATGGGTAATTGTCGATCGATTAACGAAATCTACACATTTCTTAGCAATTAAGGAAACTGATAAGATGGAGAAACTGACTCGCATTTACATCAAGGAAGTAGTAGCACGGCATGGTGTGCCAATCTCTATCATATCAGATCGGGATGCCCGATTTACTTCCAACTTTTGGAAATCTCTTCATAAATCATTGGGGACTCGCTTGGATATGAGTACCGCTTATCATCCACAGACCGATGGTCAAAGTGAACGTACGATTCAAACGCTCGAGGATATGTTACGAGCTTGTGTAATTGACTTTGGTGATAGCTGGGAGAATCATTTACCGTTGGTGGAATTCTCTTACAATAATAGTTATCATACAAGTATTCAGGCAGCACCGTTTGAAGCTTTGTATGGTCGCAAATGTCGTTCACCAGTTTGCTGGGCTGAGATTGGAGACAGTCAGATAACAGGTCCTGAATTGGTGCACGAGACGACAGAGAAGATTGTTCAAATCCGGAACCGTATGGCAGCGGCTCGAGATCGACAGAAGAGTTATGCAGACAAACGTCGTAAACCGTTGGAATTTCAAGTAGGAGACCGAGTTCTTCTAAAAGTATCACCTTGGAAAGGTGTGATACGATTCGGCAAGCGCGGGAAGCTTAGTCCACGTTACGTAGGACCTTTTGAGATTCTGAAAAGGATTGGTCCGGTTGCGTATCAACTCAAACTACCGGATGAACTCAGTGGAGTTCATGATGTGTTTCATGTGTCAAACTTAAAGAAATGTCTTTCTGATGAGACATTGATTGTACCATTGGAAGAAATACAAGTAGATGAACAGTTACGATTCATTGAAGAACCGGCGGAAATCATGGACCGAGAGGTCAAACAACTGAAGCAAAGCAAGATTCCGATAGTCAAAGTTCGATGGAATTCAAGACGGGGTCCTGAATTCACATTGGAACGGGAAGACCAAATGATGAAGAAATATCCTCATCTATTCAAAACAGTTACTGCTAACACTGAGAGCGCACGTTAAATTTCGGGACGAAATTTCTTTCAACAAGGGGATGACGTGATGCTTCACACATCAAACACTGCAAATTTGTAAGCACAAACATTTTATTTATTCAATTGAATTTGTTACAAACATTGGTGCTACATTATATTCTATATATTTTATGTGCTACATTTCATATGTTACATGTTATGGTAGTACATACACGATGAGTTACATACATTTTTGCTATGTGCGGGGTTGCATAGTACAAACAGTTTCAGACACTCACTAGGTGTGAGGTTACACAACACAGTACGATCAAACACAAACAGTCACAGTTAGGTGAACTAACTAGTGTACACGCAAACAGATTGAACGATCACATTTGAGTTGTGATGTTGCAAGCATTAGACTTTGTGTGTGAGTACTCACAAGCACACAGAATGATCAAAACACACTAACACGTACGGTTTAAACTCGTAAGTAGCTTCCTAACTACTCCTAACACTTACTAATTTTCGGGACGAAAATTCCTTCAACAAGGGGATGATGTGACAATCCGACTTTTTACACTAACCTTGTTAACGGGAGATGGTGATATCATAGGCCCAACAGAGATGGTGTGGGCCCAACAAGGCCAATGAAGGCCCAACAAGGCCAATGAAGGCCCAACAAGGCCAATGAAGACCCAACAAGATCAATTAGGCTCAACGAAGTCTATGTAGGCCCAACAGAGCCAATGTAGGCCCAATAAGCCAAGAGAGGCCCAGTAAGGCCCAATAAGTTCAAGTAAGGCCCAATGTAAACAAAGTAGGCCCAGGGAAGGCCAAGGTAGGCCCAGGAAGGCCCAGTGAGGCCCAATTGTATTTGAGAAGCCCAATTGGGATAATTTAGCCCAACAATGAGTTAGATGATCCAATTAGTGATAATTCAGAATTTTCGGCTCAATTTCGTTAATCGAAATGATATGTTGTCGATCCGGAATAACCTATAGGAGTTAGGAATTAAGAAAAATAAATTCCTAAGTGTTAAGTTGTTGATGATTAAACTTGTAATTGATTTTTAGTGTCAATTTTGACTTCCACAAGTCAAAATTCGGCCAAAATATTTGGGAAAATTCGAATTGTGTATTAATACAAGGTTAATAGCTAAATTAATCACTCAATCAGTACACAATAATGATGATTAACCGTTATCAGTAGTTATTGAGAGCATTAAACCTCGAATTTAACCCGATGGTTAATCAAGAGTCGAAACCGAAAATTTATACTATCAAATTCGTATATACCGACTATAATTCGAGAAATTTGAACTCCAGAAGCTTTGGTCGGCATTATTAGACTCTGTTTCATACAAGAATTCGAATCAAGAAGCCACAGGAAGGAGTTTGATTCAAGAACTCGACCGGAATTGATCTAAAAGTCGGTCCTCTTCAATTGGTTATCAATCAGGCAAGTAATTACTCCTACACACTCTAATATGGTCGATTAAGAAAAACCATATAATAATTTTGGGTAAATACATCGAATTGATGGAGTTTGATTTCTAGGGTTCATGTGAGAAACCGATTTGGGGGTTTCTGTTTAATCGGGGAGTATAATCAAATTAAACTTTACTGTCAGTTTCAGAATAGACCGATCAACATAACCTCGATGTTAATTGTAGCAAACAACATCAAATGTTATGAAATCAAGTTCTAGGATTCTAAGCATATACGGGTTTGGGGGTTTTCAACTTAATGAGTATTAGAATCAAATTAATTTACATGATAAGTTTCAGAAGACTTCGATTATGCTAGTTGGCATGATAATTGCAGTTTAGAATGACGAATTGTTAATGATCAAGATCTAGGGCTTTTATGTCAAACGGTTTGAGGGATTCTGGGTTAAATGGGCTTGATAATCAAATTAATCGGATTGGACATGTTCGAAATGATATTGTGAATGATAACCATATGATTGTTTAGGTCAATTTGAGTGAAATCGATCAAAACAAGTTGTAAATATTTTGCACGAGTTCGAAACTGTTTAAGAGGTAAAAATCATATGTTTTTGATTGAACAAGATCAATTAAAGGTATCTATGAACTCGTTTTAACATGTGGGAACAAAGCCCTAAAGATTCGGGTTCGAATGTGGTCGAATTGGAGCCGAATAGGTGTTCTATGCTTCGGCTATAATGGAAAAGGGGGAACCGATCAGATTAGGTTTAAAAGAATTTAATTTCGAATAATGGATGCGATACCCTAGCGGGCGAGATGGTTAGATGCGTGTGTGTTAGAGTTGAGGGTCGCGGGTTCGAGTCCCGGCCCAACCATTTTTTAGATTTTAAGGTTATTTTAGTATTTTGACCATATTTTATTCGTTCTAACTCCGTTTTAATCCGTTCAAGTTGCGTTGGGACCGTAACGAGAATACGAACGTATTAGAATAATAAAATTCATATTTTAACCCGAGAATGAAATCGCGTATAATTACGATTATTTAAATAAAATCAAATATGATTTTATTTAAACGATTTCAAAGACACGCATACATACGTATGCACATTCTTAACACTCTAACATACGTATGTTGATACGTATGTGATTTCAAGCACAATACGACATTCTGAATAACACTAGGTTATTGTTTAAACCACAGATTCTTCGTAGAGGATTTCTACGCAAGTTCACACGTAATTGATCATTCTGCTATTATCAAAGGTGCGTACACGGCCCCTTTCTTATTTTAAACTGTTTTGGGGGAGAAAACATGTGCAACAAACTGTTTTTAGATACATATCACTTGCATGAGTTAACTGTTTACATTATGTGAAAACATATCAACTTGAAAGTCCTTACACACCTCGAACCGTTTAGTTTGCTGTATGCAAAGCGTGGTAGTTGGAAATAGATCTATTAGGTTTGACAAACCTCACCTGGTAGATGGGATCTACGCAGGTGTTTGACTGACCAAACACAATTTTACTATTGTTGTGATAGACAATAGTGGCAAGGCGAAAACATGCTATAGCATGGCAATCCGTCAGCTTCGGTGTCGAACACGTATGTAAATAGTTTATATGACTAGCTATCATGACTGTGCATGTGTGATTATGTTATCTACAATCTTGTTATTCAAACTGTTGTTTTGAACATTATGATTATTTAAAACCTGTGTTATGCACCAACCTTTGTGTTGACTTGATTTGCATGTTTTCTCAGGACGCTAAGGCGCGCGTTAAAGCTGGCATGGACTAGGAAGATAGAGTCTCATGCATTATAAACACTTTAAATTTGAATTTGAACATTTGAATATTTAAGTACTTTGGTTTGTAATGTTTACTTTACAACTGTTTATGGTTTTTAAACGTTTCCGCAATTTTTTGTAAACTCTGAATGTTATGTTTTGAAGATCAACGTATGTTTTGAAATTCATATAGAGGTCTTCGCTATGTCTAATGATCTGAGATCCTGGTTTGTCACGTTCCCAAACGGTATGATTCCGTTAGTTGAAATTGGGGGTGTGACAGATCGTCACCCATAACTCTACTCAGTATCGCTTACGTATTACGATTCTTGTTAAATTAACTGTCATAATATTCGTGTCGACACTACGCACTAACACTATCCCATTACACCGAACACAGTATATGTATAGGGCATACCCCAGATTCCAGCTACATGCCGTACCTGACGACGTCCCACCACTGTTTCGATATAATACGATACTGTTCTTGCCTAGCGAACTCGACGGTAATTAGATAATATATACTTGTTCCTAAATAATAAAGATCTTAACACACAAGCACATAATGAACACATGAATCACATTGACTGATTTGATATGAAAGCACATTTGTTCTAACACTGCTCACAACTACCATGACTAAATGTACAAATGTTACAGTGAGCGGGCTTGATCATACATGTATTGTTGACCCATAGGCTTTGACGCCCACTAGGAGTATAAGGTGGTAGCTTGGTATTTATAACCATAGCTTTGGTTTCCTACTCCTATAGGATTTATGTCATGTTGTCTTCGCAACTCTAGGTTTTGATTGTTATATCTCAACCTTTAAATCTTATAAAGTATCTCCTAGGTTGTGTCGTTTCAATCCAGTATATAGTAACAACCTTTGGATCTATTTCCAGATTCTAGTGTATGCCCTAATGTCTATAGGAACTACTAAAGGGGCATGGTAGTTTACCCTATGACAAATGCAAAGATTTGTCAAAGTGGAGAATCAATGCACATTTCTAGGAATGATTTATGTTATCTTTCAATTTACTTACAAGTCACTTGACTTGTAAAGTTTCATTGAAAGGAATAATTCACCTGTTATTATAAGAGAACTCTATCAGTGGCAAATAGGAGTCCCAATTCCCACCAAAATCCAAAACACATATTCGCAACATGTCCTCTAGGGTCTTTATAGTACGTTTGTTTTGACAGTCCATTTGTGGATGGTAAGCTATATTCAAATTTAAGTTCGTCCCTAGAGATTTCTGCAACGCCTGCCGAACCTTGATGTGAATCTACTATCTCGATCTGATGTGTTAGAATATGGTACACCATGACACACCACTATCTTATTGATGTACAATCTCGCCAGTTCATCCATCGTGAAGGTTTCACGCATTGGCAAGAAATGAGCAGATTTTGTTAAACGATCTATGATAACCCAAATTGTATCATGACCACTAGAAGTACGGGGTAGCTTGGTAATGAAATCCATAGCTATTTGTTCCCACTTCCAGAGCGGAATCTTAGGCTGTTCCAGTAAACCTGACGGTTTCTGGTGTTCCACCTTAACCTTCGCACATGTCAGACATCGACCGACATACTCGACTATATCTTTCTTCATTTTCGGCCACCGATAAAATCCCGTAAGTCGTGATACATCTTATCAGTGCCCGGGTGTTTACCTTACGTCATCTGTCACAAGATATTAACAACTCTGCTGGTCTTGTTCAAATGATATTGGGCTATCACTTAAGATCACCCATTAGTTTAATCCATCATGTCTATGTCATGTGAATTTTATTATATCTACCATATGAGATAATTTAATGGGTTATAATTCCTAGTTGTTCTATAGTAACCCAATTGTTTTAACCAACAAACATTCTCTTTTTTTTAAAAAAAAAATGCTTAGAATTTTGATCCTATGTATCATCTTGAACTCCTTTGTTCAAGATTCTGAATTTGGTGCTAAGTTTTCTCCCTGTTCAACCTGTATGGTTAACTACCCTGTTATTGTTATTCACATTGATCCTAAGTTCTTATTAGTAACGATTGGTTGTGTTGGTTCTTACGGATATACTGTCTAACTAATCATGCTCTTAGCATCATTCTCAGTTCCATTCCTTCTTGTCATTACTAGAACCGAAGTTTCCTAAAATGAGGAATTCAGGTTTAATTGAGTCTAGGTTTGAGATAAATGTTTACCTTTTTAACTTGGCATTTCTGACAATCCATAAGGTGCTAATCTGTATAAATATCTAAAGCTGATATTATAACAGAGATACACATACCACAGAAATCTTTCAGATGTATAAAGGGAGTTTCCCAAACAAATTTTTAGGAATTTTAACTGAGACTAAGTGTTTTAAGAATACCCTAATCTCAGTTTGTTTAAGGATTTCCTAATTCGTTCTTATGTCTGTTTCTTTATGGAAGTTCTACATGTAATAGTGGTCTATTCCCATAAGGCTTTCCCTGTAACTACAATAGTGATTTCTAATTAAGTTATAAACAATAATTATTCTCTTTCTTTATTCTAATTGGCCAATAATTAATCTAAGGCTTCCTTATCTTACTATTCCTAAACTAAAACAAAATATACATTTTAACTACCATACTATTAGATAACTTAAATACACAAAATAAGATTACATACCTATGGAGTCATTGGACTCCGAGTGTACTCCAGGAGCTGGTAAAGCAAGTAATTCCTTAGTGACTGACGGGTCTGCTGGAGGCATTCTCCTGGGGCAGTCCCTTGCAAAATGTTCGAGCATATCGCATGTGTAGCAGTTGTTGTTATGTTGGGAGGAAGTGGAGGTGTTCGCATTCTGTTCCTGTTTCCGGTTTGGAATAAACCGACACATTTGGATCCAGTGTCCATATCTCCCACAATTCAGACAGTGTCTACAAGGTTTCTCCTCACTGTGGTGAAAACCACATCTAGCACACTCAGGGAACTTACTAACATATTGACAGGGAATAGGGGCTATTGGTGTCCTGCACTGTTGCATCTAGTTGCTTGTCTTCCCACAGCGTGTGCATTGTATGCATGGGAGTTCAGCTCGGTGATAGTAGTGACAAGCTGGACAGAGAGGGGCTTTTCCCTCATAGTGAACGCTAACTCATGTAGTCAAATCTGGTAGGATTTGACTGATTGGTGTAGCTTCAGCGTAGTTCACAGGTCCTTTTCGCCTTTTAGCAGCACGACGTTTAGGTTTCTTGCTGGCTTCTCCTTCATCTGGTTGCTTCTTCCTTGCAGAATTTTGTGGGAAACGTCTAGCATACTCCTCACTATACCTGATCCGGGTGATGATTTCAGGAAGGACCGCCACCAATTGTTCAGTGATCAGGGTTGCAAGTGCAACAGTTGCTGGGTCCGTCTCTTGTGAAGGAGGAGGAGATGATTGTCGTCTTGGTGGCATTCTGATCTTAATTGAAGAGTTACTGGTTAGTACTCATGATCAAATGCCAAAACATATGCAAATAATTTTCCTATGTCCTATGTTCTCTACATGAGGTCCCTAAGTTATAGTCTAGGCCAAACCGTTATAAATAAATGACCTACATTCTCTATAACCTTGAGCTCTGATACCAATCTGTCACACCCCGAGCCGGCGGGCCAGATCGAATGTCCCGTCGGGCGGAAGGTTCTCGGGGCGCGATATCGTGTGATAATCGGAGTGATCAGATTGTATACATAGCACCACATTTGAGAATAACTAAAGCACAGTAATAATTAACTAGGAGTTTCAAAGTTAAATTTCATCTGTCATGTTTTATAATTTAACTAGGCAAACATATCCCATGGAATCATAAGACTACTATCTTGTGACCAAACAAGATATCAAACTGATTCACTGTCTATGAGCAAAATATGTGCTTCCAAAAGTACTAGGTCCACTATCTGGCATCCTAGTATACATCTTGCAACCTTAATCTAGTCCTTTACGTCACGTGAGAAAGCATGTAATAAAACAAAGTCAACACATGGTTGGTGAGTTCATATTGTTTTGTTTGAAAATGAACTTGAACAAACCAGACCGATTGACAACCTTAACCTCACCAACAACCACCTATCCTATCTAGCCAAGTATGCTTATATATAGGGCAAACACAGGGTCAAGCTTACCACCAGCCCAGCCGCCAGCCCACCACATACCGAGCTACATAGTATATTGTTCTTGGTGATAATTAAGCATTTAATCCCATACACTAAACTGACAACCTTGAACAATCTGAAAATGTTAACCTTTGAAGCATCTGAAAATGTTATCCTTTGTACAATCTGAAAATGACCACCTTTGAACACCCGAAATGACAACCTTAACCTCACTAACAACCACCTATGCTATCCAGCCAAGTATGCTTATATATAGGGCATACGTAGGGTCAAGCGTACCGCCAGCCCAGCCGCCAGCCCACCACATACCAAACCATATAACATATTGTTTTTAATGATAATTAAGCGTTTCACTCTCAACCAACATCACACACATACGACAACCATGGCAAATATAAATCATCGTTAATTTGAATGATTAAATAAATGAATAGATAAACATTAAATTAAAATCTAAGTCCTAATAATTGGGCCTTGGTCAACTCGAGTAGACTAGTCTAGCAATCAAGGTTCTTAGTAGTTGAGGAAATCTGTAAATATCATCAAACATGCGACCTATAATCATTTAGTCTAGCTAGGACGTCATGAAATATAGGATTTTAATGATCGTTCTTGTTCGTTCAGTTCTTTGGCACATGCTATCTTTGAATATTTCCCAGATATTCCTCTGAAAATGATTAGGGGATACTGTAAATATCATCACACATGCGTCCTAAACTCAGTCAGTCTAGCTAAGGGATCTTTTGAAATATAGGATTGGCACACGCTATCTTTGACATTTCCCAGACATTCCCCCGAAAATGATTTGATCTTTGAAAACAGTTCTTTGAAAATAGATCGTTGAAAATAGTATTTGAAAATAGATCGTTGAAAATAGTACTTTGAAAATAGATCGTTGAAAATGTTTACTTGAAATGAAACAATTACCCACCTATGATAAGTAAATAATCCTTTATGAAATCTGAAATAAGTTTACCTAGATATAATCTAGGATAACAATTATACATACAAAACATGACTTAGTTTTAAACCTTTAACATGTTTTAAACTATGATTTATGATCAAACATTTGTTTTAAAGTTTACCTATTTTTCTTGACAATGTTTAAGTAATATGAATTTAAATTAGCATACCCAATTGCACCCCAATCCTAATTACATTTTGTCCCACCACACCAACAAAAAAAAACGATTTATTTTTTTTAGCTCCAAGAACCATTGACCAGAGAGTTCTTGGCTAAACTATGATTTTTATGAAAAGAGAAGATGGCCCACAAGGACTTCCCACTTGAAATTGTGTTCTCGGTCAAACTCATTTAAGGAAATTGAGTTTTCGGCTAACTCATTAAAATAAATGGGTTCTCGGCCACCCCTCCAGATAGTTGGTGTTCTTGGTCACATTAAAGAAAAGGAAGTGTTCTCGGTCAACATTCAAGGAAACGAGACGTTCTCGGTCAAAGCAAATGTTCTCGGTTGAACAGATAATTGTTCTTGGTGGAGGTCATCTTCATCCCCCCGATTCCAGACTCCCACCTCCATATTTGCAGGTTGTCACACCCCAAGCTGACGGGCCGGATCGAATGTCCCGTCGGGCGGAAGGTTCCCGGGGCCCGATATCGTGTGATAATCGGAGTGATCAGATTGTAAACATAGCACAACATTTGAGAATAATCAAAGCATAATGATAATTAACTAGAAGTTTCAAAGTTAAATTACAACTGTCATGTTTAATAATTTAACTAAGCAAACATATCAAATAGAATCATAAGTCGGTTATCTTGTGATCGTACAAGATATCAAATGATTCACCCTCCAAAACAAAATATGTGCTTCCAACAGTTACTAGGTCCACTATCCAGGTGTAACATCAATGCCGGAAACGTTACCGGAACAGTGATCTCAACAGTAACATGAACAGTAAATCAGGTACACATTTCAGTTGTTATTCATATATCATTATCATTTCATGTTATCATAGAACATATTCAAAATCATTGCAGAAACAAAGCTCAGAACTATGGTTCATTAGTCAGATAGTTATCTGGCGATACAGAACCATCACGTGATTGTTTGTTAGGATTTTATTAGGTATAAACGTATGTGAGGCTTTACAGAACAAAACAGCAGCGGATGTCGTTACGTGAATGCTAAATCGACGGATTATTCTTATAGGTGACGATCTGTACGAATACATCTGAAATTTTAATGTTCTGAATGATATCGAATATTAAGAAAACCTTATTGAAAAGTGTGGTTATCGTCGTATTCGTACGGGTGAAGATTCGAACGAATGCGCGCGACGACTATACGATTCGATTTTAAATAGTAAATTAAATATTTTCAGAAATTTAATATAAATGGAAGATAAGTAGTTAATTTACAAGGAATTACTACCTAAAATAAATTTATAAACTCTTGTTTTAAAACCGTAACCTTTCGTTACGAAAATGAAGGAAAACCGACGTTTTACGCAAAACTGAGCGAAACCGAACGAACCCGAACTTAATCGAGTAAATTGAACCCATTTAATGTGGCATTCAATGCCACAACAACCACCACCAACCAGCCCCAACTCCATTTCGTTCACCCCACTGTCTCTACTTTCTCTCTCTAGGATCTCACACCACAACTCTCTCATTTCTTCACGAAATCAAGTGTTTTTGGTGTCAAAACGACCATCACAACTCATAGATCATAGAAGTACAACAGATCTGAGCTTGGAACCATCTGTTTTGAGGTAAAAAATAAATTCTAAGTTCGGTTTTTAGGGTTTTAGAAACCCTTGAATCGGCCCTCCTCCTTAGCCGGTTCTAGGCCACCCAACCCTAGGGAAACTCCACTAAGACACCTAGGATGATGTAGGAACAAGGGTTAGTGCATGAGTTAGTCTATTTGGCCAGGATTCAAGGGCTGCACTCACGAGGCCTCAGCTGGCCGTATGGCAGCAAAGCAGTTAAGCCGAAAGGCTGCAAGGACGAAGGACCCTCTATTCGGCTGAAAGGCCAAAACCGGTCGAAGGAACCCTCATTCTGTCGGTCTGAACCCACATGCGCCTGAGCCCATTCGGTGAAGCCTCATACGACACACCCCCATTCGGCTATGTTGAGTCGGGTCCAGCTTCATTCGACAGCCCCTAGTCGGCCATTGTTCCATTCGATCGGCCAAGTTTAGTCAGCCAATATTACTCCTGAATGAAGCTGATTTGGCCCATTCCCTTTCGGTCAGCCCAGCTTCATTCTGTCGGCCTAGTCTTTGTTCAGTCGGCCCAGGTACCCATTCGGCTTAAGCCTTATTCGGCCGGCCCGGTTGTTTCGGCCAAGGCCACTTTCAGGCAAGGTAGTTCGGCCCAAGGGTTTAGTCGATCGGTCCATCATTGCATGTATGGTATGAGTGTGTGTATGCATGGGAACCTTCACGTAGATGCATGCATGGGTGGTTTGTGAAGGTCAATATGGGAATCTAATGGGGTAAACACAAATGTTTTTCAAGGAATAATGAAGTTTAATCATGTGTCATTTCATATGGGATTAGTCTAACATGCAAGAGTTCATGAATTAGGGTTTCCACTAACAAGAGTTTTCATAAACTACATTATAATCTAAACATGGGTTTTGATATTATTGAGTTCCAAACACTTGAGAATTCATTGAGGATCAAAACAATGACCTAAGGTTATGAGTGTTGACTTAACTATTAACACCTAATCCTTAGGAATTTCATAACGAACATGTAACTACTCTAGATGATTCATTTGAATTATCTACGACGAGTTATTTAAAGAGTTGATCAAGAATCATTGGACAAACAAAAGCTAGTAATGGGCCCGAGGTTAATCAAATGGGATTAATCCAAGCCCATCATGTTTAACTATACTTTTCTTAAATTAATTATGTTTTCAATAGAAGAAATTTATTTATTAACCTTATTTAATTAAATAAATGATTTCTAACTAAATGTTAACTTAAATGGAATTAACTTAAAAATGTTTTAATTAAACACTTGTGATGAAATAAACATAAACCTTATCTCATTAAGGTGCAAATAAGTTAATTATGGGATAATGTGTCATGAGTGGGTAATAAGTGTAGACTAGTTAGAAGGAATCTTAGAAACACATTAGTAACATAGGACACTTAGTTGCACACTGAGACCAAAACCTAGATACGACTATTATAAATACTTATCGTATTCGAATCCTCTTAAAACAACTCAGGTGCTGAAGAAACATAAACTACAAGTAACAAGCGCACAATTTGTGGTAAATCAATACAGAGCAACAAATGTAAGTTCATTGCCCCTTTTCTAGACATTTTTGTTTTCAAACGCAGGGCTGAGAAGCATGTGTAAACCTTTTTATTTAAATATGTTTTACTTTAATGCTTTTATTTATTGTATGCTTTATATATACATGTTTATACTCCTAGACTCCTGTCTAGGTATTTATTATGCTGAATTAACTAACAAATTAATTAATTACTCTTATGAGTAATACCTTAATTCTAAAACTCTAAAACAAACCCTTAGTCTATCAAAGTCAATTCAAAGAATCTAAACTCAAAGTGTAACAAGAGAACTAAAGCTAAAGATCAAATTCAGGGGAATCTAATTCAGTGTGTGATCAGTAAAACTAAGGATCCTATTCATGAATATATAATCATTGTGGAAATCATGAAATTTTAAAGATCAGAATCAAGAGAATCAAGGGAATCACAACCGTGTGTGAATCATCGAAATAATGAAATCATTAAGATCTAATGAAATCATTAATGCTTAAGTTAAGGTGGATTTCAGTTGTATGTAAATCAAGACCACATGTAACACACGGAAAGTCCCGTCATAAATAGTAGACTCTTGTAGTCAAGCTATATGGGCATAAATAAAACGATTAAACGAAATCAAGAGAAAAGAGACGATCAAGAATCAAAGGATATCTTAAAGTCCTGACATGTACAGTAGGCCTGAGGGTCAAGCTGATACGGGCAAAACATGAAAGTCCCGACGCATACAGGTAGACTCATTTTGGGTCATGCCTGATATGGGCCACGTGTGAGACGGTACAACTTGGACACCACCAGCAACTGAGTCTAATTGATTGAGTCAAATAAGGCCCAATCATCATGTCTTAGTTGTATTTAAATGATTAATTATTGATTTAATTAACCATTTAATATTATATTTCAATAAGTGCCTTGGGTACTCATGAATGCATGGTGAACTCAGGAAATCAGAGGTATTTCAATTTGTGGGAATCAAAATCTAAAATGAATGTGAATGGAATGAAACGGTTAATTATCATTAACAATAATATGCTAAGCAGTCCGGTATGTGGTGGGACGGTGGCTAGAGCTTGTCCCCTACATATGCCCTAAATATAAGCATACTTTATTGTATAGCATAGGTGGTCGTTGATGAGGTTAAGGTTATCATTTCGGGGGGATCAAGGTAAACATTTTCAGGGTAATCAAACGCTATGAATCAGAGGTTGGGATGAAATACTTAATTATCATCAGGAACAATATATCATGTGGTTTTGTATGTGGTGGGACGGTGGCTGGGGCTTGTCCCCTACATATGCCCTATATATAAGCATATTGAACTGGATGGTATAGGTGGTTAATGGTGAGGTTAAGGTTGTCATCCAAGTGGTTATTCAAACTCATTTTCTTTAAATAAAACTACATGAACTCACCGACCAAGTGTTGACTTGATCTTTTTGCATGAATTCTCAGGTGACGAACAGGTCGATTAAGAAGTTATTCCTTTTGGACTAGGATGCCAGATAGAGTACCTAGTGTTTGTGGACCTGCATATTTTGAAACATCATTTTACAACTTATTTTGTATATCTTGTGCAGATACAAGATAGAAAATTTATGATGTTGATAGTAGATATACATTGTTAAGTTATGAACAAAACGGATATAATTTAACTTTGTAATTCTATTTTCATTTAGCAGTTTCTCATTATATATCATGTGCATTGTAAACAATCTGATCATCATGATTATCATCCTCGATATCACGCCCCGGGAACCTTCCGCCCGACGGGGAAGTCGATCCAACCCGCCGGCTCGGGGTGTAAGATTGGTATCAGAGCCATGGTTAAAGAGAAATATAGGTCACTTAATTAAACGGTTTGTCCTAGACTATAACCTAGGGACCCTCATGTAGAGAACACAGGACTTAGGAATTATTCGCATTGTGTCTTCTGCATTTGATCATTGCACTAACCGATACTTTATTGGTTGTGATAAGAATGCCGCCGAGAACACCACCTCCCCTTATGCCTCCACCACCACCGCCACCTCCTCCTCCAAACACTCCACCAGTTGATCCGAAAGTGACAGCGAATCTGGATCATGCCACCATCGCCTTGTCAACATTACTGAGCAGTCAACTGACTAATCAGCTGAAGGAGGTGATTCCGAATATGCTCAACCGTATTCGGAATGATAGAAAGAATACTAGGCATTCATCAGGAGAAGCCAGTGGGAATACTGGCGGTGCTTCAAACTACTCCTACAAGTCTTTTGTGGGATGTAAGCCGCCAAGCTTTAGCGGTACAGAGGGAGCCGTTGGATTAATCCAATGGATTGAAAAGATGGAGACTACCCTGTACATTAGCAGTTGTCCAGAGCACCACAAAGTTCGCTACTTTGCAGGATCATTCAACAAGAGGGCTTTAACTTGGTGGAACTCACAGATCAAAGCCCGAGGAAGAGAAGAAGCAATGGCGATGCCATGGGAAGAATTCAAGACACTGCTGAGAAATGAATTCTGCCCCAAGAATAAACTGCAAAGACTGGAGGTTGAACTGACCAATCATGTGATAAAAGGAGCTGATCATTTGGGGTACACTACCCGCTAAGATGAGTTGGTAGCCTTGGTGCCAGAGATGGTACCCATACTAGAGAAGAGGATAGACAGATATGTAGGTGGACTTCCCGCCTACATTCAGGGTTTAGTAGTTGCAGGAAACCCTGTCACCTTAGAGTTTGCTGTGAGTTTGTCTGGGAAACTCATTGATTTGATGGTTGCCTCTGGAACTTTGAAGAAAGAGGCTGACACTGGCAAGCATAAGGATGAGTCCTCTAAGAAACCCCACCATTACCACCACCCAAAGAAGAAGCATAAGACCCTGAAGAACTACACAATGGCTACTCCGCTCAACCAAGTAGCCATGGCACCGCAGAACCTACACAAGAAGCCACATACTGGCCCACACACTTTGTGTGCTAAGTGCCAGTATCATCATGCTGCAAGCAATCCCTGCCGTCACTGCACAAGATGTGGAAGAAAGGGACATTGGGTCCAGAATTGCAGGATGAATCCCAATCAAGCGGTCAACAATGCTGCTTTAGCTCTCCCTCCACCCAAAAACCAGAACAACGGTGGATGCTATAACTGTGGCGAATTAGGCCACTTTGCAAAGAACTGCCTGAAGAAGACACAACAGGCCGTTCCAGCACCCCGTGGAAGAGCTTTCGCCATAGGAGCTTCAGCTGCACGCCAAGACCCGAATGTGGTCGGTAGTACATTTCTCTTACATGATTTTTATGCATATATTATGTTTGACACTGGTGCGGATCAGAGTTTTATCTCTACTGATTTTGCATGCCAAGTAGATTCTATAGAGGAACAGTTAGATTCCCCTTACGTCATAGAAGTAGCTAATGGGAAACAAATCACAATTAGTACAGTATACAGGAATTGCCCATTGACACTTACTGGTCATACATTCACCATCGATTTGATACCGATGGAGTTGGGCAGTTTTGACATCATTGTTGGAATGGATTGGCTTTCTCTTAATCGAGTGGAAGTCATCTGTTCTGAAAAGCTGCTTCGGATTCCATTGCCGAATGATCGTGTATTGGGAGTCAGAGGGGATCAAGCAAAACAAAGTGTCAAAATCATCTCTTGCATAAAGGCGTGTAAGTGTCTACAGAAGCAGTGCATAGCTTTCCTAGCTCATGTGGTAGAAAAGGAGAAGGACAAGAATAAGATTCAAGACGTGCCGGTACTGAAAGAATATCTGGAAGTATTTCCCGAAGACCTACCAGGTTTGCCACCTGCGCGACCGGTAGAGTTATGTATTGACTTAGTTCCTGGAGCAAATCCTGTTGCTAAATCTCCTTACAGGTTAGCACCTTCAGGGATGCAGGAATTGTCAAATCAACTACAGGAGCTACTTGATAAAGGTTTCATCAGACCTAGCTACTCACCTTGGGGAGCTCCGGTTCTGTTCGTGATGAAGAAAGATGGATCATTTCAGATGTGTATAGACTACCGTGAGCTGAACAAACTAACCATCAAGAATCGGTATCCATTACCGAGGATTGATGATTTGTTTGATCAACTGCAAGGAGCACAATATTTCTCGAAGATTGACTTGCGGTCTAGATATCATCAACTCAGAGTTCAAGACGAAGACATACCAAAGACGGCATTCGAAGGTTAGCACCTTCAGGGATGCAGGAATTGTCAAATGCACTAGCGGTTTTTGTCACACCCCATGCGCCGCGTGCGGAATCCACTGCGCGGTGACGATCGATAGTTGAATCATGCACAAGTATTGAATAAGAACAACCACAATGCATCACTAAATTTCATAGAGATTGGAGCATTGTTTAGTTACAGACAATCCATCTATCTTCCCAAAAGAAAGACAACTACGGACCCAAAAATATTGTTTACAAAATAAGACTCAGACAAGACAATTAAACAATCAGGATTAAATGGGTTTCTAATCCATCCTAGCTTGTTTCTTCATCTTGTTCTATCTTAAAACGGTCTCCTTAGTTGTCCTTTAGAATGTCTTAAACCTGATTACCTGAAACACGTGAAAAATAACTATCAACTACAAAAGTAGTTGGTGAGAACAATAGGTTTAACAATTTTAAGCTTGAATCTGCATTGTAAAGCATATGTAATAAACAGTAATTGAAAATACATGGATAGTTGCAACCCAAACTAACATCAAGTAGTATAATGTGTGCAAACAGTCAACATAGTGTTTACTAGAAAAGCCAACATATATTCAAGTCCCAAACTACGTTTGAAATCAGAAATTTGTCAGCAAACGCATTCAACACGAGCTGTACTAACGAGTTTTACTCAGAAGACAACTCCGTGTTGACGTAACCCGGTCAATACGACTTAAGCTGGAAAACTTAATTAGCAGCAATCTCATATTACCGAAATGCAACCAATCCTACAGTTAACTTTTAAAACAAATTTAAAAGCTAACTCCAGCTTTGGTGTAACTAAATGTGTCCCGCTTTCCCTTGTTGTGATCACCCAGTACAAACGCTATAAGATTAAGAGTATGTGTCTTGATGTGTGTATAAGTTTGTTCGCAACGATGAACAGCATGCTTTTGAATACTTTGATTTTAAACCTTTGGTTAAATGTCTTATTTGATTGCCATGAGTTGAAAACCTTGCTTGAATACTATGAATTGAAATCCTTTGATTGAATACCACCATGAAAACTATTGATTGAATACCTTGTTTTGAAACCCCTTATTGAATACTGAGAATAGTGTCCTTGTATAATAACAAGGTTTATAAAACATTATTTTATCGAAAGCACAAGATTAAAGTAAAAGAGTTTATAAAACTTATTCTTTAATTGTGTTTAACATTTATAAAACCATTTGGTGTAAAACAGTTTAGAGACCTTTTATATAACCTTTTTGTAGAAATTGTTTAACAGTTGATAAAACCATTGAAACAGTTGATAAATCCTTTCTAAAACATAATATATCCTTTAAAAATAGTTGAGAAATCCCTTAAATTTGTAAAGTGAACCTGTAACAGTTGAACAGTAGTATGAATCCTGTATATTAAATATGATTTGCATAAAGAGTGTTTGGTCACGTGTTCCACCCCAAAACAGTTATAAAATGGTAAAAGAGGGGCTAATGTTCTCACCTGACTGCAGTAGACTCTGAACTAGAACAAGTAGCAAGTAGCAACCAAGACTTCTAACTGGTTCCTATATCATTGTAATCGTACATAGAATATAAGTTTTGTGATATTGTACTCTTTGATTGATTGATTGACTTGTGTTATCATGATCCTGATTAACCATTGAATAACTTGTTTTTAACCAATTCAAACTCCTATGAAAATAATTCTTAAGTGTTAGATTTGTGTATTATCAAAATGTTGTCATCTTTGTAATGAATACGTGTTTATTGAAATTTAAACTAGTGGGCCTTATGTTATAGGTGTGGGCCGTTTATGGGTCTTGGGCCGAGTAGATACACATGGGCCGAAGGTTGGGTCCCTTTTATGCCATGGGCCGCGTGGGTTTAAAAAAATGTTGTGGGCCGACTTACACAAAGGTTTGGGCTTGCTGAACCAATATGGGCCAACTCCAAAATCTATTGGGCTGATCAAATCATGTGGGCCGAACATTCAAAGTGATTTCGCAACAATTGATATGGGTTGAAGGTTCGTGATGGCTAGAATGCACCATACCAGCGAACCTCCAAGGGTTCGGCCAAGGTTGTATGGTTCGGCTCTATGTTACCACACATGGGTTCGTAGTCCATGCAAGAAGGTTCGGCTGGGTGATGGTTGTACCTAGGTTCGGCCCTATGTTTGATGACCTAAGGTTCGGTGGTGATTTCATGTGCACAGGTTTGGCAACCACACTAGCTTTGAGGTTCTAGAGGTTCGGCTAGACACCTTGCAGGTTCGGCCATGCATACGTTTGGCTGATGACTAAAGGTTCGTGTCATGGAAGGTTCGCCAGCTGGAAAAAGGTTCGCTCGATTCAGCAATAGTTAGAGCTAGAAGGTTCGCGTGATGATGTCAGGTTCGTTGGTGACACCCGCAGGTTCGCCTGCGTGAAGGTTCGGTTGGTTTGCACGGCAAGGGTTCGGCCGAGACAGCCCTCCCTTGGCGAACCTATCGATCATCTTCATCCTCATCGCCTCAATTCAGTTGCAAACCGCCCCCCAACGATTGTGTTATGCTAGGATGATGACTCGAACGTGTAGAACATGAAAGACACGACCTTGAATTGGTTTTTAACATAGTGGGTAGAACAAAACACCAAAAACCCTACTTTTTCAGATTTTCTTTTGTTCATACCTCTGCTTTGGCCGGTTAAACTCCAGATCCGTTGTAATCCCTTGTAGAAGATGTCGAGGGCTACGCGTGGGTTCAAGAATCACCAAATTTCGTCAAGAAACGAGCAAGATACGTGGGTTGGAAGCTTGGATTTCTAGTGAGAGAATAGGTTCACGAATTTGAGTTTAGAGAGAGGTTTGAGCTGAAATAAATGAGGAGAAAGTTTTTGACCGATTTGGAGCTCGGAAACAATCCGAATCCAATGAAAAACTACTCGACAACCTCTGGGATAGTGCGGAATCCTATTCCAGGGTTTTCCAATCGAAACCAACAGAAACCGTGGTGATCCGAGGCTGTAGAAACGACTTGGAAGCAACGATCGAACACCACGGGTTGAGAATCGAACTTGGATGATCAAGAACCGTTCAAATCTTCAAGGGTTTTGACACTGGAGTGCTAGGGAAGAAGGAGGGCTCTGGAAAGTTAGGTTTGAAATGATTTGAACATCTATATATAGGCTGTAGTCATTCGGCCGAATGAGTGGCCGAAGCAGCTCATTCGGCGAATGACTAAGCTCGAATGAGCAGACATTCGAATGAGTCATTCGGCGAATGACTCATTCTGAACTCAGACATTCGCTATAACCTTCATTCGCCGAATGACTTCATTCTAGAGTCATTCGGCCGAATGAGTACACTTCATACTCAAACAGTTTATAATCAAATCAAACAACTAGATAAACATTAATAGACAATAATCAATAGAAATAAACATTATGAAATAGATATAAAGACAACTTCCATTAATACTTTGAACATTTACATGATAAGAGTTACAAAACTGAACTAGGGACAATAAACATGCATCAACAAACTCCCCCTTGGACCTAGTTCAACTCTTGGAAGTGTCTTTCTTGAAATACTTTTCTGAAATAGCTTTCCAGTCTGCTCCAGCGTGGATCTTGAAAATGCTGCAGAGACGGATCACTCTCATGAATTGTAGTGCCTGCACCATGTCTTGAACATCAAAGAAGATTTGGTGCCTGAAAAGAGCTTGGACATCAGTGTGGGACAGATTTGTCAACCACATGGGCTCGAATATCCTTATGGTCTCCCACTTCTTGTCCTTGCACAATACTATCACAGCCTCGCCAGTTCTCCCGTCATAGTACCACCATCGGAAGCCCTCCATAAAGTCCTGTCGCATCTTCCGTAATGGAATCTTCTTCATGACTTTAGGAGGAAGCCACTTCAGGATGACTTTATGCTTACGGGTATCTCCGTCAATTTCTGGCAAATAATAACGTTCCGGCTGTTGAGGCTGGAAGTTTACCCACCTTTTCCTGTACTCGTACTGTATCTGCCTAGAGAACCAGGCAGACATGCCAGAATCCTCACTGTACAGTAACTTCAGACGTGCTAGTTGATTTACTTCAAAGCCCGGCAGCATCTTGAAGTCATGAGGGTGCTTAAAGTAATCAATCCCCCTTTCTCTCTTCATGAAAGTATGCCCAGCTCAGGATTTGACCTCTAGCTTTGTAGCCTTTGGTTCTGTAAACTTTCTTGTGCGTTGCTGGCATCTTCTCGGTGCTTTGCTTCTTCAAGACCTCCCAATAGGTCTGCCATTCCTCTTTTCGTCTTTTTGGTCATCTGCTTCGGCTTTGCTGGCTTCGACTTGTTCTTCTAAGTATCGGATCAGTAAATCTTCAGTCTCTTGATCAAACTGATCAGTAAATGTCGGCAGCTCAGCCTCAGCAGATGTATACTTTGGGTATTCTTCTTCTGTGATGTCTTCTATGATAACTTCGTCAATGTCATCAAAAACTTCAGGCTCCGGTTCATCAATGATAGGAACGGAGGTATCATCAGTGATCACCTCGTCCGGATTAAGCCTGAACAGCTCAGCAATCTGCTCTCGGGATAAGCAGTGAATAATCTCCCCTTCCTCTTTGTCATAGCTGACCGAGTGCTGTATAATGCCCTGAGCGTCCAAGATCATAGTCAACGTCTTATCTAGCTGACGTCTCAACGGCACAGCTTCTACTTCCTCGGCCGCTTTGGGTTCATCTGTCTGTGCAGGAGGAGGTGGAGCAGAGGCTTTCTTCTTATCATTGGCTGTCTTGGATCGAATCTCTGATGAGGCTGGAGCTTGATCATCATTGTCATCATCATCATCATCAGTACCGGATGATTCAGAAGACCCACTCCCTGATCCATCTTTGTCATCATCATCAGCTTCATCATCTTCATCTGATTCCTCATCCTTCTCGGAATCCTCATAGTCAACTTGTTCCTCATCAGACTCTTCTTCATCTTCTTGTTTGTCTGAATCATCGGAAGGAGCAGCAGAGCCTTCAAGCCTGGAAGTGTCTTGCTTGGAACTCTCGACAAGTTCAGCAAGGCGAGCATTCTCAGCCTCGAGCTGAAGGATCCTATCATTGAAACCAGAGGCTGTCAAAGCCAGCTGGTTGTGCTCATCGATGTACTTAAGGAGCTGCTCCTCCTGTTGAGCTGACCTGGCTCTCAAATCAGCCCTCTGGTCTGATGCTTGAAGAAGCAGAGTATCCTGCTCTTCAACCCTTCTAGTAAGCTGAGCAATAACCAGCTCTTGCTCCTTGTTCTTCCTCTCTTGCTCCATGCTCCTCTCCATCAGTCTCAAGACCATGCTGTTCAGTGTGCTAAGCTGATCCACAACTGAAACAGTAGGTATATGAACATCAGCACGGACTGTGGAAGGGCCAGAGGAAGCAGTAACATACACCGGCTCGCGAACAAAAGGAGTGGACAGAGGGGCAGTAGTAACCTGAGTGTGAATGGCCCTTGTCCTCGTCAGTGAAGAAACTGACACAGCTGCTACTGATGTGACAGTAGTTGTAGCAGCTGATGTCAGTTCTGACCTCCTTTGGAAAGAGAATCGAGATCTCTTTCCCCTTCCAGCTCTGGATGAGGTGGGCTGTCCAGCAGAAACAATCACTGTTGTGGAAGCAGGAGCAGATGACCTAGGAGGGGGAGAAAAGTCAAACTCCGGAATAAATAAAGTATCAGTAATATCCTCCAAATCATCATCTGTCCTCTTTCTCTTCCTCATCTGCATTCTTCCACCCTCATCCACTTTCTCAAACTCATCATCATGAGTCTCTTCAGAATCAGAACTGTCTTCATCACCTTCACCTGCTACACCTTCATCCTCACTCGAGTCCTCTGACTCATCACCACCACCTAAGGAATATGGAACTGAAACATCGAGAGGAACAGTCACTGAGGATGTAGTAGTAGTCAAGAAGTCCAAATCCATCAGTGAGTCGATGTCCAAATCCTCCTCCATAGCAGCAGTGCTCACTAACGCTGTGCTCTCATCTGCTCCAGCACCACTCGGGCCCACACCACCATCTCCATCCTCACCATCACTGTCATCATCACCAACTGGAACCACAATGTCCTCCACATCTGAATCGGAGTCATCGTGTCTCCATCTTCTTCCAGCCGGAGCCCTGTAATCGGGTCGAGAGAGGTGACCAAATAGGGATCTAGTGGTGGGCTTCCTCTCCTTCCCTCTGTATGACAAAACTCTGTTGAGAGTTATGTCATTCATGTGCTCCAATCTAATGATGTCAGCATTAAGCTTTGGAAGATCTGGAATCTGGGCATCAATAATCTGCTGTAGAAACCTAGGGTACATCAGGAACTTCTTGTCACCCTTAATCCCCACATTCTCCTTCATGTGTATAAAAACCATCTCGGAGAAGTTGAATGGTTTGTTGAGCACCAAGGCAGCAAATGCGCACTGAATGGTTTCGCGCATGTCATCAAAGCCCCCTCTCCTCGAGCCAAGGCAGTGAACAAGTACATGAGCCAAGTACTTGAACTGCGGCGACATGAACGCCTTGTTCAGAATCCCAGCTCCAATATCTCCCTCGTACTTGCATCGGTGAAAGCATCCACGGACTAAGAATCTGTCAAGTAGAGCAGGATGATCCAGAGAGTCTTGAAAACCACAGACCCTCCGTAAATGCTCAGCAGAGACCACCACATCATGACCCCTGACCTTGCCCCTTATGACTGTAGGCTCGGCCTCACAATCGATATCAGCAGATGACCAGAAATCCTGCTGATGTGATAAGTAGGGCACATGAACTGTCGATATGGCAGTGAAGATCCTGGAACGCCTCAAGAATGTGATAATATCTGCGTAGTGCTTCGCGTTCGGGGTAGTCAAGTCAAGATGGGCACAGATGTTGTGCTTCGGAACTGATTTGTATCCTGCCATACTGCACAATACAAGAAATACACATGTCAGTACAAGATAATCAATCAAACATTGAAGTTTAACAAAAATCAGATTGACTGTTTTCTGATATGCCGAATGAGTCCATTCGCCGAATGTGTTAACAGTCGAATGAGGTTCATTCGTCGAATGACTCTCATTTGTCGAATGAGACTTGAGTATGACTTGTCATTCGCCGAATGATCCAATCGTCGAATGAGGTTCATTCGCCGAATGAGTCATTCGTCGAATGACGACATTCGGCATATGAACTGAGTTCAAAATCCCTTTATCCAAAATCTCAAATCAATCCAAAAAATCTGGTAAACAACATTCAGAATCGACCGATTAGCCTTTTTAATACTTGACATTTTGAGTTTAAGGTCCATCTTAACAGTTTATTTGTTGGGCGAATTCAAAAACCCTAAAAACCCTAAATGCTAATCTGTTTGACATGATTTCGTGGATGGAATTGGCTGAAAATTGATCTCCATATACCTGAGAAGAAGTAGAAACAGATTATCAGAAGCAGGATCAATATCAATCAAAGAAAATCAGGTAGGAGTGCACTGTGTGTGTTTCGCCGAATGGGGTTCTCTCTGTAGTCGCGAAAGAGTTTTTGGTCGAATGACCCTCATTCGGCCGAAGGATCGTTAAATAGTCCCTTCTCATTCGCCGAATGAGCTAGTCGAAAGATCACCTGACATTCAGTCTCATTCGCCGAATGAAAGTGGCGACTGAGTCATTCGACAATGTTTATTCGCCGAATGAGAATGTCGAATGAGACATTCGACCCTCTTCATTCGTCGAATGAAGTTTATCCTGTGTAACTGATTCGGTCGAATGACTCATTCTCAGAATGAATTCATTCGGCCGAATGAATCCATTCTGCCCTCATTCGGACGAATGAGAGATGAAAATCTCCAAACCTCAAATTTTTCAACATTTGACATAATGAGCAACAAACTTTTAACAATTTATGAAGATATGTCTGGTTGGTTCAGGATTCAGATATGACAGACATCCAAATCTACAAATGATCATCTAAAACAAAAATTGAAAATAGAAAATCTTTTTGTATTTTTCTGAAGCAACCACTACAACTGTACAAGCAAGAATTTAAAAGTAATTAAACACATATTTTTGTGAGAAGCCCATTAATAAGATAACACATATCTCTGATCACATCATATAGCCTTCAATGAATGCTTCACTTCAAACACAATTTCATTTTGATACGATTACTGATATATTTGTCCAAATTTAAACTGAACAATACACAACTCTTAAACAAATTAAATGATTACTCATATTTTCTGATTGAGTTCCCCAATTCATTTCATCAATCAAGATCAAAATAAGTTCAAAACTCATTTCAGCATATCTTAATACCAGTCATCATGAATTCAATGAGATTCAATCATTTATTATCTTTTTGTGTTTTTCTTGTTCTATCCAAATGGATGGCTTCAGCTAGGTTCGTCCCAGCGATATGGCACATGTATGGAATCGAACTTTATTAGTTTAAGTTTTTCTCAAGCTTAATACCAGCTTGCATTAGGTTTTCTTCAAGCTTAATACCAGCTTGTTGTTTTAGTTTTTCTTGATCAAGCTTAATACCAGCTTGTCTTTGATTTTCTTCAAGCTTAATACCAGCTTGCCTTTATTTTTCTTTGAATGAAACCTCATTTGATTCCATGATGAAAGGTGTATGCTTGATTTGAATCAAGAACCATTTCTCACTCAAAAGACTTAATAAAATGGATCCCACACATCAAACTTTCTAAGTTCTCATAAGTTGTTTATTTATTTTGTATAGCCAGCCTATCAGTACATCCCATCAACATTTTCTTGTGATTTTAGTTCATGCATTTATTTCTGCTTCTATGACATGATGAAATTAATGTGTTATATCATTAAACAGGTCTGTTTCATTTTTAATTTTTCTATTGTTTTTGGTTTTTCAAATTTTCTATTGTTTTTGGTTTTTCAAATTTCTATATCTCCCCCTAAAAACCTAAAAATAGAAAATCTTTTTGTATTTTTGATAATAAAAGACAACTATATAAGAGAAAATGAAAAAATAAAAAAAAATGAAACAAAACTATCTAATTAAGGTGATGATCATTTGTTAGACTCAGATGAAGATTGAACTTCATCCTTTTGGAAAACACCATTAGCCGATAACAGATATAAAAATCTGGGTTTATCAAAAGCTTTTGTGAAAAGATCGGCTTTCTGGTGATCGGTGTGAATTTTAACAACATCGATTAATTTCTTCTCAAAACAATCACGTATGAAGTGATATTTTATGTCGATGTGTTTGGTTTTGGAGTGCTGCACTGGATTTTTAGTGACAGCAATGGCAGCAGTGTTATCAACATAAATCGGAGTGTTAGAAAAATGTAACCCATAGTCCCTGAGTTGCTGTTGAATCCAGATGATTTGAGAACAGCAACTTGCAGCAGCAATATATTCAGCTTCACAGGTTGAAGTAGACACCGACGTCTGCTTCTTGCACTGCCAGGTGACCAATCGGTTTCCAAAGAACTGACATCCCGCAGATGTTGACTTGAAATCTCTTTTACATCCACCATAATCTGAATCACTATATGCAGTAAGCTCAAAGTTATCATCATTAGGGTACCATAAGCCAAGTTCCGGTGTACCCTTCAGATAACGCATAATCCTTTTGACAGCAATCAGGTGAGATACTCTTGGTTTGGATTGATAACGTGCACACAAGCAAGTGGCAAACATGATATCTGGCCGAGAGGCAGTGAGATACATGAGAGATCCGATCATTCCCCGATACAGAGTGGCATCAATTAACTCCCCCTTTTCATCTGGAGTAATCCCGTGATTAATCGCCAGTGGGGTACCAGCAGGCTTCGCATCAGACATACTGAACCGGCTCAGAATGTCACCAACGTATTTGGTTTGATGAATAAAAATCCCTGCCTCAGACTGATCCACCTGTAAACCCAAGAAAAACTTCATCTCTCCCATCGAACTCATTTCAAATTTTTCTTTCATAACTGTCTCAAATTCCTTGCACAGATTATCATTTGTGGATCCAAAAATTATATCATCCACATACACTTGTACCAAGAGTAAATCACTGTCCTTCTCACGGATGAATAAAGTGCAGTCAATGACACCTCTTCTGAACCCGTTGTTCAAAAGGTGAGTGGAAAGTGTCTCGTACCACGCTCTCGGAGCCTGATGCAATCCATACAACGCTTTGTCTAGCTTGTAGACTTTATCACGATGCAATGGATCTTCAAATCCGGGAGGTTGATTGACATACACTGTTTCACTGATAACCCCGTGAAGGAACGCGCTCTTTACATCCATTTGATAAACCTTGAACTTTTTGAAGGATGCATAAGCCAGAAAGATACGAATGGCTTCTAGTCGAGCGACCGGAGCAAACACCTCATTATAATCCAATCCCTCTATCTGTCTGAATCCTTGAACCACCAGACGAGCCTTGTTTCTCACGATTATCCCGTGATCATCCTTTTTGCAACGAAGAACCCATCTAGTGCCAATGACTTTTGCACCTTTGGGTTTATCAACTAGTTGCCAGACCCCTAACTTCTTGAACTGCAACAGTTCCTCTTGCATGGCGTCTACCCATGATTCTTCTTTGAGGGCTTCAGTGACGGTACGCGGTTCCACTTGAGATATAAAGCAGGAATGAGCACAAAAACTTACATCTGCAAAATCAAGAATGTCTGCAAGACCACCTGAAGAAATCTGACTTCGAGTCTTTACTCCATCTAAAGGACTCCCTATAATGTTGTCTTGAGGATGAATTCGATTAATTCTTCCAACAGGATGAGCAGGAACCTCAACCTCAGGATCTAAGTTATTCAAATTCAAGTCCTCAAGATCAGGTACAAGATTATCAACAACTGGTTCAGGAGCAGCTGGGGGATTGTCGTCTGTGTCTGAGCTGTCATCATTTATCTGTGTAGAGGGACCAGATGTAGATGTAGGTTGAAAAGTAGCATCGGGGGCATTCTGTACATCATACAGCATCTGAACAGCTACATCTTCATCTGAGTACATGGGGGGCATATTGAATGAGTCAAAAAGACTGGAATAGTCAAACATCCAATCTGGCCCTTTTCCAGGTGGGGGCATTGTATACTTTTGAACATCCACGTGGTACCACTCCTCCACATTATGAGTTGCAATGTTGTAAACTCGTTTATTTGGAGTGCTATACCCAAGAAAGTACCCTTCTTCCACCTTTTCATTAAACTTGCCCTGCTCATGTTTCTTAAGCATAGTGCATGGAGCACCAAATGGTTCTAGATACTTAAGATTTGGCTTTCGGTTATGGAGCAGTTCAAAGCAAGTCTTCCCATGTCTCTTCACAATTAGGACCCGGTTCAATGTGTAACAAGCATTGGCAACAGCTTCATTCCAGAATTGAACCGGTAGAGAAGAATCAGCAAGCATAGTTCTAGCAGCCTCAATCAATGTCCTATTCTTGCGTTCAGCAACGCCATTCATCTGTGGAACATATGGAGCACTAAACTGTTGCACAATGCCTCTTGCATTACAAAAATTCTCCATGTTGTGATTTTTGAACTCAGTTCCATTATCAGTTCGAAACTGACGAATCTTGAGCTTATAGAGCGATTCAAGTTTGGTAACCAAAACTTGAATGCAATCAAACGTTTCTGATTTCTCCTTCAAAAAGAAGACCCAAGAGTATCTGGAGTATTCATCAGTGATAACCAGGCAGTATTGATCTCCAGCTATACTCTTCCGATTTACTGGACCAAACAAATCCATGTGGAGAAGCTCAAGAGGAACATTGATTGAATGATACTTTTTCAGCTTATGAGACTGCTTAGACTGCTTTCCTTTCTTGCATGAAACACAGATATCAGACAGCTTAAAATTTTTCAAGCTAACTCCCTCAACCAAACTGTTGTGTACCAGATGATTCATCTTGCGTAAACTCAAATGGCCCATCCTCTTATGCCAAAGGATTGAATCTTTTTCAGTTGC
Source organism: Mikania micrantha (assembly GCA_009363875.1). Classification (NCBI taxonomy): domain Eukaryota; kingdom Viridiplantae; phylum Streptophyta; class Magnoliopsida; order Asterales; family Asteraceae; genus Mikania; species Mikania micrantha. The sequence continues at coordinate 79,105,949 of CM018691.1, read as the reverse complement.
CTTTGTCATAAAACATGAAGCTGTGGAGGATGTAGTTGAAGCTGTAGCCATATTGAGAACATACAAGTCTTGTTTTCTTGGAGCAGACATTAAAATCCAATCTTCAGGTATCTGCACACCTTGCTTGAGAATATAACACTTTGAGTCATCAAACAGAACCTTGTACTCTTTGTCACAAATCTGAGAGACTGACAGGAGGTTGTTTTCCAACTGTTTGACATATCTGACATTATCGAACGAAACCTGTCCATTTGTCAAGATTCCCTCTCCTGTAATAAAACCACCCTTGTCTCCAGCAAAAGCTACATAGCCACCTCGAACTGCGTTCACATTGGTGAGCAAAGAAATATCACCAGTCATGTGTCTGGAAGCCCCACTATCAACGATCCAATTGCTGTTTACTCCAGCTTTTGGGGCAACCTGCACAATAAAGAGACTATCAGTTTACATTGGGAACCCAAGCCTTTACGGTCTTGGGTTGACCCATTGAGTCTCGGATCCAAACATCGATCCATTTTCCCTTAAGAATAGGTTTGTCTGAAATTTGTGGAACAGACACCTCAGATGATTTAACTTTCCAAATTGCATTTTTATCAAAAGAGGTTTTCAGATAAATGGATGATGATTTTGATTGGTTAATTTTAACCCCATTTGGAACAACCAAAGTTTCCAACTTTCCCTTTCCCTTGTCTGAACTCTTAAATTGAGTTTGTGATGTTGATTTTGGCTGAAAAGACTTAGGCACAGATTTTACCGGTTTTGGTAAAGCAGATTTTAAGTCTTTGAAAGGGACAACCTTAGGTCTGATCAATTTAGGGCAAAACCTCACAATATGTCCTGATTCACCACACTCAAAACAGACTTTATCACCTTTTTTATGAAAATGTTTTAAATCAGAAAATGATTTTTTAGTTGATTTAAAAACATTTGATTTCTGACAATCTGATTCAAAACCCAAACCCGTTCTTCCTTTGTTACCAAACTGAGCTGATTTGGTAGCACAATTAGCTTCAGACCCCTGTGAAGCTTTAACAAAGCATAATTCTTTGTAAATCTTTGATTTGGAGATTGGGTCACCTTTCATGACACTAGAAGGTTGATTCCGAGGAGTGCTCTGCTTTGATGAATACTCTGATTCATCCTCGGAATCAGAAACCCAATCTTCCACAATTCCATCCACCCTTGAATCCTTAGTTTGAGATGAACTCTGATTATCACTCAGACTAATTGGATCAACTACTAACGGAGTAGTAACTTGAAAATCCTTCACATCTTTGTCATTTGGAGTATTGACAAAGGCATTTAGGATTGGTGGAGGACACTTTTGATAATTAACCTTTTCTTTCCCCTGATCAGTACCCCTACTGATCATATGCTCAATGATATACGAGGAGATCTCATAGCTCTTGAGCTTCTGTCCCAAAGTCTCATAATCACATTCAACTAATGCTAATTTCTTCTTAATCTCATTTATGGTATTGAGATAAGAAGTTATAGCATCTTGCTTGTTCAGAACAGCGATCTCGGCCTCATGCAGTTGTCTATTTAAAAGATCAATTTTATTTTGAAAATCCTTTTCATTAGATTTTAAAACTTTGTTTGCTTCAATGCACAGGTCGAGATCAGTCAGCAAATCACTGTTATGCTTCTGATAAGCAAGCACCTTACTCTTAAGGTCAACACAATTGAAACAATCAGATTGAGAAGATGAACAATCAGTGTATACCTGCTCAGAAGAATCTGTAGAAGCAGAAGAGTTTGCCATCAAGGCAAATTGAGTTGAAGAGTCATCAGCTTCTCCATCAGATTCTTGAGTGTCAGAATCCGTCAAATTTTCTGATTCTGAACTTGATGTCTTGTCATCAATCACCAACAAATCTTCCTGACTGCTTTCTTCATCAATATCATCAGAATTCTGAATCTCTGCCACACATGCTTTCTCTTGATCTTCCTTATCAGCATTAAATCTGAAGTCCCAGTTTACACCTTCATCTTGTTGAACCATCAAGGCTTTACTACCAGAAAATGAAGATCCAGCTGTTGTAGGAGAATCAATAGGAACTAATCGCCTTTCAGAATTAGCATGGGCAGACTTCTGATGCTGAAATGGGTTCTTGTTTCCAGCTTTCTTTGGCTGCTTGCATTGTCTAGCAAAGTGACCCTTTTCACCACAGTTGTAGCATGTAACAGAAGCCATATCAAATCCAAACTTGGACTCCTTGTTTAGATTGATGTCTTTTCATGTCCTCTTCACAAACTCCTTAGCTCTTCTGACTGCACTAGCCAATGCCCACATGATGTCAATTCTTTCCATATCATCAGGATCAATTTGAGAGTAGTCATCATTGGTCAAATATGGATTGCCGATCTGACCAGCAACCAATCCATCATATGAACTAACCAATGTTGACAGAAGACCCATGTGCTCTTTAGCAATCTCAACTGTGACTTTATCAAAGTTCTCTGTCTTCAGACTTGCAGTAGGCTGATGATGCTCTTGTTGTGAGCTCGATGAAGAAGATGGGCTAAAGTGCATCTGAGCTGCAGATGGGGCTTCAGAAGCTTTAGACACAAAGGCAGTTTTCAGAGGAGCATGAGTTGTAGACTTATCAACTGTGGGAGTGGAGTAGTATAGAGAAGGATCTTGAACTTGTGCAACCCTCTTGGCCTTCCATTTGTTCTCTATCTCCTGCTCTTTTAGCTTCTGAATGAAATCATTGATGTCCATATGAGCCATCATCTGATTTTGCTTGAGTACCATCAAGAAGGACTCCCACTTTGGAGGCAAAGCATCAGCTAAACACTGAATCTTCTCTTGAGTTGTAGTTTTGACCTCATGATTGAACAACTCACTCAACAGATGATAAAACCTAGCAATCAGTTCATCAAGGGACTCATTACCCACATACATAAAGCTGTTGAATTCCTTTTTCAAAGCTTTAGACTTAATGCTCTTCAAAGCATCATTACCCTCATATCTTTGCTGCAATGCATCCCACAGAAGCTTAGCCGAAGGAAACTGTCTAAACTGATGGAAGATATCAGTGGCAATGGACTGTGACAAAATAGCATAGGCTTTCTTCTCATAATCATACAGCTTCCTCTGAGGCTCAGTCATCCGTGTGACTAGCATAGGAGTTCCATCTTCATTCAGAGGCCGCAGATAACCTCCTTCAATCATCATCCACAGATTTGTATCCACCCCATTGATGTGGATCTCAAATCTATATTTCCAGTGAGGGTAATCATCTAAATTCAACAACTTAGGAGCTTTGTTTGAGTTCCCTGTCTCATTCTCTGTCAACAAGAGAGTCTGAATGCGATGGTTTTGGTTAGCCATGAGAGCTAAATCCTCCATTTGATCAGAAGTAATAAGATTCAACACTTAGAAAAATTTCAGAAGTGACTGGCGAATGACTTATATTTGGGCGAATGTCGGGGGCCGAATGAGTAGAAACTGGCGAATGACAAGCTGAGTATGACAACAGACGAATGAGTGAGTCGAATGACCTATTCGGCGAATGGTAGATCGAATGAGGTCTTTCGCCGAATGAGTATTGAGAATGAGGCTTATTCGGCGAATGTGAATGGCGAAGGAGCTATTCGCCGAATGAGAACTATTCGGCGAATGAGGGGCTATTCGGCAAATCTTATTCGGCCGTCAGAGTCATTCGGCGATCTGGGGTTTTTGACAACGAAAATCGTGATATCTTGCAATTTTGACCAGATCTAACCACCAAATTTTGCACAGAACTTCAAGACATGATAATAAACCAATTGAGAAGGAATTAGATCAAACAAACCACAAAAACACTTGATATTTCAATGAAATAGTGACTTGGGAAGCAAGAAAAATAGGGTTTTTGGAAGTTACGAAAATTAGGGTTTTGGGAATCTCAGATCTGTTGATTTTGAGTGGAAATCGAGTAGAATCAAGAGCCAAAGCTCTGATACCACTTTGTTGGACCGATTTGGAGCTCGGAAACAATCCGAATCCAATGAAAAACTACTCGACAACCTCTGGGATAGTGCGGAATCCTATTCCAGGGTTTTCCAATCGAAACCAACAGAAACCGTGGTGATCCGAGGCTGTAGAAACGACTTGGAAGCAACGATCGAACACCACGGGTTGAGAATCGAACTTGGATGATCAAGAACCGTTCAAATCTTCAAGGGTTTTGACACTGGAGTGCTAGGGAAGAAGGAGGGCTCTGGAAAGTTAGGTTTGAAATGATTTGAACATCTATATATAGGCTGTAGTCATTCGGCCGAATGAGTGGCCGAAGCAGCTCATTCGGCGAATGACTAAGCTCGAATGAGCAGACATTCGAATGAGTCATTCGGCGAATGACTCATTCTTAACTCAGACATTCGCTATAACCTTCATTCGCCGAATGACTTCATTCTAGAGTCATTCGGCCGAATGAGTACACTTCATACTCAAACAGTTTATAATCAAATCAAACAACTAGATAAACATTAATAGACAATAATCAATAGAAATAAACATTATGAAATAGATATAAAGACAACTTCCATTAATACTTTGAACATTTACATGATAAGAGTTACAAAACTGAACTAGGGACAATAAACATGCATCAACAGAAAGAAGGGAATTAAGGGCTTTTATACCCCGGGTGTTTCCCCGTGTGTTCGGTCTCGCTCGGTGTCGGTTTCGCGTATATTTACGCACGTTTTACTACGATTACGAAATTAATATTTTGAATTGTTTTTGATGAGTTTCAAAATTGTAAAATGTAAAATAAAATATTTTACATATTTTTACACTTCGTTCGTTGCCAGACCGTTAAACGACTACAATTACGTGTATACCCATAATTGCGTACGTTTTTCAGTCGTATTATTTATTTATTGACGTTTACTCGTAATTATAAGTTCGACATTCGTATATTTACGGATCGTCACCCATAACTATACTCGGTCTCGCTTACGCATTACGATTTTTGTTTAATTAATTCATTTGTCATACTATTCGTCACAACACTACACACTAACACTATCCCATTATACCGAATGCAGTATATGTATAGGGCATACCCAGAGTCCAGCTAACTGCCTTATCTACGCAAGCCCACCACTGTTTTGATACAATACTGTTCTTGTCTAGCGTAATCGACTGTAAATAAATAATACATACTTGTTCCCAACTAAATATGATCCTATAACACACAAACACAAATATGAACACATGAATCACATTGACTGCTTGAATATAGATACACATTGTTCTATCACTGTTTACGACTACCATGACTAAATGCACAGATGTTACAGTCTCCCCTAGTTAAGGGAATTTCGTCCCGAAATTAACTAGCCGAAGGTACTGTAAAAAGATGAGGGTACTTAAGCTTCATCTGGTCTTCACGTTCCCAGGTGAACTCAGCACCACGTTTGTCCTCCCATCGTACCTTTACGATCGGAATACTGCTACGTTTGACTTTCTTGACTCCATAATCCATGATTTCAACCGTACGTTCTATGAATTGCATGTTGTTTTGAATCTTAATGTCTTCAAGTGGAATCTGAACATCATGATCCGCAGAGCATTTCTTAACATTCGATACATGAAACGTATCGTGAACATTGCTTAGCACCACCGGAAGTTTGAGCTTGTAGGCTACGGGACTAATCCTTTCCAGGATCTCAAAAGGTCCAACGTACCTTGGTGCAAGTTTCCCTTTCTTCCCAAATCGGGCAACGCCTTTCCAGGGAGAAACTTTGAGTAAAACTCGGTCACCAACTTGAAACTCAAGCGGTTTCCGACGTCGACAAGCATAACTCTTTTGCCGATCCCTTGCAGCCTTAAGCCTTGATTGAATGATTGTGATCTTGTCTGTTGTCTCTTGAATGATTTCAGGTCCTACGACCTGTGAGTCACCAACCTCGGTCCAACAGACCGGTGATCGGCACTTCCTACCATATAAAGCCTCGAATGGTGCACATTGAATGCTTGTATGGTAGCTGTTATTGTACGAAAACTCGATGAGTGGAAGATGAGTATCCCAACTCCCACCGAAGTAAATCACACAAGAACGAAGCATGTCCTCGAGTGTTTGGATAGTCCTTTCGCTTTGACCGTCGGTTTGGGGATGATATGCCGTGCTAAGATTAACACGGGTTCCCAAAGACTTTTGCAATGTTTGCCAAAAGCGAGAAGTGAAACGACTATCACGATCAGAAATGATTGATGTCGGAGTACCATGACGAGTGATGATTTCGTTGATTTACAAGGTGGCTAACTTCTCCATTTTGTAATCCTCTCGGATTAGGAGAAAATGAGCAGATTTGGTGACTCCATCGACGATCACCCAAATCGAATCGTAACCCCGCGGAGTTCTCGGCAACTTAGTTATGAAATCCATGGAAATTTGCTCACATTTCCATTGAGGAATTTCAGGTTGCTGTAGAAGTCTCGAAGGCTTCTGATGTTCTGCCTTGACTTTGGAACACGTTAGACATTTCCCCACGTACAATGCTATGTCTTTCTTCATTCCTGGCCACCAGTAAGATGTCCTCAAGTCTTGGTACATCTTATCGGCCCCTGGATGAACTGAGTATCGCGACTTATGAGCCTCATCACAGATGAGTGTGCGTAATTCTTCTGACTTTGGAATCCACATGCGAGGTTTGAACTATAAAACCCCATCAGTTCGGGGTTCTAGTTTACCCTCAACTCCGCAGTCTAAGTCTGCCTTCAGTTGATTGTCGATCACTACTTGTTGTTGTGCAATACGAATCAGATCCTTTAAGTTTGGTTGTGTGTTGATCTCCATGGCTCTTACACGAATTGGTTTGACTGGTTCCTTACGACTAAGAGCATCCGCCGCCACATTGGCTTTACCCGGGTGGTAACGAATCTCACAGTCATAATCAGTTAGAAGCACAACCCAACGCCGTTGTCTCATGTTGAGTTCTTTCTGATTGAGAATGTGTTGCAGGCTCTTGTGGTCCGTATAGATGACACATTTGGTACCATAAAGGTAGTGCCTCCAAATCTTCAATGCAAAGACCACAACTCCTAACTCTAGGTCATGAGTAGTATAATTTTTCTCGTGAACCTTAAACTGTCTTGAAGCATATGCAATCACCTTGTCTCGTTGCATAAGTACACAACCGAGGCCAAGATTTGAAGCATCGCAGTAGACAATGAAATCATCACTGCCCTCTGGAAGACTAAGGATAGGGGAGTTGCATAACTTATGTTTAAGAAGTTGGAATGCATCTTCTTGTTTCTGCCTCCATATGAAAGCTTGACTTTTCCGAGTCAGAGTGGTAAGTGGCAAAGCGATCTCTGAAAAGTTCGCAATGAACCTTCTGTAGTAACCTGCCAGACCCAGAAATGAACGAATCTCTGTTGGAGTAGATGGAGTAGTCCAGGTCTTAATTGCCTCAATCTTCGCTGGATCTACATGTATCCCATCTCTATTTATAACGTGACCTAAGAAATGAACTTCCTTTAGCCAAAATTCGCATTTAGAGAATTTGGCGTACAACTGTTCAGTTTTTAGCAGTTCTAAAACCTTCTTCAAATGATCCTCATGTTCTTGTTCCGTCTTGGAATAAATCAGTATATCATCAATGAAGACGATAACAAACTGATCTAAGTACGGCCTGCAGACTCGATTCATTAAATCCATGAATACTACCAGTGCATTAGTCAGTCCAAATGGCATAACCACGAACTCGTAGTGTCCATAACGAGTCCTAAACGCCGTCTTCGGTATATCCTCATCGTTTACTCTGAGCTGGTGATATCCGGATCGCAGATCAATTTTAGAAAACAAGTCGCTCCCTGTAATTGATCAAACAGATCATCGATCCTAGGTAAAGGATATCTGTTCTTGACTGTCAACTTGTTTAACTCACGATAGTCTATGCACATACGAAATGAACCATCTTTCTTCTTGACAAAGAGAACCGGAGCACCCTAGGGAGAGAAACTCGGTCTAATGAAACCTTTGTCTAGAAGCTCTTGAAGTTGACTAGACAGTTCTTGCATCTCAGACGGTGCTAATCGATATGGTGACTTCGCCACGGAGTTTGCTCCAGAGACGAGATCGGTTCTAAACTCCACTTGTCTGATCGGTGGTAGTCCAGGCAAGTCTTCTGGGAATACGTCCGGATAATCTCTGATGATCAGAACGTCTTCAACTGTTTTCTTTTCAGGTTTCTTCTCTACCACGTGAGCCAGGAATGCACAGTATATCTTCTTCAGATACTTCCTAGCCTTGATGCACGACACGATCTTCAATCCGTGGCAGGGTTTCTCGCCGTAAACTTGCATCATTTCGCCGGATGGTAGGGGGATTCGAATAAGTTTCTCCGAGCATACAATTTCGGCGTGGTTTTTGGATAACCAATCCATTCCTACTACGACTTCGAAACTTCCGAGTGTCATAGGAATAAGATCGATGAGGAAAAGATGATCGTTTAATCTTAATTCACAATCACGAATTATTGAATTCACTAATATGGTCTTACCATCCGCTACGTCTACGGTGTAAGGAGCAGTGAGTATAGATGGTTGTATACTAAACAGGGAAGCAGTATTAGTAGAGACAAAACTTTTATCGGCACCAGTGTCAAATATGGTAGAAACATAGTGATCATTAATGAGAAATGTACCCGTGACGACTGCCGGCTCCTTGCGTGCTTCGGTAGCTCCGATAACAAAGGCACGAGCATCAGCAGTTGTAGCGACGTTGTTAAGTTTCGGGCACTGGTTTTTGAAGTGTCCGTATGCTCCACAGTTATAATAGGCCCTTCCACCAGTAGTAGCAGGAATAGCGGTGGTAGTTGTAGCAGCAGCAAGATGAGCGGCTCGACACATTGCTGCCAAATGTCCGAACCGTCCACACTTGAGAGATTTTCTGCATGCGGTAGTGGGTAGGTGATGGTATTGACATTTGTTGCAAAGTGGGTACGGACCAGTATAAGGCTTTCTGGCCGTAGCAGGTTGTAGAACAGCAGTAACGGGAGTGGCTTGAACCGGAGTAGCTGCAGTCAAGGCTGCATAGTTTTTGATCATCCTCTGTTTTTGCATTTTCTTGTTGGGTTGATTCTGCTCAGGCTTCCTGCCTTCATCCATTTGTGGCCGCTTGTATCCTTCCAAGTAAGTACGCCAGCCTTGACGTACTCTTCAGTGAGAGTGGCACTCAGATGAATGGCCGTTTCCATAATAGTGGGATTACTCCTCATAACATTTCCCCTGATGACTAGGGGTAAACCTTCAATGTACTTCTCTATCCTGCGGGATAAAGGAGTAATCAGATGAGGAACCAAAATGCACAACTCATGAAAACGAGTTGTGTAGTTAGCATTCTCGCCACTGTCTTGGGCCAAACTCCACATTTCAGCCTCAAGTTTCTTCAGTTCGTGGCGTGGACAAAAGTGTTCCACAAGTATCTTCTTGAAATCTTCCCAGGACAAGGCCAACGCAACTTCCCGTCCTCTGGTGTTCTTCTCCGAATTCCACCAGGTGATTGCGCCCTTGTGAAAAGCGCTTGAAGCCATCTTGACCTTCAGATTTTCCGGACATCCCGTGAAGTCAAGGATATCCTCAATGCTTTCCAGCCATTGCAGTAGACTGGTAGCTCCCTCAATACCAGCGTACTTAGGAGGCTTAGCATCATTGAACTGCTTGAAGGTGAAGGTAGCAGTTCCGACGTTGTGGGCATTTGAGTGGTTTGCTGAATCACTGGTACTTTCCCGAAGGTTCTGGGTGATATCAGTGACCATACCCGGAATGGCATCCTTCATATGTATGGCGATGGCTCGGGCAATCTTGTTGATCTCATCATCATTGCCACTTGTTGAACCCCCGCCATTGGGATTACGTCGAAGAGGCATTCTACGAATAGAAAGCTACAAGTGGTTCAGTAACGAGAAAGGATACAATTGAGTTTACATGATAAAGTTAGTAATATGCTCATACTACTAATATTATCATTAAATTGTTATAAGAGCAAGCACACAAAGTCAGTTAACATCAGATCAGTTAACCTTTTAGCAAACTTCTCATATGACTGTGTACAATGTGTCAAAAGATTTCCCCACCAAACCTACACACTGACACTTTCCCGATATACCGAAGATAGTTTATGTATAGGGCATACGTAAGGTTAAGCAAACTGCCATGCCCTACGCTAGCCCACCACCGCTTCGATATACCACGATCGTGCCCTTGCTAGCATTTGGCAACACGATCGATTTGATTACAAGTATGTTCCATTGATAAAGAATTCCATGATCTTTGATCATCTGAACTATGATTGAACCTATGGATGAATTATGGTTGAATTATGTGTGCACCTACTAACAATTGTTAACATGTAGAACTAAATCGTATGTGTGTCCTACCTTTTCTCGTTAACCTATGTCAGTAAGCACTAAGCATGTAATCACTTATGACTACACATAATGATTGTTCACCTAATTGATTCACACACAATGATTGACTCTCATGTGGTTGATTAACACAATGATTGTTTCACAAAATGATTTTATCTCAAATGGTTGTATTTCATATGTTTGACAAATGTTCAATGATTCCAGCTGCTCCTGGATTTTCACTTCAAATACGAACGCCGAATTCCCCCTGTCATACTGAAGTTAGTTTATATATAGGGCATACGTAGGGTCAAGCTAACTGCCTGCCCAGCCGACATCCCACCACCACTTCAGTATGCCAGAGCTTGGCCGCCGTTTGTATTTGAAGCTAGGATCCTAACTCTTGATTGACTATGATTGATTCATTATTGTCTCTTGTACTATGAATATGATTATGATTGTGTTAACCATGGTTCTTAATTTACTTGAAATCAAGACCTTAGGTTTTAGCATATGTGTCCTAGGTTAATTAACCTAGATTCCCAATACTTACAGTATTGAGTATAATGATCTCCTTGTGTGAACTTCAACTAAAGAATGCTGTTACACAGATTCTAAGGTATGAAGTCCTAATGATGATGAATACATGATAATGATAACATGATGAGAATTTCAGATCAAAGATACTAAGAATACAGATCTTTGCCTCTGAAATCCTTTGATGAATATGTGTTGAGAAATTTAGTTCGGTTTCTAAAATTATAGAATTCCAATCCAAATTCCTTGACTCGATACCTAATCTTAGATATGTATCCCTAAGATCTTTCAAGCTTAATGTAGGCTTAATGCTTACTTAAGTTTACTTAGATCCTAAGTATCCTCAAGTCTATAGCACTTAGTCCTATGAGGTAGCTTAGGTTATAGTCTAGGTCATTAATTATTGGGTTTTTCCTAGTTCTCAACAACCTTGGCTCTGATACCAACCTGTCACACCCCCTGCGCCGCGTGCGGAATCCACGGCGCGGTGACGATCGATGGTTGAATCATGCACAAGTATTGAATAAGAACAACCACAATGCATCACTAAATTTCATAGAGATTAGACCATTGTTTAGTTACAGACAATCTATCTATCTACCCAAAAGAATGACAACTACAGACCCAAAAATATTGTTTACAAAATAAGACTCAGACAAGACAATTAGACAATCAGGATTAAATGAGTTTCTAATCCGTCATAGCTTGTTTCTTCATCTTGTTCTATCTTAAAACGGTCTCCTTAGTTGTCCTTTAGAATGTGTTAAACCTAATTACCTGAAACACGTGAAAAATAACTGTCAACTACAAAAGTAGTTGGTGAGAACAATAGGTTTAACAATTTTAAGCTTGAATCTGCATTGTAAAGCATATGTAATAAACAGTAATTGAAAATACATGGATAGTTGCAACCCAAACTAACATCAGGTAGTATAATGTGTGCAAACAGTCAACAGACTGTTTACTAGTAAAGCCAACATATATTTAAGTCCCAAACTACGTTTGAAATCTGAAATTTGTCAGCAAACGCATTCAACACGAGCTGTACTAACGAGTTTTACTCAGAAGACAACTCCATGTTGACGTAACCCGGTCAATACGACTTATGCTGGTAAACTTAATTAGCAACAATCTCATATTACCGAAATGCAACCAATCCTACAGTTAACTTTTAAAACAAATTTAAAAGCTAACTCTAGCTTTGGTGTAACAAAATGTGTCCCGCTTTCCCTTGTTGTGATCACCCAGTACTGACGCCATAAGATTAAGGGTATGTGTCTTGATGTGTGTATAAGTTTGTTCACAACGATGAACAGCGTGCTTTTGTATACTTTGATTTGAAACCTTTGGTTAAATGTCTTATTTGATTGCCATGAATTGAAAACCTTGCTTGAATACTATGAATTGAAATCCTTTGATTGAATACCACCATGAAAACTATTGATTGAATACCTTGTTTTGAAACCCCTTATTGAATACTGAGAATAGTGTCCTTGTATAATAACAAGGTTTATAAAACATTATTTTATCGAAAGCACAAGATTATAGTAAAAGTGTTTATAAAACTTATTCTTTAATTGTGTTTAACATTTATAAAACCATTTGGTGTAAAACAGTTGTGAAACAGTTTAGAGACCTTTTATAAAACCTTTTTGTATAAATTGTTTAACAGTTGATAAAACCATTGAAACAGTTGATAAATCCTTTCTAAAACATAATATATCCTTTAAAAATAGTTGAGAAATCCCTTAAATTTGTAAAGTGAACCTGTAACAGTTGAACAGTAGTATGAATCCTGTATATGAAATATGATTTGCATAAAGAGTGTTTGGTCACGTGTTCCACCCCAAAACAGTTATAAAATGGTAAAAGAGGGGCTAATGTTTTCACCTGACTGCAGTAGACTCTGAACTAGAACAAGTAGCAAGTAGCAACCAAGACTTCTAACTGGTTCCTATATCATTGTAGGCATACATAGAATATAAGTTTTGTGATATTGTACTCTTTGATTGATTGACTTGTGTTATCATGATCCTGATTAACCATTGAATAACTTCTTTTTAACCAATTCAAACTCCTATGAAAATAATTCTTAAGTGTTAGATTTGTGTATTATCAAAATGTTGTCATCTTTGTAATGAATACGTGTTTATTGAAATTTAAACTAGTGGGCCTTATGTTATAGGTGTGGGCCGTTTATGGGTCTTGGGCCAAGTAGATACACATGGGCCGAAGGTTGGGTCCCTTTTATGCCATGGGCCACGTGGGTTTAAAAAAATGTTGTGGGCCGACTTACACAAAGGTTTGGGCTTGCTGAACCAATATGGGCCAACTCCAAAATCTATTGGGCTGATCAAATCATGTGGGCCGAACATTCAAAGTGATTTCGCAACAATTGATATGGGTTGAAGGTTCGTGATGGCTAGAATGCACCATACCAGCGAACCTCCAAGGGTTCGGCCAAGGTTGTATGGTTCGGCTCTATGTTACCACGCATGGGTTCGCAGTCCATGCAAGAAGGTTTGGCTGGGTGATGGTTGTACCTAGGTTCGGCCCTATGTTTGATGACCTAAGGTTCGGTGGTGATTTCATGTGCACAGGTTTGGCAACCACACTAGGTTTGAGGTTCTAGAGGTTCGGCTAGACACCTTGTAGGTTCGGCCATGCATACGTTCGGCTGATGACTAAAGGTTCGTGTCATGGAAGGTTCGCCAACTGGAAAAAGGTTCGCTCGATTCAGCAATAGTTCGAGCTAGAAGGTCCGTGTGATGATGTTAGGTTCGTTGGTGACACCAGCAGGTTCGCCTGCATGAAGGTTCGGCTGGTTTACAGGGCAAGGGTTCGGCCTAGACAGCCTCCCTTGGCGAACCTATCGATCAACTTCATCCTCATCGCCTCAATTCAGTTGCAAACCGCCCCCCAACGATTGTGTTATGCTAGGATGATGACTCGAACGTGTAGAACTTGAAAGACACGACCTTGAATTGGTTTTTAACATAGTGGGTCGAACAAAACACCAAAAACCCTACTTTTTCAGATTTTATTTTGTTCATACCTCTGCTTTGGCCGGTTAAACTCCAGATCCGTTGTACTCCCTTGTAGAAGATGTCGAGGGCTACGCGTGGGTTCAAGAATCACCAAATTTCGTCAAGAAACGAGCAAGATACGTGCGTTGGAAGCTTGGATTTCTACTGAGAGAATAGGTTCGCGAATTTGAGTTTAGAGAGAGGTTTGAGCTGAAATAAATGAGGAGAATGAAGGGAATTAAGGGCTTTTATACCCCGGGTGTTTCCCCGCGTGTTCGGTCTAGCTCGGTGTCGGTTTCGCGTATATTTACGCGCGTTTTACTACGATTACGAAATTAATATTTTGAATTGTTTTTGATGAGTTTCAAAATTGTAAAATGTAAAATAAAATATTTTACATATTTTTACACTTCGTTCGCTGCCAGACCGTTAAACGACTACAATTACGTGTATACCCATAATTGCGTACGCTTTTCAGTCGTATTATTTATTTATTGACGTTTACTCGTAATTATAAGTTCGACATTCGTATATTTACGGATCGTCACCCATAACTATACTCAGTCTCGCTTACGCATTACGATTTTTGTTTAATTAATTCATTTGTCATACTATTCGTCACAACACTACACACCAACACTATCCCATCATACCAAACGCAGTATATGTATAGGGCATACCCAGAGTCCAGCTAACTGCCTTATCTACGCCAGCCCACCACTGTTTCGATATAATACAATACTGTTCTTGTCTAACGTAATCGACTGTAAATAAATAATACATACTTGTTCCTAACTAAATAGGATCCTATTACACACAAACACAAACATGAACACATGAATCACATTGACTGCTTGAATATAGATACACATTGTTCTATCACTGTTTACGACTACCATGACTAAATGCACAGATGTTACAGTTTTCATGGACCTCATGAACCGAGTGTGCAAGCCGTACTTGGATCAGTTTGTCATTGTCTTTATTGATGACATACTGATTTATTCTAAGATCAAAGCTGATCACTAGCAACATCTCAGGAAGATCTTGGAGCTGTTGAAAGAAGAGAAACTTTATGCCAAATTCTCTAAGTGTGAATTTTGGCTAAGAGAAGTTCAATTCTTGGGTCATGTAGTCAACAGCGAGGGAATACATGTAGATCCTGCCAAGATCGAAGCTATCAAGAACTGGGATACTTCGAAGACACCGACGGAGATACGGTCTTTTCTGGGATTGGCAGGTTATTATAGAAGTTTTATCTCAAACTTTTCTAAGATAGCTCCGCCTCTCACTAAGCCAACTCAGAAAAGTGAATCGTTTGTTTGGGAGCAGAAGCAAGAAGATGCTTTCCAGAAATTGAAACAAAAGTTATGTGATGCTCCAATCTTATCTCTCCGAGAAGCCTATGATGACTTTGTGGTATACTGTGATGCCTCCCACCAGGGACTTGGTTGCGTGTTAATGCAACGGGACAAAGTTATCGCTTATGCATCAAGACGATTGTTGATGCATTTTCTGTGTGAAAGCTGCATTTTCTATGTGAACCTCGCTTGTTGTATATGAAATCACCGTCTGTTGTATATGATTAAGGGTTCGGCTAAAGATCCAAGAAGGTTCGGCTATGATAGATGGCTAAAAGGTTTGGTGCTCACATGGTTTAAGGTTTTGCAAACCTATTGGCAAACCTATTGAAATCTATATATAGGTTTGGCTAGTTCATTTCATTAGACTTGGAAGCTTGGAGCTCATAATTTCACATACACAAAGCAACTTTCTCTCTCAAGTTCAAGTTCTCTTCATCTTATGTTTCTTTGAATATTCAAGTGTTGTATTTCATGTTTGATTCATTGTATACACTTGAATATTAATGAGAAATTCAGATTCATGATTATTACAATGTTCTTGATTGATCCAAATTTAGTTATAAACGGATTCCGCACGTTTATGATCGAATCGTAGAATTTCGTGTTTGATTCTTTAAATCTACAGTGGTATCAGAGCTTAAGGCTCGATTCTACGACTATTTGGACATTAATCTCAAGTAGTTTGATTCTTCACGTTTTTGTCAACAAAAAGCCAGATCTACGAAAAATTATCAAGTTTTTGCAAATTTTGATCCGATAGAAAGATGCGCCTCGAAAAAACGAAGATTTTGACTACTCATAGGCCTTCTAACTCCAAAAAATGAAGATTCTAGAGCCGTTTTAGTGGAGTTGCAGGTCTGTTCGAGCGAACAGAGGAACTTGAGATGAACCTAAGTGCCGAACCTACATAGATTCGTGACAAATAGGTTCGTGGGAACCTCTAGGTTCGTGAAAACCTTCATAGGTTCGTGAAAAACCTTCATAGGTTCGTGAAAACCTTCATAGGTTCGTGAAAAACCTCCATAGGTTCGTGAAAACCTCCATAGGTTCGTGGATAGGTTTGTGAGAACCTCCAATAGGTTTGTTCGAAAAGGTTTGCGAGAAAGATACCGTTTTAAAAGTTCAAGTAAACCTTGTTTACCTATTTTGGTCCTTCCGGATCATTTGGGATAGGTTTCAAGACCTAATTCGGACTTTAAGATAAGGTTTGAGCTGTTTTCTTTTGAGAGGTTAAACTTTGACGTTCTGAACATAAAAGTTAAATATGACATACAAGAACTGGAACGTGGAATGATTGGCTAACAATGGCCTTGTGTTGGACAATTTGGACGATTATCCGAACTGGAGATCCACATTCGAAACGTTTATTACTAAAGCGGATGACAATTACCAGAAGTTATTATACCAACAATACAAGAAACCATGTCTGAAATCGAATGATAAATTTGTGACATCAAAACTGAATGAAGATCAAATGTTTGAATTTAATCAAGAAAGAGAATTGTGTGACTTGTTTTCGGTGATCATTTCTGAAGATATTAAAAAGACTGATTTTGAACAAATGCCACATTCATGTGTAAAGTGGAGTTTGTTAGAACTTGCATATAACAATCATGTTGCAAAGAAGATCAATGATGCTTATGATCCTCTTTTACCACTTATGCAAGAATTGAAATATTTTCAGTTTGATATCACTGATGGACAAATCGTTGAGAAGTTTACGCAATTCTTACCTTGTCGATGGAGTGGTTTTGTTGAAAGAATGAAGGAAAGTGAAGTCATTCATCATGTCAAATTAATGAACTTCAAAGATGTGGTTGACAAAATGGAATCGGAGATAAGACGAACCGAAAAATGGATTGTGAAAATTGTTGATTTCTCGTGGATTGATGAATAAAGAAACCTGTTAAAGGCAACTATGAGTGTTGAGAAACAAAAAGAAGATGTTGATGGAGGAACAGAATATGAACCTAACATGTCTGAAGATAGCAAACAGATGAATGAAGTTGTAGATGAGAGATATAATGTAACTGAAGACACACACATTCTTGATGATTATGAAATCACAGTCTGTTGTATATGATTAAGGTTCGACTAAAGATCCAAGAAGGTTCGGCTATGATAGATGGCTAAAAGGTTTGGTGCTCACATGGTTTAAGGTTTGGCAAACCTATTGGCAAACCTATTGAAACCTATATATAGGTTTGGCTAGTTCATTTCATTAGACTTGGAAGCTTGGAGCTCATAATTTCACATACACAAAGCAACTTTCTCTCTCAAGTTCAAGTTCTCTTCATCTTATGTTTCTTTGAATATTCAAGTGTTGTATTTCATGTTTGATTCATTGTATACACTTGAATATTAATGAGAAATTCAGATTCATTATTATTACAATGTTCTTGATTGATCCAAATCTAGTTATAAACGGATTCCGCACGTTTATGATTGAATCGTAGAATTTCGTGATCGATTCTTTAAATCTACTACGATTAAAGATTCATGAGAAGAACTACACTACTGATGATCTAGAACTGGGAGCTGTAATCTTCGCATTGAAGATTTGGAGACATTACTTATATGGCACTAAATGTACCATATTTACTAGGGACGAGCATTTGGTACCTGGTACCCTTACCGGTACCCGTACCGGTACCCATACCGTACCGGTATCGGTACCGAACCGGTACCTGTTTAGTCTATAGGGTACCGGGACCGGGACTCATTTTTACTAAATTTCGGGATCGGGACTAGTGGGTACCGGGACTAGGTACTTTACCGAAATACACCCGTTAGTCCCGTTAGTACCTGCATATGAAAAGATTACAGCTTGTTTCCTAATGGGGTGGACCCAATCCTAATTTCGGCTATTCCTAATTTCGGCTATTGTTGTTGCATAAATTCTCATTACACTAAAAAAGGTCATTTAGATAATCTAGAAAGAGTTGGTAATTGAAATACCAAAACCATCAAAGGTTTACTATTATTTTCATTATGAGACCAAGAACTCAATGTGCATATATCTTCCAGAACATAAAGATTTCTTAGAACTTGAGAGTTGATGGTACATTTGTTTTGTTTTGACTTTTGGAAATCACTAGAGTATCTTGTCGTCTTGTCGTGTGAATTTTCATCAGTGTACAAGTATACAATCAGGTAATTCGTTTTGGGTATCGGTACCCAAATATGTAGCAAGCATAAAAAAGTGAAACTGTATCGGGTATCAAACAGATACTGAGTACCGAAATACCAGTACCGTACCGGTACCTGTACCCGTACCCATTTATAGATTTCGGGACCGGTACTGGGACTAAAATTTCGTAAATTTCGGGACCGGGACTAGTGGGTACCGGGACCGGTACGGGACAGGATTGGTACCGAGCTCATCCCTAATATTTACTGATCACAAGAGTCTACATCATATCTTTGATCAGAAAGAACTCAACATGAGACAGCGACGTTGGGTTGAACTTCTTAATGATTACGACTGTGTAATCAAGTACCATCCGGGAAAGGCGAATGTTGTAGCTGATGCCTTGAGCCGGAAGGAACGGGTCAAACCCTTGCGCGTTAGAGCAATGGGAATGACTGTACAGACAAGTTTACGTGACAAGATCATTCAGGCACAACAAGAATTAGTTGATCGAGAAAACCTGAAGAAAGAACTTGACTCTGGAGCAAAGAAAAAATTTGAAAACGAAACCTGATGGAGTCATCTACTACCAGGATCGTATATGGATTCCGGTGGTAGATGAATTGAGAAAACTTATTTTGATGAAGCACACAAGACCAGGTACTCGGTGCATCCAGGTGCTAATAAAATGTACCAAGACTTACAGGGATTTTATTGGTGGCCGGGAATAAAGAAGGATATAGCTGAGTATGTCGGTCGATGCCTTACGTGTGTGAAGGTAAAGGCGGAACACCAGAAGCCGCCAGGTTTACTGGAACTGCCTGAGATTCCGCTCTGGAAGTGGGAACAAATAGCTATAGATGTCATTACCAAGCTACCCCACACTTCCAATGGTTAAGATACGATTTGGGTTATCATCGATCGTTTGACAAAATCTGCTCATTTCTTGCCAATACGTGAGACCTTCACGATGGATAAACTGGTGAGATTATACATCAATGAGATAGTGATACGTCACAGTGTACCATTGTCTATTATTTCAGATAGAGACAGTAGATTCACATCAAGGTTCTGGCAATCATTACAGAAATCTCTAGGGACGCATTTAAATATGAGTACAGCTTACCATCCAGAAACGGACGGTCAGAGCGAACGTACGATTCAGACCCTGGAGGACATGTTAAGAACATGTGTTAGATTTCGGTGAGAATTGGGACTCTCATTTGCCACTGATCGAATTCTCCTACAACAATAATTACCATAGCAGTATCGGACGTGCCCCATTTGAGGCTCTTTATCGTCGAAAATGTCAGTCATCGATCTGTTGGACTGAAGTGGGAGATAATCGTATAACGAGGCCAGAGCTTATTCAAGAGACTACTGACAAGATTGCCCAAATTCAACAAAGATTACAAGCAACAAGGAGCAGACAAAAGAGCTATGCCGATAAACGGCGCAAGCTGTTGGAATTCCAAGTGGGAGACCGTGTCATGTTAAAGGTATCCCCATGGAAAGGTGTAGTATGCTTTGGAAAGAAAGGCAACTTAGCACCACGATACGTGGGACCGTTCGAGATCATTGAACGTAGTGGTCCTGTAGCGTATAGACTGAGATTACCAGATGAACTCATTGGTGTGCATGACGTGTTTCACGTCTCAAATTTAAAGAAATGCCTTGCTGATGAAGCACTCGTCATACCAATCGAAGAAATTCAAGTGGATGAGCAATTGCATTTTATCGAGGAACCTTTGGAGATTATGGATAACAAAGTTAAGCAACTAAGGCGAAGCCGTATCCCAATCATCAAGGTTCGTTGGAACTCAAAGCGCGGACCTGAGTTTACTTGGGAACGCGAAGATCACATGAAGTCCAAGTATCCCCAACTGTTTGCAGAGGAAGACGTACCTGATAACGATTCTTAAATTTCGGGACGAAATTTCTCTAACAAGGGGAGACTGTAACATTAGTGCCAGAAACGTTACCGGAACAGTGATCTCAACAGTAACATGAACAGTAAATCAGGTACACATTTCAGTTGTTATTCATGTATCATTATCATTTCATGTTATCATAGAACAGATTCAAAATCATTCCAGAAACAAAGCTCAGAACTACGGTTCATCAGTCAGATAGTTATCTGGTGATACAGAACCATCACGTGATTGTTTGTTAGGATTTTATTAGGTATAAATGTATGTGAGGCTTTACAAAACAAAACAACAACGGATGTCGTTACGTGAATGCTAAATCGACGGATTATTCGTATAGGTGACGATCTGTACGAATACATCTGAAAGTTTAACATTCTGAATGATATCCAATAATTAGAAAACCTTATCGAAAAGGGTGGTTATCGTCGTATTCGTACGAGTGACGATTCGAGTGAATGCGCACGACGACTATACGATTTGATTTTAAATAGTAAATTAAATATTTTTAGAAATTTAATATAAACGGAAGATAAGTAGTTAATTTACTAGGAATTACCACCTAAAATAAATTTATAAACTCTTGTTTTAAAACCGTAACGTTTCGTTACAAAAATGATGGAAAACCGAAGTTTTACACGAAACTGAGCGAAACCGAACGAACCCGAACTTAATCGAGTAAATTGAACCCATTTAATGTGGCATTCAATGCCACAACAACCACCACGAACCAACCCCAACTCCATTTTCGTTCACCCCACTCTCTCTCTACTTTCTCTTTCTAGGATCTCACACCACAACTCTCTCATTTCTTCACGAAATCAAGTGTTTTTGGTGTCAAAACGATCATCACAACTCGTAGATCATAGAAGTACAACATATCTGAGGTTGGAACCATCTATTTTGAGGTAAAAAATGAACTCTAAGTTCGGATTTTAGGGTTTTAGAAATCCTTGAATCAGCCCACTTCCTTAGCCGGTTCTAGGCCACCCAACCCTAGGGAAACTCCACTAAGACACCTAGGATGATGTAGGAACAAGGGTTAGTGCATGAGTTAGTCGATTTGGCCGGGATTCAAGGGCTGCACTCACGAGGCCTCAGCTGGCCGAATGGCAGCAAAGCAGTTTAGCCGAAAGGCTGCAAGGCCGAAGGACCCTCTATTCGGCCGAAAGGCCAAAACCGGCCGAAGGAACCCTCATTCTGTCGGTCTGAACCCACATGCGCCTGAGCCCATTCGGCTCAAGCCTCATACGACCACACCCCCATTCATCTATGTTGAGTCGGGTCCAGCTTCATTCGACTGCCCCTAGTCGGCCATTGTTCCATTCGATCGGCCAAGTTTAGTGGGCCAAGAATACTCCCGAACGAAGCTGATTCGGCCCATTCCCATTCGGTCAGCCCAACTTCATTCTGTCGGCCCAGTATTTGTTTTGTCGTCCTATGTACCCATTCGTGCTAAGCCTTATTCGGCCGGCCTGGTTGTTTCGGCCAAGGCCACTTTCGAGCAAGGTAGTTCGGCCCAAGGGTTTAGTCGATCGGTATATCATTGCATGTATGGTATGTGTGTGTGTGTATGCATGGGAACCTTCATGTAGATGCATGCATGGGTGGTTTGTGAATGCCAATATGGGAATCTAAGGGGTAAACACAAATGTTTTTCAAGGAATAATGAAGTTTAATCATGTGTCATTTCAAATGGGATTAGTCTAACATGCAAGAGTTCATGAATTAGGGTTTCCACTAACAAGAGTTTTCATAAACTACATTATAATCTAAACATGGGTTTTGATATTATTGAGTTCCAAACACTTGAGAATTCATTGAGGCTCAAAACAATGACCTAAGGTTATGAGTGTTGACTTAACTATTAACACCTAATCCTTAGGAATTTCATAACGAACATGTAACTACTCTAGATGATTCATTTGAATTATCTACGACGAGTTATTTATAGAGTTGATCAAGAATCATTGGACAAACAAAAGCTAGTAATGGGCCCGAGGTTAATCAAATGGGATTAACCCAAGCCCATCATGTTTAACTATACTTTTCTTAAATTAATTATGTTTTCAATAGAAGAAATTGATAGTTTGGTGAATTTGATCTGGATCGTATCAAGAAGCTCTATGAACAATTAAACACATGCGGAATCTATGTTTAATCTATAAGAATCAAACAAGAACAAGCATTTCCATAAACATCTTCATCTCATTAATCAATTACAATTGATTACAGCTCTCACATAGAGAATTTCTCACACAGAGAAAACACACATGTTTCTAAAGTTCTCCGAGAGTTTTCAAAAGTTATGAGAAAATTAGACAAACCTTCTTTATATACATACACTGTCAGCAGAACCTATTTCCTAGCCGAACCCTTAGGTTTGCCAGCCGAACCTTGAGGTTCGCTGGGCGAAGCTAGGCTGCCAAACCTAATAGGTTCGCCGAACCTTTCCAAGGTTATAGGTTCGCTAAACCTATCAATGTGATAGGTTCGCCGAACCTGCTAAGGTTCGTGGGCCAGACGAACCTAAGCAAAACCTTTATAAACCTTCTATAATTTACATGTTTGATAAGCAACCTATTACAAAAATGCACTAACAAACTCCCCCTTAATAGTTGCTATCAAAAATATTCAGTTTTCATCTTTGTCTTTAGCCCCACTGGTTTCTTAACAAACATTATCTTCAGCTCGTATAACAACCGATAGAGGAATCTTTGCTAATCTTTCAGCTTCTAACTTAGCATCCCTTTCATCAATTTCCTTTTGTAACTGCATCAACTCAACATACAAATAGTTCACATCTTCCCAATTGCATCCTGAATGTATACCCAGAGTGTAACACATTCGAGCAATGGTCTGAAACTGAACTGCCATATCCTTGTAACTGATTCCCACGTCATGATAACCTTCAGCTGCAAAAATCTCAACCATGTTAAGCAAATCAATATCATCCTTTGAGCAATTTACAATCCAAACTGGATCCAGCATTCTGATGACCCTCCATTGATCTTCTTGTTTTAACAAAATCACTGCTTCAGTTGTCTTCTCATCATAGAACCAGAACTTGAAATATGGATTCCAATTATGTTCTACCTTCCTCAACCTTCGTCTTTTGAACACTATAGGCTTTGGATATCCATGAATCTTGTCTTCTGCTTGAGGAGAAAGCAAACTCCATCCAGATCTAGCCTCCTTCTTCAATAACTTCTCAAAAATTTCATTATGTTTAGTCTGAATAGGCTTAATCATCTTCAGTCTAGACAACTCCATACATTCAAATGAATGTAAAGTCATCAAATCTAAAGCCTTTCCAAAGTATTGACACCCATATATTCGCTTTATCACATAACATCCTTTATCAGTGAGACTTCCAGGAATGTTGTGAAAGTAACCATGACCAACAATTCTTCCAATCATCTTTGACTTGGATCCAATCTTGAATATTTTGAATTGTTTAGCTTGGTTTTCTTGAACTTTATCGTCTATTAGTTCAATCATCTGCTTGAAGATGTACAAATGATCAACAATATACTTTATCTCCTCTTGATTCTCTTTCCATAGATCCATATTAGTCTTTTCTTTAACTTGAGCCAGTGATGTCCTTGACACACCTTCAAGATCAAAAATTTTCTTTAAAGTTTGCAAGTTGTACAAGTTTTCATCTATTGGATCATCTTTCTCAAAATCAAATAAATCCAATTCATCATCTTGCTCAAAGTCAAACATTTGGTCTGCATCAATCTTAAACATATCATTGAAGTCTTTTGCTGAATAGCCACCAGTTATCTCTCCTTCTTCCAAATCTTTGTCTGTAAATCTTTCAACAATCAATCTCTACAAATCAATATCAGAATGCTTTTTAAACAATTCAAGAAAATTAGGCAGAGAATAATCAACAATCTCCTTTGGTTCCATTTCAGTTAAATCTTCAAAATCATCATCATTACAATCATTAGCCCTATCAGAAGAAATAGCAGTAATAGGAGTAGCATCCAAAGTAATCTTTGACGGATCATAAACAACCATAACTCCAGTAAATGAATTCAGACCACCCGATCCACTAACACCACCCACATCACCCTCATCTTCTTCATCTTCATCATGAGCATCCAAGCCTGGATGTTCATCAATATCAGAATCACCATAGTCCACCTTCTCATCTTCTTCTTTCTCTTCTTCCTCATCCAAATTCACAAACACCTTCTCTGCACCAGAAGCTTCAGCCTTAGAATCTTTAACTTGCAAATCCTCAATTCTTCGTCTCAAATCTCTATTCTCGTTCTGCAACTCAGTAATGTCAACATTCTGAATATCAATCATAGACTCTAAAGAAGCAATTCTTGTATTCATCATCTTCTTCTCAGCTATATCTTCTTCTCTCCACTTCATTAGTTGAGCAATTTGATTGTTCATCTCATCTAATTCACTTGTTCCTGACGAAGATGGTTGATCAGCTTTGACTTTCTCCTTTTCCATCTTGTATTGATCAAACTCCTTTGACAACATAGAAATTCTTCTTCTAAGTTCTGTGTCATCATAATCCACAGTAAAATTTAGATCCAAATCATCTAAATTTCCAAACAAAGAATCATCTCTGGAAGTAGAAGCTGGATCTGGAAATGATGTTGTCACTGTAGTAGTCTCCATGAAAGAAGGAACAAAAGAAGCTACGTTCACATACTCAGGAGCAAAACCTCCTTGAACTGTAGAAACATAAATTGGTGTAGAAATATGCACTGTAGCAGAAACCAGTGTAGATGTAACAACAGGAACAGATGGAGAAGAAACTGCAGGAGTAACAACAGATGAGGATACAATGATCCTAGGAGCTTTAGATTTCTTCTTTGTTGTTGGAACTTTGGCCATCCTCTTCTTCTTCTTTGGCCTTGATGACTAAGGCTCTTCAGCAACAAAACTAGGATCATCTTTCTCTTCTTTTGCTTCCTCTGTTTGTTCTGGAGCAGCTCTCTTCTTCAATCTCCTGATCATATTGTTTCCAACTTGAACAGTCTCAAACTCAGACTCAGTATCAGTAGACTCTACACCTTCATCTTCACCTTCAACATTCTCAGCATCAACATGAATGGAAGAAGTATCTTCTTGTTTTCTTTGTTCTTCATGTTGATCTGGAAAGATAACATCAAGAGGTACCAAGGTAGTAGGAGTTACACTTGGCCCTTGAGATTGAGATTGTCTTGGTTGTTGTGATTGGGAGGACTGAGCAGGTGATTTCCTTGTCTGTTGTCTTGGAGGAGGAGGGGTTGTTGCTGATCATCATCATCATCACTAAAAGCTTCATTATCAGAACCAGAATCTGTATGCCTCCATGCATCATCCTCAGGAGCTACATAATTAGCCCTGGCACAATGACAAACTAAATCTTTCTCCAACACAGAATCATTGCTCTTCTGATATACTTTGACCTGACCAAGACTTGAGTCAGTCATATGCTTAAGCTTAAGAAGATCAGTAGCAACTCTGGGCAGCATCTGTTCAGGAAACCTCTCATCGATGAGCATTTGAACAAATCGAGGACACATATAGAATCGATCCTTAGCTTTGGTGATATTATCAGATATATATCTGAATATCATAGAGAAGAAATTGAACAGTTTGTTAAGATCAATGCCGGCATAGCCGATCGCATAAGATCTCTGAGCTCATCAAAAGTACCCTTCCTCATACTTAGACAGTGTAGCAATACATGAGCTAGACTTGAGTCAGTCATATGCTTAAGCTGGAATGAGAGTCATCCCAGCAGGTTCTCCTCCAAACTGCAACACCCGTCTTATGTCAGCTTCTGTAATACAAATTGCTTGTCCAAGCACATTCGCCTCTATCACATACTCCTCATCAACACTGATCAATCTGGCAGACTCCCAGAAGCTCTACATATGTGATCTGTAAATCTGGCACGAATTGGAGATAGCATGATATATCCTAGACCGTCTCAGAAACTCGATCATCGGTCTGAAATCTTTCCAATTCCTGGTAGTAGGATCTAGATAAGCACATAAGTTGTGCTTGTCTCCGAAAGTAAGATTCGCCATTTCTACAATCAGAAAAAAACAAGATTAAAACACAATTTTAAAAAAATTAAAAAAACAAAAAAATTTCTAAGTGTTGAACCCAACGAACCTTCCCCTGAGACAAACCTAAGTCTAGACGAACCTGTTGTTAAGACAAACCTATTCAACTGAACGAACCTTCTGATGAACGAACCTTCATTGAACGAACCTTACATGAACGAACCTTGAATGAACGAACCTTGAATGAACGAACCTTCATTGAACAAACCTTCATAACAAACCAACCTGTTGGTCAAACGAACCTTGACCAACAAAGGTTCGGTTCTTATGAAATTCAGAGGTTCGTCACGAACCTATCAAGTTCAAATGAACCTTCAAGATCCAGCGAACCTTAGTTCATCCAGCGAACCTAATCCAATTTTAAAATCAACTTTTAAATCTTTGAATTGGATGAAAAAATGTATACCCCAAGATTCGAAACTCAACGATGAACAACATTAACAAAAGCAGTTTGTCCAAAATTTAGATTTTAATAGGTTTAATCTCAACAAAATAGGTTCGACTTAAAAATCCTAAAATCTTTCATATCTCCTAATTCAGCCGGTCAAATCCCAAGATTTATGCTTAAAAATGATCACAATCTGATTTCAAATCTAATGATGTAAAGCAAAAAGCTTCGGAGATCCCCAATCGAAAATCGAAAAAATCAATTTTGCAGGTTCACGTCTGAGATCAAATGGAAGTGACGAACGTTTTTCACGAACCTGGTATTTATATACGAACCTTTTTCACGAACCTCTTAGACGAACCTGTCCAAAATCCTATTAGACGAACCCGTTGGACGAACCTGTCAAACGAACCAATTGGACGTACCTATCCAACGAACCAATTGAACGAACATGTTGACGAACCTGTCCAACGAACCTCTCACAAACCTTTTCAGGTGAACCTTTTGAAAAAAATGATTTTTATTTTAGATTTCAAAACAAAACAAGGTTTTAATGTTTCAAAGTCAAAACAAGTAATCAAAAATTATTGATTTAACATCAGATAAAAACAAAAATCTTTTTGTAATTTTTCAAATTTTTAGAACAACTAAACTAAAAATTAAACAAATCTAACTAAAATAACAAAAATATCACATCTTTTTGTTTGAGAAAGATCCAGACATGAGATCATATTGTATTACAATTATCAACACATCTGATTGAATTATTGAATGTATTTATTAGCAAATTACAATTCAAAGATGATTGTCAATATACTTATCCTCTTTAAATTTAATTACTTAGTTAAGATGCCAATTAAAAACAAAAATATCAAATACTTTATAATATCCATTTACTTGAACACATCCCCGGTTTGTGAATAACTAATCAAACACAAATATTCTTGAAACAATACATTTCAATTTTAACTAGCTTGATCATGTAAAAACAAATCAGAATTTCATTTTGAAAATAATAAAATACAAAACAATTTGAATTTGTTCAAAATCTTGGAATCAAGGTTGATACTTACGTATACTCAGATGATCAAGAAAATGAACGAAACAATAATTTAAGATTAAGCTTTTAACAATCAGATCGATATTTTCATATACGCAGAGATTGTCCAAACCTTAATCAAAACCAAGAAAATAAATTTGAATTGTTTAAAGCTATAACAATCAGGTCGATACGTAAGTATACGCAAAGAATGTTCAGCTTTAAACTAAAATAAAAGAAAAACACAATTGGAATTTCTTTTGAAAATTAAACACATGATCAAACTAGCAACTTAACTTTTGTTCAAGAAACATTTTGTAAGAATAATTACCACTCATTCAGGACAAAAAAAAAACTGTATTCTAAGCATTTGTTTCTTGTAAAGCATAATGAAACTTTTGTCTAGTTTCATCTTAACTAAGTTATAAACCTACTAATACATCAAACTTAGTAATTGTAACTGCTCTTTATGTTTAAGTTTTTGTATGATACAAATGTGCTTCCAATTGCAAACAATGTGCTATCATTTCTCACTTGGTCGAATCAATTTCTCAGAATTTTAAATTTTTTAATGTTTTTGTGTTTTTGATTTTTGAAATGTTTTTGTATTTTTCAAAATTTTCTCCCCCTAAAAACTAAAACACAAAACAACAAAAATAAAATATCTGATATTAATTCAATAAAAATTGATTATGAAGGAAGTTGATTTGTTATTACCTCACCCATGACCCGAATTCCATTTAATTTGAGCAAATACTCAAAACGGTTTTTATCAAAGGCCTTGGTGAGAAGGTCTGCTCGTTGCTCATTTGTATGTATCTTCACCACATCAATAAGTTTCTTTTCATAGCAATCGCGTATGAAATGAAACCTAATATCAATGTGTTTTGATCGTGAATGATACACCGGATTCTTAGTTATAGCCATAGCAGCCTCGTTATCAACATGAATCGGGGTAGTCATAAAATTCAAACCGTAGTCTCTCATCTGTTGTCGTATCCACAAAACTTGTGAACAATAACTGGCAGCCGCTACATACTCAGCCTCACAGGTAGAAATAGCAACAAATGTCTGCTTTTTGCACTGCCAAGAAACTAACCGCTCCCCTAAAAATTGTGCACCTACAGTTGTGGATTTCGCATCTGTCTTACATCCTCTATAGTCGGAGTCACTGTAGGCATTGAAGGAAAAGTTATCATCCTTAGGATACCACAGATCGGTGTCTGGTGTACCGTTCAGATAACGAAGAATTCTCTTGACTGCAATCAGATGTGACACTTTAGGTTTTGATTGATATCGAGCACAGATACTTGTAGCAAATACAATATCTGGTCTTGAGGCATTCAGATACATCAAACTTCATATCATTCCACGATACAAAGTAGCATCAATTAACTCCCCCTTAATATCAGGCTCAATCCCGTGATTGGGCTGAATAGGCGTGGAAATGGATTTACAATCAAGCATGCTAAACTGTTTTAGCACATCTTGAATGTATTTTGTATCATCAGTCTGATAAATTTGTAAACCCGAGAAGAATTTGATGTCACACCCCGAGCCGACGGGGCTGGATCCGATTTCCCCGTCGGGCGGAAGGTTCCCGGGGCGCGATATCGTGAGTGATAATCGTGATGATCAGATGGTTCACATTGCACATGATATAAATGAGAAAATGCTAAATAGAATAGAATTACAAAGTTCAATTACATCAGTATCGTTTATAATTTACCAATGTAAATCTACCATAAACATCAAAAATTTCTATCTTGTATTTACACAATATATACAAAATAATCTATTCAATGATGTTTTAAAAAGTATGCAGGTCCAAAACACTAAGTCTTCTATCCGAAGTCCTAGTCCAAAAGTAATGACTTCTTACTTGACCTGTTCGTCACCTGAGAAGTCATGCAAAAAGATCAAGTCAACACATGGTTGGTGAGTTCATGTAATTTAATTATTGAAAAATAGATTTGTGAACCTTTTAGGTAAAACCTTAACCTCATTATCAACACCTGTATCATCCAACTCGGTATGCTTATATATAGGGCATACCCCTGAGTCGAGCCTACGACCCGCCCAGACACCGTCCCACCACATACTAAGTCACATAGGACATTGTTGTTAATGATAATTAAGCATTTTACCTACCATTTTCTTCTATGATCACCTGAGTTTTGAAAGCACTATGTTTAACAGTTTGAAGCACATGATAACATTGATAACGTCTTCGGTAACAACCTTAACCTCAATAACATCACCTGTATCATCCAGCTCAGTATGCTTATGTATAGGGCATACCCCTGAGTCGAGCCTACGAGCCGCCCAGACGCCGTCCCACCACATACTAAGCCGCATAGGACATTGATATTAATGATAGTTAAGCATTCTTACCTACACCCACTTTTATGAAAAAGAATTGATTTCCACAATTTGAAATACTCTGATTTCCTGGGTTCACCATGTCTTCATGATTTTCCAAAAATGATTGTAGAAACATAACATTTAAATGGTTAAATAAATTAATAAATAATCATTTAACTACAACTAAGACATGATGATCGGGCCTTATTTGACTCAATCAATTAGACTTAGTTGTTGGTGGTTGTCCAAGTTGTACCCTCTCACACGTGGCCCATATCAGGTATGACTCACAAGGAGTCTACCTGTATGCGTAGGGACTTTCATGATTATGCCCATATCAGCTTGACCTACTGGTCTACTGTTTGCATCGGGACTTTAGGATATCCTTTGATTTATGATCTTCATTGATTCAAGATTCTCTTGATTTCTTGATCTCATCTGATAGTTTAAGTTATTGCCCATGTAGCTTGACTACTAGAGTCTACTACTGTGAAGGGACTTTCCGTGTGTTACACGTGGTCTCGATTTACATACAACTGGCAACTCACCTTGCTTTAGGTATTAATGATTTCATTATATCATAATGAAATCATTATTTCAATGATTCAGACACGGTTATGATTCCCATGATTCATTTGATTTCTGATATGTAGAATTCCATGATTTCACAATGATTATGGATTTATGAGTCGGATCCTGAGTTTACTGATCACACACCTGATTAGATTCAATTGCATTTGATCTTTAGCTTTTGGTTCTTTTGATTTCACTTTGAATTTAGATTCTGAAATTTGAACTCGATGGACTAAGGGTTTCTTTAGAGTTGTAGAATTTAAGTATTACTCCTAAGAGTAATTTAATTAACGTGTTAGTTAATCCGGCATAGAGATTTCCTAAACATAAGTCTAGGATTATGAACAAACATTCATATATACAACATATAATAATTAAAGCATTAAAGTAAACAATTTAATGAAAACAGTTTACGCATGCTTCTCAGCCCCGCGTTTGAAAACAAAAATGTTTAGAAAAGGGGCAATGAACTCACCTGTGTTGCTTTGTACTGATTTACCACAAAATGCGCGCTCGTTGTTGTAACCTAAGTATCTTCAGTACCTGAGTTGTTTTAAGAGGATTCGCATACGATAAGTGTTTATAGTAGACGTCGTAACTAGGGTTTGGTCTCGATGTGCAACTAAGTGTCCTAGATTACTAATACGTTTCTAAGATTTCATCTAACTTATTACCCATTGATAACCCATATCCCATTATTAATCATAACATGTTCTTAATTAACATATTTTTAAAGTAATTCAATTTAAGTTGATCATTAATTTAGAAAATCATTTATTTTAATTCAAAAGAGTTTGCAATGTAATTTCCTTTATCAAAACGTAATTAAATTTTTTTTAAGAAAAATGAAACTTATTTAGGATGGACTTGGTTTAGGCCCATTGGGCCATCCTTAGGCCCATTGATTGAACTTTGCTTCTCCATTGATTACTTGTTTGATTTGTGGTATAATCCATTCTAGATAGCTCATATAACTATCTAGTGTGATTATATTGCATGTAAAAATTCTAAGTATTGGATGTTACTAACGAGTCCACATTCGTATATTTAAGCTAGGGTTTATATTTCTCTATGAATTTCCCCATTGTTTTGAACCCAAAAGGTGTTAGTGTAGTTTAAGAAACCTTTGTCTTACGAACCTACAGCCCTTGCTTTCATGTTACTCGAGGTTTGAATCCTTAGATACACTCATGTGTGCATACCATGAAGCCCTAATAAAATTTCATGCACACACACACCATAACCATGTCCCATGCACTCACATACATTCACTCACTCCCTAGCATAAAACCATGTGGTTCAAACCCTAACCAACCCTAGTCTTCATGACCGAACCATTATGATCATCGAATGAAAGTTGGGCCGAATAGGTTGTAGCCGAATAAGGCTCCACCCTATCGAATGGCTTAGCTCGACTAGGTGATGGCCGAATGAAGTGTCATGGCCGAATAAAAGGCTGTCGAATGAGTGCTCAACCGAAAGGGTCCATTCGCAGAAAGCTTGGTCGATTGAGTCATGGTTCGGCCGATTGAGGATAGTGGCGAATGAGGTTAGGCGAATGAGAATTGCTAGTCATTCGTCGAATGGGGTAGCTGGTTTGCTAGGGACATTCGGCGAATGAGAGATGTTGGTTGGCTGATGTCTTTCGACGAATGAGAGTGGGACTGCTTCGGCACACGCCATTCGGCCTGTGCACATTCGGCCAGTCGGGTAGCGCAAGGTGCAGCCATGGTTTTTCGAAGAAATCTCTAGGGGTTGACATGGTGTTTGTTCCTATGTCGTCCTAAGCGATCGTGATGTGTTTCCTATGGCTCGACATGGGTTAAAACCGGCTGTTAGAAGACCGACCCAAAGGGTTTTGCAAACCCTAAAAACCGACTTCAAAATCGTGGTTTTACCTCGAATATGATGGATGGAAGCTCAGATCTCTTGTACTTTCGTAATCTATAAGTGATGGTGGTGATTTTGTACTTTCGTAATCTATAAGTGATGGTGGTGATTTTGACACCAAGAACACCCAAAATGGTGGAGATTTGAGCAAGAAACCTTAGAAAGAAGGTGATGTTTCTAGAGAGAGAGAGCTTGGGAGGGAGATGACGAATTTGGGAGGAGAAAATTTGGTTGGTGGGGGTTTGGTGTGGCTTTAATGCCACATTAAATGATAGGGAAATACCCGGGTTCGTTCGGGTTGGTTCGGTTTCGCGTGGTTTCACGTAGAAGCGTCGGTTTTTGTCGTTTTCGAAACGAAACGACTCGGTTTTAAAAATAGAGGCATAAAATTATTTTAGGTTGTGATTCCTAATAAATTAACTAAATATCTTTTATTTATTTTAAATTTTCAACAATATTTAATTTACTGTTTAAAATCGAATCGTCATCCGTACGAACACGGCGATAACTATACTTTTCAATATTGTTTTCTAATTATTCAATATCATTCAGAACGTTAAACTTCCAGATTTATTCGTACAGATCGTCACCTATACGAATAATCCGTCGGTTTAGCATTCACGTAACCACATCCATATTGTTTTGTTCAGTAAAGCCTCACATACGTTTATACATAATAAAATCCTAACACATAACCACATGATGGTTCTGTATCGTCGGATAAATATCTGACTGATGAACCATAATTCT
Organism: Mikania micrantha; assembly: GCA_009363875.1. Classification (NCBI taxonomy): domain Eukaryota; kingdom Viridiplantae; phylum Streptophyta; class Magnoliopsida; order Asterales; family Asteraceae; genus Mikania; species Mikania micrantha. Next base: position 79,072,515 of record CM018691.1, on the reverse strand, counting down.
GAGCTTTGATTCTCTGAACTGAATCTGAACTGTGCTATGATACATGTAATGACAATGATATAAGAATGATAACTGAAATATGTACCTGATTTACTGATCATGTACTGTAGAGATCACTGTTCCGGTGACGTTTCCGGCACTGATGTTACAGTCTCCCCTTGTTAGAGAAATTTCGTCCCGAAATTTAAGAGTTGTTATCGGGCACCACTTCCTCTTCAAACAGTTGGGGATACTTTGACTTCCTGTGATCTTCACGTTCCCAAGTAAACTCGGGTCCGCGCCTTGAATTCCATCGAACCTTTACAATTGGAATACGGCTTTGCCTCAGTTGTTTAACCTTGCGATCCATAATCTCTAAAGGTTCTTCAATAAAGTGTAACTGTTCGTCTATTTGAATTTCTTCGATCGGAATGACGAGCGATTCATCAGCAAGACATTTCTTTAAATTTGAGACGTGAAACACGTCGTGAACACCACTGAGTTCATCTGGTAATCTCAGTCGATACGCCACAGGACCAATACGTTCAATGATTTCGAACGGTCCCACATATCGTGGTGCTAATTTTCCTTTCTTAACAAAGCGTACTACACCTTTCCATGGGGAAACCTTCAACATAACCCGATCTCCCACTCGGAATTCCAACGGCTTGCGTCGTTTGTCGGCATAACTTTTCTGTCTGATCCTTGTTGCTTGTAGTCTTCGTTGAATCTGGGCAATCTTGTCAGAGGTTTCCTGAATAAGTTTTGGCCCAGTTATTCGATTGTCTCCCACTTCAGTTCAACAGATCGGCGACCGACATCCAATACCGCTGTGATAACTATTGTTGTAGGAGAATTCGACCAGTGGCAAATGGGAATCCCAATTCCCACCGAAATCCAACACACAGGTTCTTAACATGTCCTCCAGGGTCTGAATTGTACGTTCGCTTTGACCGTCCGTTTGTGGATGGTAAGCTGTACTAAGATTTAACTGCGTCCCTAGAGATTTCTGCAACGATTGCCAGAACCTTGATGTAAATCTGCTATCTCTGTCAGAAATAATAGACAATGGCACACCATGGCATACCACTATCTCGTTGATATACAGTCTTGCCAGTTTATCCATCGTGAAGTTCTCATGCATTGGCAAGAAGTGAGCAGATTTTGTCAAACGATCAATGATAACCCAGATCGTATCATGACCACTGGAAGTGCGGGGTAGCTTGGTAACGAAATCCATAGCTATTTGTTCCCACTTCCAGAGCGGAATCTCAGGCTGTTCCAGTAAGCCAGACGGCTTCTGGTGTTCCGCCTTTACCTTCGCACACGTAAGACATTTACCAACATACTCGGCTATGTCTTTCTTCATTCCAGGCCACCAATAAAATCCACGCAAGTCTTGGTACATTTTATCAGCGCCTGGATGAACAGAGTATTTAGTCTTGTGCGCTTCATCGAAGATAAGTTTTCTCAATTAGTCTACCGCCTGAATCCATATACGATTCTGGTAGTAGATCATCCCATCGGACTTAGTCTCAAATTGTTTCTCCGCTCCGCAGTCAAGCTCTTTCTTCAAATTTCCTATATCAACTGATTCTTGTTGTGCTTGAATTATCTTGTCTTGTAAACTGGTCTGCACAGTCGTTCCCATTGCTCTAACGCGCAAGGGTTTTACCCGTTCCTTCCGGCTCAAGGAATCAGCTACAACATTCGCCTTTCCCGGATGATACTTGATCACACAATCATAATCATTCAGAAGTTCAACCCAACGGCGTTGTCACATATTGAGTTCCTTCTGATCGAAGATGTGCTGCAAACTCTTATGATCAATAAATATGGTACACTTGGTGCCATATAAGTAATGTCTCAAGATCTTCAGTGCGAAGATTACAGCTCCCAGTTCAAGATCATGAGTAGTGTAGTTCTTCTCATGAACTTTTAACTGTCTGGATGCATAAGCAATGACTTTATCCCGTTGCATCAGTACGCAACCGAGTCCCTGATGGGAAGCATCGCAATAAACAACAAAGTCATCCCATCCTTCTGGGAGAGATAGAATTGGAGCATCACACAACTTCTGTTTCAAAGTCTGAAAAGCATCTTCTGGTTTCTGCTCCCAGACGAACGGTTCACTCTTCTGAGTTAATTTAGTGAGAGGCAAAGCTATCTTAGAAAAGTTTGAGATAAACCTTTTATAATAACCTGCCAAGCCCAGAAAAGACTGTATCTCCGTCGGTGTCCTCGGAGTGTCCCAGTTCATTATTGCTTCAATCTTGGCGGGATCTACGTGTATTCCCTCGCTGTTGACTACGTGACCCAGAAATTGGACTTCTCTTAGCCAGAATTCACACTTAGGGAATTTGGCATAAAGTTTCTGCTCCTTCAACAGCTCCAAGATTTTCCTGAGATGTTCCTCGTGTTCAGCTTTACTCTTCGAATAAATCAGGATGTCATCGATGAATACAATGACAAACTGATCCAAATACGGCTTGCACACTCGGTTCATGAGGCCTATGAAAATCGCTGGTGCATTTGTCAATCCGAAAGGCATCACCATGAACTCGTAATGCCCGTATCTGGTTCGAAATGCCGTCTTCGGTATATCTTCGTCTTGAACCCTAAGTTGATGATACCCGGACCGTAGATCGATCTTTGAGAAATACTGTGCTCCTTGTAACTGATCAAACAAGTCATCAATTCTCGGCAATGGATACCAGTTCTTGATAGTCAACTTGTTCAGCTCTAGATAGTCAATGCACATTCTAAACGATCCGTCTTTCTTCTTCACAAACAAGACCGGAGCTCCCCAAGGTGAGTAGCTCGGTCTGATGAATCCTTTATCCAGTAACTCCTGTAACTGATTTGACAATTCTTGCATCTCCGAAGGTGCTAACCTGTAAGGAGATTTAGCAACAGGAGTTGCTCCAGGAACTAAGTCAATTCGGAAATCTACCGGTCGCGCAGGTGGCAAACCTGGTAGATCTTCAGGGAATACTTCTGGATACACTTTCACTACCGGTACGTCTTGTATCTTTTTCTTGTCTTTCTCCTTTTCCACCATGTGAGCCAGGAAAGCTACACACTGCTTCTGTAAACACTTACGTGCCTTTATGCAAGAAATGATTTTGACACTTCGTTTTGCTTGATCCCCTCTGACTTCCAATACACGATCATCTGATGATGGAACTCAAAGCAGCTTCTCAGAACAGATGACTTCCACTCAGTTAGAAGAAAGCCAATCCATTCCAACAATGATGTTGAAACTACCCAACTCCATCGGTATCAAATCGATAGCAAATGTATGACCATTAAGTGTCAATGGGCAATTCCTGTATACTGTACTAACTGTGATCTGTTTTCCGTTAGCTACTTCTATGATATAAGGGGAGTCTAACTATTCCTCTATAGAATCTAGTTGGCATGCAAAATCGGCAGAGATAAAACTCTGATCCGCACCAGTGTCAAATAGAACAGATGCATAAAAGTCATGTAAGAGAAATGTACCAGTGACCACATTAGAGTCTTGGCGTGCAGCTGGAGCTCCTATGACGAAAGCTCTTCCACGGGGTGCTTGAGCTGCCGGTGGTGCCTTCTTCGGGCAGTTCTGTCACCCCCCTGCGCCGCGTGCGGAATCCACGGCGCGGTGACGTATGAACAGTTGAATCATGCACAAGTATTGAATAAGAACAACCACAATGGATTACTACATTTCATAATGTTTAGACAGTTGTTTAGTTACAAACAATCTAACTACCAAAAGAAAGACAACTACAGACCCAAAATATAGTTTACAAAATAAGACTTCAAACAAGACAAGTAAACAATTAGGATTTAGTGTGTTTCTAGTCCATCCTAGCATGTTTCTTCATCTTGTTCTATCCTAATGTGGTCTCCTTAGTTGTCTCTGAGAATGTCTTAACCCTGATTTCCTGAAACACGTGAAAAGTAACTGTCAACTACAGACGTAGTTGGTGAGAACAATAGGTTTAATCATTTGTAAACATGAGTATATGATATAAGGCATAGGTAAGTTAAAGCAACATAAGATTCACACGGATGAGCTGCAACCCAAACTAACATCAAGTAAGAAAATGAGTGTAAACAATCCAATAATTGTTTGCACAAGTGTCAACATATAATATCAAGTCCCAAACCACGTTTGGAGTTAGATAATGTGTCAACAGTTTTGATAAAACCATATGTAACCAAAATCTGCAGTTAGTTTATAAAACAAATTTAAAAGCTAACTGCAGCAATCGGCCTGCCACAATGTGTGTGTCCGCTTTCCCTTGTTGTGATCACCCAGTACTAACGCTAATGAATATGATACTTGATGCTTTTACAAGTTTGTTTACAACAATAGACACCATGTTTCTGAATCTTACTTTAACCGGATGTGTTAATGCCTTATTTGATAACATGAATTGAAAACCTAGATTTAATTCCACGAATTAAATCCTTTGTTTTGAATACTATGAAAATGAACCACTTGATTTGAATACTATGATGTGAACCACTTGATTTGAATACCATGTTGTGAACCACTTGATTTGAATACCATGTTATGAACCACTTGATTTGAATACCATGATGTGAACCACTTGATTTGAATACCATAAAATAGTGACCTTGTGTAACCACAAGGTTTATGACAAAAGAGTTTATAAAATCATTTATTTAAAAGTGTTTATCCTTCATAAATACAATTAAGTAAATCCGTTACAAAACAGTTCAAAGATCCCTTATAAAACCTTTTTAGTGAAAAGGGTTTAATAATTGATAATTCCCTTAAAACAGTTGATAAATTCCTAGGATTCGTACAATGAATCCATAATGTTTATAAGAATACACACACCTGTTGTAATGTAATATGATTGTAAACGATTGGTTTGATCACGTGTTCCACCCCAAAACAGTTATAAAAACAGTAAAAGAGGGGCTAAAGTTCTCACCTGTCTACAGTCGACTCTGAACTAAAACAGATATCAAGTAGCAAACAGGACTTCTAATTGTTTCCTATAACATTGTAATCATACATAAGATATAGGATTTATAATTGTATAGACTTTGATTCATTGATTGACTTGTGTTCTCATGATTTGATTGTTGTGAAAACTTGAAAGTTATGATTTGAATCACTTGATTGATCATGGGTCCAAGAAACGAATGTGAAATGATCCTTGTGCATAAATCTTATGCATAAAATGATAATTGTTTGAGACTTTGATAACCATTGATTAATCATGACTTATGAAAAGATGTTCCAATTGTTTAAGTCTTGTGATTGTGAATTGATACCATGATTAGGTTATGTTGCAACTTAAACCATAATTGATCAATTCACCATTATCGATTTTATGATCCAACATTGGCCCGTGGGCCTAAGTAACCATGATGGTCCTCAACCAAGTTCATGGCCACTTAGGTTAACGATGGGCCAATTTATTGTGGTGTTAGGCCAAACAAGGTGTAAATAGATCATGTAAGGTTCCATTGTGATATTGGCCAACTAAAGATCCTCATGGCCAAACTAGCTCAATCGTGCTTGATTTAAACCTATGGACCATGTTGCTAATGGAATTTGGGCCTTGTTGCATTGAATTGGGCCGGATATAATTGAATTGGGCTCATTCTAATGTGGGCCGAGCTAATACCATTGGTTGGGCCAAGGTATACAAAGAAATTTGCATGTTGTTGGCTCGGTTACCACCCTTGGCAGCGAACCTTTTTGGTTTCCTGGCCTAAGGTTCGCCCATGCAATCCATGCATGGGTTCACCACATTGGAAGTGGTTCGTGATCCACCGAAGGTTCGTGATTCCCAAATTATTTGGCTCAAACGAATGAGGGTTCATTGCTTATGGTCCTTAGAAGGGTTCGGCTTAATGATTATCGACCCAAGATTCGCCTAAGGGTTCGGGCATGCATGAAGATTCGGCTGATCACCCAACAAACCAGAAAAGGGTTCGCTTCATGCATGTTAAGGTTCGGTTGACATCAACTGGTTCGCAAGGGTTCGGCTAGAATGGTTCGTGGGAGGCATGGAGGCTCGGCACAGGCTCGTGAGGGTCTTCTGGGTTCGGCTAGTCGGGCAACGAACCATGTGGGTTCGTTAGGGTTCGCCTCACACAAATAGTTCGGCCAAGGAACCCTAACAGGTTCGTTCCTCTGCTGTGGTTGCTGAATCCCTCGCGAACCTGTTACCATCATCATCACACAACATTCTTTTGTTGATCTAACCATTTCTACCCTTCTAATCCTCCTGATCTAACACTCGCAAGTGGTTATTTCGACTGATAACAAGCAAAGACCGGGTATGTGTTGAGTTTAAACAACCCATGACCGAAAACCCTAATCTCGTGATTATTCAAGCATCAATACCTCGAGATTGGCTGGATGAAGTTGCGAAATTCTTGTACTTTCGTGTAGAGGATGTCGGGGGCTTCGCGTGGACACCAAGAATGACGAATTCCGTTGAGAAATAAGCGAGTTATGCGCGTTTAACGTTCGGTTTTTAGAGAGAGGAAGGGTTGGACGGGAATTGTAGAGAGAGAAAGTGTTGTAGGTGGAATAAATGAGATAAATGATCTCATTCAAGGCTTTTATAGCCCGTGTGGTATTCGGGTCCGTTTCGATCGCTCGGTTCGCGTTTCCGGAACGTAACGCGTATTTTACGCGGTTTTAAATAAAAAGAGTTGTTAAACTCATTAAAATGATGAGTTTCAAAATTGTAAAAATATAAAATAATTAATATAATTATTTTTACTCTTCGTGCGTTGCTAGATCGTTAAACATTCACAATTACGTGTATACCCGCAATCGCGTACGTTTTCCGATCGTATTAAAATATTTAAAGTCGTTTAATCATAATTATAAGTTCAACATTCGTATCATTATGGATCGTCACCCATAACTATACTCAGTCTCGCTTACGTATTATGATTCTTGTTGAATTAATTGTCATAATATTCGTCTTGACACTACGCACCAACATTATCCTGTTACACCGAACGCAGTATATATATAGGGCTCATTCTCGCTGCCCACCACTGTTTCGATATAACACAATACTGTTCTTGCCTAGTGAACTCGACTGTAAATAAATAATACATACTTGTTAAATGATAAAGATTCTAACACACAAGCACATAATAACACATGATTCACATTGACTGACTGAACATGTACACACTGTTCTAACACTGTTCACTGCTACATGACTAAATGTACAAATGTTACAGTCTCCCCTAGTTAAGGGAATTTCGTCCCAAAATTAACTAGCCGAAGATACTGTAAAAAGATGAGGGTACTTAAGCTTCATCTGGTCTTCACGTTCCCAGGTGAACTCAGCACCGCGTTTGCCCTCCCATCGTACCTTTACGATCGGGATACGGCTGCGTTTAAGTTTCTTGACCCCATGATCCATGATCTCAACTGGACGTTCTATGAATTGCATGTTGTTCTGAATCTGTATGTCTTCCAGTGGAATCTGAACATCATGATCCGCTAAGCATTTCTTAAGATTTGATACATGAAAAGTATCATGAACATTGCTTAGCTCCACTGGAAGTTTGAGTTTGTAGGCTACGGGACCAATCCGTTCCAGGATCTCAAAAGGTCCAACGTACCTTGGTGCAAGTTTCCCTTTCTTCCCGAATCGGACAACGCCTTTCCAGGGAGAAACCTTGAGTAAGACTCGGTCACCGACTTGAAACTCAAGCGGTTTCCGACGTCGATCAGTATAACTCTTCTGCCGATCTCGTGCGGCCTTAAGCCGTGACTGAATGATTGTGATTTTGTCTGATGTTTCCTGAATGAGTTTTGGTCCTACGACCTGTGAGTCACCAATCTCGGTCCAACAGACCGGTGATCGGCACTTTCTACCATATAGAGCTTCGAATGGTGCACATTGAATGCTCGTATGATAGCTATTGTTATATGAAAACTCAATGAGTGGGAGATGAGTGTCCCAACTTCCACCGAAGTCAATGATACAAGAACGAAGCATGTCCTCAAGTGTTTGGATAGTCCTTTCGCTTTGACCATCGGTTTGGGGATGATACGCCGTGCTAAGATTAACACGCGTTCCCAAAGCCTTTTGCAATGATTGCCAAAAGCGAGAAGTGAAACGACTATCACGATCAGATATGATTGACGTTGGAGTACCATGACGTGCAATGATTTTGTTGATGTACAGAGTGGATAGCTTCTCCATTTTGTAATCCTCTCGGATAGGGAGAAAATGAGCAGATTTGGTGAGTCGATCAACGATCACCCAAATCGAATCGAAGCCTCGCGGAGTTCTCGGCAACTTTGTTATGAAATCCATGGAAATTTGCTCCCATTTCCATTGAGGAATTTCAGGTTGCTGTAGAAGTCCCGAAGGTTTTTGATATTCTGCTTTGACCTTTGAACATGTAAGACATTTTCCCACATACAGTGCTATGTCTTTCTTCATTCCCGGCCACCAGTAAGATGTCCTCAAGTCCTGATACATCTTGTCGGCTCCAGGATGAACTGAGTATCGCGACTTATGAGCCTCATCACAGATGAGTGTGCGCAATTCTTCAGACTTTGGGATCCAAATGCGGCCGTTGAGATATAACACCCCATCAGATCGGGGTTCTAGTTTCTTCTCTATGCCACAATCCAAGTCTGTCTTGAGTTGATTATCTGTTACTACTTGTTGTTGTGCAATACGAATCAAGTCTTTCAAGTTTGGTTGTGTGTTGATCTCCATAGCTCTTACACGAATTGGTTTGACTGGTTCCTTGCGACTAAGAGCATCCGCCACCACATTGGCTTTACCCGGATGGTAACGAATCTCACAGTCGTAATCAGTTAGAAGCTCAACCCAACGTCGTTGTCTCATGTTGAGTTCTTTCTGATTGAGAATGTGTTGCAGGCTCTTGTGGTCTGTATAGATGACACATTTAGTACCGTACAGGTAGTGTCTCCAAATCTTCAGTGCAAAGACCACAGCCCCTAGCTCAAGGTCATGAGTAGTGTAATTCTTCTCGTGAACCTTAAGTTGTCTTGAGGCATAAGCAATGACCATGTCCCGTTGCATAAGTACACAACCGAGACCAAGGTTTGAAGCATCACAGTAGACAATGAAATCATCACTGCCTTCTGGAAGACTAAGGATAGGGGAATTGCATAACTTCTGTTTAAGAAGTTGAAATGCATCTTCTTGTTTCTGTCCCCATATAAATACTTGACTTTTCTGAGTTAGTGTGGTAAGTGGCAAGGCTATCTTAGAGAAGTTTGCAATGAATCTTCTATAATAACCTGCCAAACCCAGAAATGAACGAATCTCTGTTGGAGTAGATGGAGTAGTCCAGTTCTTAATCGCCTCAATCTTGGCTGGATCTACATGTATCCCATCCTTGTTTATGACATGTCCTAAGAAGTGAACTTCCTTTAGCCAAAATTCACACTTTGAGAATTTAGCATAGAGTTGTTCAGCTCTTAGTAACTCTAAGACTTTCCTCAAATGATCTTCATGCTCTTGTTCCGACTTGGAATAAATCAGTATATCATCAATAAAGACAATAACAAACTGATCCAAGTAAGGTCTGCAGACTCGATTCATCAAGTCCATGAACACTGCGGGTGCATTGGTCAGCCCAAATGGCATAACCACAAACTCATAGTGCCCATATCAAGTCCTAAATGCCGTCTTTGGTATATCCTCATCATTTACTCTTAACTGATGATACCCGGATCGCAAATCAATCTTAGAGAAGCAAGTTGCTCCCTGTAATTGATCAAACAGATCATCGATCCTGGGCAGAGGATATTTATTCTTGATTGTCAACTTGTTCAACTCACGATAGTCGATGCACATACGAAATGAACCGTCTTTCTTTTTGACAAAGAGAACCGGAGCTCCCCATGGAGAGAAACTCGGTCTTATGAAACCTTTGTCTAACAGTTCTTGAAGCTGACTAGACAGTTCTTGCATCTCAGACGGTGCTAATCGATACGGTGACTTCGCCACTGGGTTTGCTCCAGGGACGAGATCAATTCTAAATTCCACTTGTCGGACTGGTGGTAGTCCAGGCAAGTCTTCTGGAAATACGCCTGGATATTCTTTGATAACTGGAACATCTCCAACTGCTTTCTTTTCAGGTTTCTTTTCCACCACATGAGCTAGGAAAGCATAATATTTCTTCTTCAAGTACTTCCTCGCCTTGATGCACGATACAATCTTCAATCCGCGGCATGGTTTTTCGCCGTAGACTATCATCGTTTCGCCGGACGGAAGAGGAATTCGAATAAGTTTCTCAGAGCATACGATTTCAGCATTGTTTTTGGATAACCAATCCATTCCTATCACAACTTCGAAGCTTCCGAGAGTCATAGGAATGAGATCGATGGAGAAAAGATGGTCATTTAATCTTAATACACAACCATGGATAATAGAATCTACAACTATAGTCTTACCATTCGCTACTTCTACTGTATAGGGAGCAGTAAGTATAGATAGTTGCATATTAAGCAAAGAAGCAGTATGAGCAGAGATAAAGCTTTTATCAGCACCAGTATCAAATATGATAGAAACGTAGTGATCATTGATAAGAAATGTACCCGTGATGACTGTCGGCTCTTCACGTGCTTCAGCAGTTCCAATAACAAAAGCACGAGCAGCAGCAGTGGTGTTGTTGAGTTTTGGACACTGGTTTCTGAAGTGTCCCTCTGCCCCACAATTATAGCAGGCTCTTCCACCTGTAGCAGTAGTGGTTGTGGTAGCAGTTGTTGTAGCAGCAAGATGAGCAGCTCGGCATGTAGCTGCAAAGTGTCCCATGCGCCCACACTTGAGACACTTCTTGCAAGGAGTGTTGGGCAGATGATGATACTGGCATTTGGTGCAAAGTGGAAATGTGCCAGTATAAGACTTTCTGGCATTAGCTGGTTATGGCATAGCAGTGATAGGTGTGGCATGAGTAGGTGTAGCTGCAGTCAACGCTGCAAAGTTCTTGATTGTCTTTTGCTTCTTCTTCTTGTGATGGTGCTGTTCAGGCTTCTTGCCTTCTTCAATCTGTGCTCTCTTGAATCCCTTTCGGGTGAGCACTCCAGACTTCACATACTCTTCAGTAAGAGTAGCACCAAGTTGAATGGCTGCCTCCAAAGTAGTAGGGTTATTACCCATGACAGTTCCCCTGACTACTAAAGGTAGACCTTCAATGTACTTCTCTATTCTGCGGGATAGAGGAGTAACCAAATGGGGTACCAGAATGCACAACTCATGGAATCGAGTTGTATACTTTGCGTTCTCTCCACTATCTTGCACCAGATTCCACATCTCTACCTCGAGTTTCTTCAGTTCATGACGTGGACAAAACTTTTCCACAAGTAAGTTCTTGAAACCGTCCCACGGTAAGGCTAATGCAACTTCACGTCCTCTGGTGTTCTTCTCAGAATTCCACCAGGTGAGTGCGCCTTTATGAAAAGCGCTGGAGGCCATCTTGACCTTCAGATTCTCAGGACATCCAGTGAAGTCGAGAATGTCTTCAATGCTTTCCAGCCATTGCAGTAGGCCGGTAGCTCCCTCGGTACCAGAGTACTTAGGAGGCTTAGCATCGTTGAACTGCTTGAAAGTGAAATTAGCAGTTCCAGTAGTTGTAGCATTTGAGTTATGTGCTGAATCACTAGTACTTCCCCGAAGATTCTGGGTAATATCAGTGACCATACCAGGAATTACTTCCCTCATATGAACAGCGATAGCTCGAGCAATCTTGTTGATCTCATCGTCGTTGCCACTTGTTGAACCCCCTCCGTTAGGATCACGTCGGGGAGGCATTCTACTAATAGAAGCCACAAGCGGGTCAGTAATGAGGAAGGATACAATTGAATTTTCGTGATAAGGTCAGTAATATATCCATACTACTAGTATTATCATTCAATTGTAATATGATCCAGTACACGTATAAGTTATCAACTTATTTGCATACTTATCATGTGAATATGTACGATGTCCCATGATCTCTCCACCAAACCTACACACTGACACTTTCCCGATATACCGAAAATAGTTTATATATAGGGCTCACTCTCGCTGCCCACCACCGTTTCGATATACCACGATCATGCCCTTGCTAGCGTTTGGCAACATGTTTGTACTGATTTCCAAGTGTGTTCTATTGATTAAGAATCTCATGATTTTTGATCAACTTGAACTATGATTGATTCCATGATTGAACTATGATTATGTTATGCGTGCACCTACTAACAGTTGTTAACATGTAGAACTAAATCATAAGTGTGTTCTACACTTTCCTGTTAACCTATGTCAGTAAGTACTAATGATGTAATCACTTAAGAATTTCACGTACGGTTTACATTTAAAGAATGTTCACAACTTGATTGATTCACCATAATGTTTGGTTCATCCAAGTTTGAATTACACTATGATTTGATTCACCAATGATTGTTTCCCAAATGTTTGTATCCCATGTGTTTGACCAATGTTCAATGTTCCCAGTTGCTCCCGAATCTTCACTCCAAATACGAACGCCGGATTCCCCCTAACATACTGAAATAAGCTTATATATAGGGTAAGCTCTCACCGACCCACCACTTACCTCAACACGTCAGCGGTAATCTGTCGTCTATATTTGGGGCTAAGATTCCAACTGTTGATTGATTATGATTGTTTCATGATTGCCAACTGTTCTCAGAATATGTTTATGATTATGTAAACCATGGTTCTTAATTTACTCGAAATTAAGACCTTAGGTTTTAGCATGTGTGTCCTAGGTTAATTGACCTAGGTTCTCAATACTTACAGTATCGAGTATAATGATCTCTTGTGAGAACTTCAACTAAAGAATACTGTTACACAGATTCTAAGTTATAAAGTTCCTATGATAATGAACACCTGATAGTGATAACAATGACAACAATGACAAGGATTTCAATCAAGACTCTAAATTAATAGATCCTGACATTTGAATTCCTATAATGAATATGACAAGGATTTCAAATCAAGACTCTAAATTAATAGATCTTGACATTTGAATTCCTATAATGAATATGACAAGAAATTCATATCAAAGATACTGAAAATACAGATCTTTGCCTCCGAATTTCTATAATGATCTCTGTGTGAGAATTTCAGATCAAGGATACTAAGAATACAGATCCTTGCCTCTGAAATCCTTAAATGCATATGTGTGAGAATTTAATCCGGTTTCTAAAATTATAGAATTCCGGTTCAAATTCTTTGACTCGATATCTAATCTTAGAAAAATGTCCCTAAGATCTTTCAAGCTTATTGTAGACTTAATGCTCACTTAAGTTACTTAGATCCTAAGTTCCTCAAGCCTATAGCACTTAGTCCTATTGGGTAGCTTAGGTTATAGTCTAGGTCATTAAACATTGGGTTTTCCTAGTTCTCTACAACCTTGGCTCTGATACCAACCTGTCACACCCCTGCGCCGCGTGCGGAATCCACGGCGCGGTGACGTATGAACAGTTGAATCATGCACAAGTATTGAATAAGAACAACCACAATGGATTACTACATTTCATAATGTTTAGACAGTTGTTTAGTTACAAACAATCTAACTACCAAAAGAAAGACAACTACAGACCCAAAATATAGTTTACAAAATAAGACTTCAAACAAGACAAGTAAACAATTAGGATTTAGTGTGTTTCTAGTCCATCCTAGCATGTTTCTTCATCTTGTTCTATCTTAATGTGGTCTCCTTAGTTGTCTCTGAGAATGTCTTAACCCTGATTTCCTGAAACACGTGAAAAGTAACTGTCAACTACAGACGTAGTTGGTGAGAACAATAGGTTTAATCATTTGTAAACATGAGTATATGATATAAGGCATAGGTAAGTTAAAGCAACATAAGATTCACACGGATGAGCTGCAACCCAAACTAACATCAAGTAAGAAAATGAGTGTAAACAATCCAATAATTGTTTGCACAAGTGTCAACATATAATATCAAGTCCCAAACCACGTTTGGAGTTAGATAATGTGTCAACAGTTTTGATAAAACCATATGTAACCGAAATCTGCAGTTAGTTTATAAAACAAATTTAAAAGCTAACTGCAGCAATCGGCCTGCCCCGATGTGTGTGTCCGCTTTCCCTTGTTGTGATCACCCAGTACTAACGCTAATGAATATGATACTTGATGCTTTTACAAGTTTGTTTACAACAATAGACACCATGTTTCTGAATCTTACTTTAACCGGATGTGTTAATGCCTTATTTGATAACATGAATTGAAAACCTAGATTTAATTCCACGAATTAAATCCTTTGTTTTGAATACTATGAAAATGAACCACTTGATTTGAATACTATGATGTGAACCACTTGATTTGAATACCATGTTGTGAACCACTTGATTTGAATACCATGTTATGAACCACTTGATTTGAATACCATGATGTGAACCACTTGATTTGAATACCATAAAATAGTGACCTTGTGTAACCACAAGGTTTATGACAAAAGAGTTTATAAAATCATTTATTTAAAAGTGTTTATCCTTCATAAATACAATTAAGTAAATCCGTTACAAAACAGTTCAAAGATCCCTTATAAAACCTTTTTAGTGAAAAGGGTTTAATAATTGATAATTCCCTTAAAACAGTTGATAAATTCCTAGGATTCGTACAATGAATCCATAATGTTTATAAGAATACACACACCTGTTGTAATGTAATATGATTGTAAACGATTGGTTTGATCACGTGTTCCACCCCAAAACAGTTATAAAAACAGTAAAAGAGGGGCTAAAGTTCTCACCTGTCTGCAGTGGACTCTGAACTAAAACAGATATCAAGTAGCAAACAGGACTTCTAATTGTTTCCTATAACATTGTAATCATACATAAGATATAGGATTTATAATTGTATAGACTTTGATTCATTGATTGACTTGTGTTCTCATGATTTGATTGTTGTGAAAACTTGAAAGTTATGATTTGAATCACTTGATTGATCATGGGTCCAAGAAACGAATGTGAAATGATCCTTGTGCATAAATCTTATGCATAAAATGATAATTGTTTGAGACTTTGATAACCATTGATTAATCATGACTTATGAAAAGATGTTCCAATTGTTTAAGTCTTGTGATTGTGAATTGATACCATGATTAGGTTATGTTGCAACTTAAACCATAATTGATCAATTCACCATTATCGATTTTATGATCCAACATTGGCCCGTGGGCCTAAGTAACCATGATGGTCCTCAACCAAGTTCATGGCCACTTAGGTTAACGATGGGCCAATTTATTGTGGTGTTAGGCCAAACAAGGTGTAAATAGATCATGTAAGGTTCCATTGTGATATTGGCCAACTAAAGATCCTCATGGCCAAACTAGCTCAATCGTGCTTGATTTAAACCTATGGACCATGTTGCTAATGGAATTTGGGCCTTGTTGCATTGAATTGGGCCGGATATAATTGAATTGGGCTCATTCTAATGTGGGCTGAGCTAATACCATTGGTTGGGCCAAGGTATACAAAGAAATTTGCATGTTGTTGGCTCGGTTACCACCCTTGGCAGCGAACCTTTTTGGTTTCCTGGCCTAAGGTTCGCCCATGCAATCCATGCATGGGTTCGCCACATTGGAAGTGGTTCGTGATCCACCCAAGGTTCGTGATTCCCAAATTATTTGGCTCAAACGAATGAGGGTTCGTTGCTTATGGTCCTTAGAAGGGTTCGGCTTAATGATTACCGACCCAAGATTCGCCTAAGGGTTCGGGCATGCATGAAGATTCGGCTGATCACCCAACGAACCAGAAAAGGGTTCGCTTCATGCATGTTAAGGTTCGGTTGACATCAACTGGTTCGCAAGGGTTCGGCTAGAATGGTTCGTGGGAGGCATGGAGGCTCGGCACAGGCTCGTGAGGGTCTTCTGGGTTCGGCTAGTCGGGCAACGAACCATGTGGGTTCGTTAGGGTTCGCCTCACACAAATAGTTCGGCCAAGGAACCCTAACAGGTTCGTTCCTCTGCTGTGGTTGCTGAATCCCTCGCGAACCTGTTACCATCATCATCACACAACATTCTTTTGTTGATCTAACCATTTCTACCCTTCTAATCCTCCTGATCTAACACTCGCAAGTGGTTATTTCGACTGATAACAAGCAAAGACCGGGTATGTGTTGAGTTTAAACAACCCATGACCGAAAACCCTAATCTCGTGATTATTCAAGCATCAATACCTCGAGATTGGCTGGATGAAGTTGCGAAATTCTTGTACTTTCGTGTAGAGGATGTCGGGGGCTTCGCGTGGACACCAAGAATGACGAATTCCGTTGAGAAATAAGCGAGTTATGCGCGTTTAACGTTCGGTTTTTAGAGAGAGGAAGGGTTGGACGGGAATTGTAGAGAGAGAAAGTGTTGTAGGTGGAATAAATGAGATAAATGATCTCATTCAAGGCTTTTATAGCCCGTGTGGTATT
Source organism: Mikania micrantha (assembly GCA_009363875.1). NCBI lineage: Eukaryota > Viridiplantae > Streptophyta > Magnoliopsida > Asterales > Asteraceae > Mikania > Mikania micrantha. The sequence continues at coordinate 79,056,097 of CM018691.1, read as the reverse complement.
CGGGTCCGTTTCGGTCGCTCGGTTCGCGTTTCCGGAACGTAACGCGTATTTTACGCGGTTTTAAATAAAAAGAGTTGTTAAACTCATTAAAATGATGAGTTTCAAAATTGTAAAAATATAAAATAATTAATATAATTATTTTTACTCTTCGTGCGTTGCCAGATCGTTAAACATTCACAATTACGTGTATACCCGCAATCGCGTACGTTTTCCGATCGTATTAAAATATTTAAAGTCGTTTAATCATAATTATAAGTTCAACATTCGTATCATTATGGATCGTCACCCATAACTATACTCAGTCTCGCTTACGTATTACGATTCTTGTTGAATTAATTGTCATAATATTCGTCTTGACACTACGCACCAACATTATCCTGTTACACCGAACGCAGTATATATATAGGGCTCACTCTCGCTGCCCACCACTGTTTCGATATAACACAATACTGTTCTTGCCTAGTGAACTCGACTGTAAATAAATAATACATACTTGTTAAATGATAAAGATTCTAACACACAAGCACATAATAACAAATGATTCACATTGACTGACTGAACATGTACACACTGTTCTAACACTGTTCACTACTACATGACTAAATGTACAAATGTTACAAGTTCTTTGCAAAGTGGCCCTGTTCGCCACAGTTGTAGCATCCACCGTTGTTCTGGTTGTTGGGTGGAGGGAGAGTTAAAGCAGCATTGTTGGCTGCTTGATTTTGAGTCATCCTGCAATTCTGGACCCAGTGTAACATCTGTGCCGGAATCATTACCGGAACAGTAAACTGTACAGTAAAATGTACAGTAACTCAGGGGCAAACTAGGAGAAACACATAAAAGCTACTGACATTCGATGTTAGACATAAACTATTACAAGATGTTTCTGAAATCCTGAATTAGACCTTATGGTTTAAACAGTCAGAAACACATCAAACAATTATGAGCAGATGAAAAACATGTTTGATTTTGTATTGTTAGATTTAAACGTATGTGAGGATAAACAGAACAAAAACCATAACAGTTGTTGTTACGGAATGCTAAACCGACGAACCATTCGTATAGGTGACGATCTGTACGAATAAATCTGAGGTTTAACGATCTGAAACGATGACTGAAATGTAAAAAACAAAATCAGAAAGTGAAACGTACGATCGTGTTCGTACAGTGAGCGCTCTGTGCGAAAACGCGCGTACGTGACGTTTTCTGACGAAACGGAAACGAAAACACGACACGAACGGAAATAAATTTAATAAAATAGAATGTTAAACATTTTTTGAAACTCATCAAATAATTAAAATGAATTCTCTTTTATTTATTTCATTTAAAATACGCGTGATTTCCGGATACGCGACCGAATTACGAACCGAGCAACCAAAATGAACCCGAACACCCCGTGGAGTATTAAAACTTTAAAATGAAAGTTTTCTTTCATTTTTCATCTTTCCCACCTCTCTCCTACACCCATTTCCGGCCACCACCACACCACCACCAAAAACCACCTTCTCTCCTCCATATCTTCCTCATTTCTCCACCAAATCACTCCATTCTTGAACCTACTTGAAGCTCTCATCATCCTCTACACGAAAGTACAAAGGATCCGTTCCAAAACCCACTGAAATTCAAGGTATGAAGCAACAAAAGTCACGAAAATTAGGGTTTTCAAACCCTTTGGCCGCCCCACTCTTTTAGCCGGCTTCCCACCCTCATACTTGAGTCAAATGATCACGAGAACCACCTCTAACCTACACCATCACCAAAAACACCATAGGCCTCGGATTGGGGGGCTGTGACCTAGCCATGGCCGAAGGGGAAACCTGATGGCCGAATGGCGCCAGGCCGAAAGAACCTGGCCGAAGGGCCTTCAGCCGAAAGAGCCTGGCCGAAAGGCCTCATGCTCAGCCTTCATTCGGTAGCTAGGCCTCTCCCTTTCGCCAGCCTTCATTCGCCCTGTCACTCTCACCCTCATTCGCTGGCCACCATCACTCACAGTTTCCTTCATTCGGCCGCCCTTAGCCGGCCACTCTACCTTCATTCGGCCAGGTCACAAGAAGCCGAGGAACTGACCAGGCCCAAATGCAGCCCACTTCGGCCCATACCTAAGGCCAACCCATAATACCTCTTCCGGCCCAGTGTGACCCAATTAACATACATTCGACCCAACAGGCCTTAAGAGGCCCAATGACCTGGTCAAGGCCCACTGTGTTGGCCCAAGGAGCTAGCCCAACCTATTGACCCACACACATACATAAGGCCCAATGGACCTAGCCGCCATAATGGTGTGACCCAGGAAATCAGTCGGCCCACTGGTTGACCCACCATGATTTAAATGGGACATGGGATGGCTTTGGCCCAATTGTACCCTAAACGGCCAACAGCCCATTATTTAGGCCCACAACTGACTTCGGCCCAAATGAACCAGGCCCAGCTTGGCCCAAGACCTAATATACTTCGGGCCATGATGAAACCTATGGGGCCCAGCAAAATGGGCCCGAAGCCCACAGAATTTGACTCCAAGGCCTACTACTAAGGCTCAAGTCCTAACTTTTTGGGCCATTATGCAAATAACAAGGCCAATAGCCTACTTCTGGCCCAATTATGGTTTCTACAACCCATTGTAACTTCAGGCCCAACAATTCTTGCCGGGGCCCACCTTTGGCCCAATAATACCTTCACGACTCAATGGAGGCCCACAAGGCCACTTGTGTACTAGGCTTTGTAACACTTGGCCGGGCCTTTGTATTCAACAGCCCATATCCTTGGTTCACACATCTCAATTTGGCCTAACAACTCTCAATCGTTCAAGACTAGACCAAGGCCCATGGGTTTCGGCCCAAGGCCGAACTTGTTACACGAAGGACCAACACTTGACTTGGTCACATGGTTCGGTCCACACCTCATTTGAGGCCACTTAAGTTTATAACATTTCATAAGATCAAAACGTTATATGTCAAAAGAATGCTTGTCTACTTAATCCATTATGATGTAATAATGTTCAAAATATGCAAGAACAACAAAGTGGGATTGGAATAACCACTAAGTCTTTTGATCAAAGCAAATGGCTAATGGTTAATGACAAGATGTGTAAATTTCAAGAATGAATCAAGTTCAAACCTACAAGATAATAACTTATAATATTATTGACTTAAATCAAATATACAGGACCGAACGGTGATCATGACCAAGTCTTACGCGTGTCAGTCAACTTTAGGGCTAACACCTACACATACACACACAAAACCCTACAAACTTATACTTACAGTTTACAAACGACGTGAAATCAATACAGGATCGTAAAAACAAACTCAAGTACAAACAAGAGCTCGTGCATTTTCATTTAAGCTAAGTCAACCCTCAACAAATACAAGGTGAGTTCATTTGTCCCTTTTCAAACCTCTTGTTTTACTTCGGGACTGAGAAGCATGTTAAACAATTATTGAAATGTTTATTAAATGCTTTTACACATATTTACAAAGCTTATACTAATACTTGAATTTGAAATGCTTGGGTGGGAAACCAAAGACTAAGACCATAGTGTAAATAGCTAATGCTATTTACTTTATACGTAATTACATTATACAAACCCTGGGTGATCAAATGGGAAACTAGTATACTTTGAGAAACTATAAACTTGATACTTATACTATAAACAAGAAGTTTAAACTATATACTTGAGGCTTACATTATAGACTTAAAGCCTAAATCTGATGCTAAACGTTTATAATATAAACTTAACACTTAAACTTTGAGCTAAATACTTAGGTTATGAGTTGCGTGCTCAACTATACAATGGGGGTTTAACTTATAAACTCTATGTTTAAATATATATACAACCTCTTAAGGCTTTGAAAATACTCAATGCTAAACACTAATGCTTTATACAATTATTTCAGAAAGATAATGTGTTAGACTCTTAGTAAAGTATTAAATTACTTTACACTTACAATGATTGCTTAAACTTAACTTGAAACATATATGCTTAGAAATACTTATATGCGTGAGATACGTGAAACAATTTGATGCTATTACACTTGAAATACTTGAAAACACGTGAATACTTGTTATACTTTGAGATACTTGAAACCACGTGAATGCTTGATACATTTGAGATACTTGAATACTTGAATGCACAATATACTTGGAATACAAGAACACTTGGATGCTTGAACACTCGAATGCTTGAAACGTTGAATGCTTAAACCAAGGACTGATTGACCGACGCGTGTTGACCTATGTGTTAGCCCCTACTAGTCATCAGTGAAACTATGTGAAGGCTTGAGACTTGTATGCATAAACTTTTGGACATTGTAAGACAGACTGTTGGCCGCCGCGTGTTGACCTATGTGTCAACCCCTACTAGTCATCAGTGTTCTTCATTGTCAGAGTCATGTAAGACAGACTGATTGGCCGCCGCGTGTTGACCTATGTGTCAACCCCTACTAGTCAATCAGTGTTCTTCTTGATTCATCCATGGGTATGACAAGTGACTAGAATGATTGGGTTATTCAAGGTGACTTTGTGTTATCTTGAAGGTTCCTCTATCAAAACATGTCCCAAGTCATATTTAGGATCATTATGGATGGATGTTGAATTCCTTAGGGTTTTCAATTGTCCATAATGATGTATCTTAAACTTAATACTTATACGTTGTGGAATCAATGGTGGGGAGTGAAACGCTTAATTATCATTAATAACAATATGTTAAGCAGCCCGGTATGTGGTGGGACGGTGGCTGGGGCTTGTCCCCTACATATGCCCTATATATAAGCATACTTGGTTGGATAGCATAGGTGGTTGTTAGTGAGGTTAAGGTTGTCATTTCGAGGGAAACTAAGTAAACATGGGCAGGGAAAACAAATGCTAGGAATCATATGTCATGGAATCAAAGTAGTGGAATGAAATGCTTAATTATCATTAACAACAATATGTTAAGCAACCCGGTATGTGGTGGGACGGTGGCTGGGGCTTGTCCCCTACATATGCCCTATATATAAGCATACTTGGTTGAATAGCATAGGTGCTTGTTAGTGAGGTTAAGGTTGTCATTCAGGGAATCAAGGTAAACAATTACAGGGTAATCTAATTCAAGAATCAAGCACTTGGAATCAAACATTGGGAATCAAACATTTTGGGAATCATATGGGTAGGATGAGACGCTTAATTATCATCAAGAACAATATATCATGTGGTTCAGTATGTGGTGGGACGGTTGCTGGGGCTTGTCCCCTACATATGCCCTATATATAAGCATACTGAATCAGATGGTATAGGTGGTTAATGGTGAGGTTAAGGTTGTCATTCAAAGGATTTTACAAACTATTTTTACACAAAAACTACATGAACTCACCAACCATTGTGTTGACTTTATTTTCCTTCATGCTTTCTCAGGTGACGCACAGGATTAAGCTAAGATTCAGGATTCCATACTAGGATGTCCAGACTTAGATCCTAGTTGACTTTTGAAGAAGCACATCTTTTGAGATCGATACGAATCTCTTTTTGCTACCTTGTACAAATGCAAGATAGATATATTTGATTCTTTTGAATAGGTTTACATAGTTAAATTACCAAACATTGACATTTGTAATTTAACTTTGTAAATCCTAGTTATTATGTTATTGTGCTTAATTATTCTTAACATTGATTCTATGTAAACAATCTGATCATCACGATTATCATTCACGATATCGCGCTTCGAGAACCTTCCGCCCGACGGGGACTTCGATCCTACCCCGCCGGCTCGGGGTGTGACAGATTGGTATCAGAGCTCAAGGTTATAGAGAATAATAGGTCACATACTTAATTGGTTTGGCCTAGACTATAATTTAGGGACCCTCATGTAGAGAACATAAGACTTAAGTTGCATTGTGTTTTCTGCATTCGATCACTGCACTAACCAAATTCTTTTGGTTATGATCAGAATGCCGCCAAGAAAACAACCGACCCCGGTACCTAGACCACAGACTTCTGCACCTCACTCATCGACACCATCACCACCAGATTCACCACCGCCTCCTCCTCCTCCACATAGTCCTCCTCCGAATCTGACAACAACTCTAGTTCTGGATCCTGCTACTGTTGCCCTGGCAACATTACTGAGCAGCCAACTAACTAATCAGATGAAGGATATCATCCCAGAGATGATCAACAAGATTCAAGGCTACAGAAACAACTCCGGGAATACTGCGGGAGAAACTAGTGGAAACACCGACACTAAACCTGACTGCTCGTACAAATCATTCGTAGGATGCAAACCGCCAAACTTTAGCGGCGATGAAGGAGCCGTGGGACTGATCCAATGGCTAGAAAAGATGGAAAATACACTGGACATCAGTGGTTGCCCAGAACATCATAAGATTCGTTACGCTGCCGGATCTTTTAGCAAACGTGCCCTAACCTGGTGGAACTCTCAGATCAAGGCTCGAGGCAGAGAAGAAGCACAAGCGATGTCATGGGCAGATTTCAAAACTCTGTTGAGGAATGAATTCTATCCCAAGCACGAACTTCAGAAGCTAGAAGTGGAACTATCAAATCATGTTGAGGAATGAATTCGGTACCATATCCGGCACCAAAGCAACCAACTCGTGGTAACGAGTCGTATATCCCATGTGGTCTGCTCCTTTCATCACATGGCTAGAAAGTTCCACTTCCAATCTTTGGAGCTCGTTTTTGGGGCAAAACTCTGTCCTCAGTAGAGTCTTGAAATCCTCCCATGGCATTGCCATAGCTTCATCTCTCCCTCTGGCATTAACTTGGCCATTCCACCAAGTCAAGGTTCGCTTGTTGAATGTTCCAGCAGAGTAGCGAACCTTGTGATGCACTGGACAACTGCAGAGATCCAGAGTGGCTTCTATTTTCTCTATCCATTGGATTAATCCAACGGCTCCTTCAGACCCACTAAAGCTGGGTGGCTTACAACCCATAAAGGACTTGTAGGAGTGGTTTGAAGTACCACCAGTGTTTCCACTGACTTCTCCTGATGAGTTGCCAGTATTGTTGATCTCATTACGGAAACGGCTGAACATTTCCGGTAGCGCTTCTTTCATCTGACTGCTCAGAAAAGTCACCAATGCAATAGTGGCAGGATCCAGCATTGGTGTTGTGCTCGGGCCAAATGATTGGGTTATCAGTGGAGGAGGAGGTGGAGGCGGTGGAGGAGGTGGCGGTGGTGAATCAGGTGGTGATGGTGTCGAAGAGTGTGGAGCTTGGTCTTGTGTTGATGTCAACAGGGGAGGTTGTCTTCGTGGAGGCATTCTAATCATAACCAATAAAGTTATTGGTTAGTGCAATGATCGAATACAGAAGACAGTATGCAAGTAAAGTCTTAAGTCCTGTGTTTTCTACATGCAGGGTCCCTAGGTTATAGTCTAGGCCAAACCGTTTAAATACGTGACCTATATTTCTCAATAACCATGGCTCTGATACCAATCTGTCACACCCCGAGCCGGTGGGGCTGGATCGGATTTCCCCGTCGGGCGGAAGGTTCCCGGGGCGCGATATCGTGAGTGATAATCGTGATGATCAGATGGTTCACATTGCACATGATATAAATGAGAAAATGCTAAATAGAATAGAATTACAAAGTTAAATTACATCAGTATCGTTTATAATTTAACAATGTAAATCTACCATAAACATCATAAATTTCTATCTTGTATTTACACAAGATATACAAAATAATCTATTCAATGATGTTTTCAAAAGTATGCAGGTCCAAAACACTAAGTCTTCTATCCGAAGTCCTAGTCCAAAAGTAATGACTTCTTACTTGACCTGTTTGTCACCTGAGAAGTCATGCAAAAAGATCAAGTCAACACATGGTTGGTGAGTTCATGTAATTTAATTATTGAAAAATAGATTTGTGAACCTTTTAGGTAAAACCTTAACATCATTATCAACGCCTGTATCATCCAACTCGGTATGCTTATATATAGGGCATACCCCTGAGTCGAGCCTACGACCCGCCCAGACGCCGTCCCACCACATACTAAGTCACATAGGACATTGTTGTTAATGATAATTAAGCATTTTACCTACCATTTTCTTCTATGATCATCTGAGTTTTGAAAGCACTATGTTTAACAGTTTGAAGCACATGATAACATTGATAACCTCCTCGGTAACAACCTTAACCTCATTAACATCACCTGTATCATCCAGCTCGGTATGCTTATGTATAGGGCATACCCCTGAGTCGAGCCTACGACCCGCCCAGACGCCGTCCCACCACATACTAAGCCGCATAGGACATTGATATTAATAATAGTTAAGCATTCTTACCTACACCCACTTTTATGAAAAAGAATTGATTTCCACAATTTGAAATACTCTGATTTCCTGGGTTCACCATGTCTTCATGATTTCCCAAAAATGATTGTAGAAACATAACATTTAAATGGTTAAATAAATTAATAAATAATCATTTAACTACAACTAAGGCATGATGATCGGGCCTTATTTGACTCAATCAATTAGACTTAGTTGTTGGTGTTTGTCCAAGTTGTACCCTCTCACACGTGGCCCATATCAGGTATGACTCACAAGGAGTCTACCTGTATGCGTAGGGACTTTCATGATTATGCCCATATCAGCTTGACCTACTGGTCTACTGTTTGCATCGGGACTTTAGGATATCCTTTGATTTATGATCTTCATTGATTCATGATTCTCTTGATTTCTTGATCTCATCTGATAGTTTAAGTTATTGCCCATGTAGCTTGACTACTAGAGTCTACTACTGTGAAGGGACTTTCCGTGTGTTACACGTGGTCTCGATTTACATACAACTGGCAACTCACCTTACTTTAGGTATTAATGATTTCATTATATCATAATGAAATCATTATTTCAATGATTCAGACACGGTTATGATTCCCATGATTCATTTGATTTCTGATCTGTAGAATTCCATGATTTCACAATGATTATGGATTTATGAGTCGGATCCTGAGTTTACTGATCACACACCTGATTAGATTCCATTGCATTTGATCTTTAGCTTTTGGTTCTTTTGATTTCACTTTGAATTTAGATTCTAAAATTTGAACTCGATGGACTAAGGGTTTCTTTAGAGTTGTAGAATTTAAGTCTAAAATTTGAACACGTTAATCCGGCATAGAGATTTCCTAAACATAAGTCTAGGATTATGAACAAACATTCATATATACAATATATAATAATTAAAGCATTAAAGTAAACAATTTAATGAAAACAGTTTACGCATGCTTCTCAGCCCCGCGTTTGAAAACAAAAATGTTTAGAAAAGGGGCAATGAACTCACCTGTGTTGCTTTGTACTGATTTACCACAAAATGCGCGCTCGTTGTTGTAACCTAAGTATCTTCAGTACCTGAGTTGTTTTAAGAGGATTCACATACGAAAAGTGTTTATAGTAGACGTCGTAACTAGGGTTTGGTCTCGGTGTGCAACTAAGTGTCCTAGATATATTACTAATACGTTTCTAAGATTTCATCTAACTTGATCTAACTTATTACCCATTGATAACCCATATCCCATTATTAATCATCACATGTTCTTAATTAACATATTTTTAAAGTAATTCAATTTAAGTTAATCATTAATTTAGAAAATCATTTATTTTAATTCAAAAGAGTTTGCAATGTAATTTCCTTTATCAAAACGTAATTAAATTTTTTTTAAGAAAAATGAAACTTATTTAGGATGGACTTGGTTTAAGCCCATTGGGCCATCCTTAGGCCCATTGATTGAACTTTGCTTCTCCATTGATTACTTGTTTGATTTGTGGTATAATCCATTCTAGATAGCTCATATAATTATCTAGTGTGATTATATTGCATGTAAAAATTCTAAGTATTGGATGTTACTAACGAGTCCACATTCGTATATTTAAGCTAGGGTTTATATTTCTCTATGAATTTCCCCATTGTTTTGAACCCAAAAGGTGTTAGTGTAGTTTAAGAAACCTTTGTCTTACGAACCTACAGCTCTTGCTTTCATGTTACTCGAGGTTTGAATCCTTAGATACACTCATGTGTGCATACCATGAAGCCCTAATAAAATTTCATGCACACACACACCATAACCATGTCCCATGCACTCACATACATTCACTCACTCCCTAGCATAAAACCATGTGCTTCAAACCCTAACCAACCCTAGTCTTCATGACCGAACCATTATGATCATCGAATGAAAGTTGGGCCGAATAGGTTGTAGCCGAATAGGTTGTAGCCGAATAAGGCTCCACCCTATCGAATGGCTTAGCTCGACTAGGTGATGGCCGAATGAAGTGTCATGGCCGAATAAAAGGCTGTCGAATGAGTGCTCAACCGAAAGGGTCCATTCACAGAAAGCTTGGTCGATTGAGTCATGGTTCGGCCGATTGAGGCTAGTGGCGAATGAGGTTAGGCGAATGAGAATTGCTAGTCATTCGTCGAATGGGGTAGCTGGTTCGCTAGGGACATTAGGCGAATGAGAGATGTTGGTTGGCTGATGTCTTTCGGCGAATGAGAGTGGGACTGCTTCGGCACAAGGCCATTCGGCCTGTGCACATTCGGCCAGTCGGGTAGCGCAAGGTGCAGCCATGGTTTTTCGAAGAAATCTCTAGGGGTTGACATGGTGTTTGTTCCTATGTCGTCCTAAGCGATCGTGATGTGTTTCCTATGGCTCGACATGGGTTAAAACCGGCAGTTAGAAGACCGACCCAAAGGGTTTCGCAAACCCTAAATGTGACAATCCGACTTTTCGAATTAACCTCGTTAACCCTCGTAGGCCAAATTGTATGTTATGAGGCCCAATTGAAGCCCAATTGTAAGTTATAAGGACCAATTGAATAGAAGTAGGCCCAATTGCAAATAGGAAGGCCCAATGAGACCAAGGGAGGCCCAATGAGGCCCAAGGTAGGCCCAATTGTTTTTATGAGGTCCAAAAAGATTAATAAAGCCCAACAATGTTCTAAGTAGCCAATTAGTGACAATTCGGGATTTTCGGTTCAACTTTGTAAACTGAAATGTTATGTAATCGAACAAAATCAGATCTAAGGGATTAGAATTAAGTAAAATAAAGTCTAGAATACCTAAATTATGAGATTTTAACTTGTAAAGGAGTAGAAGTGTAAATTTTGACTTTTATGAGTCAAAATTCGGACTTAGTGGCAATTAGATTCGAATTGGACATTAAAATCGGGTAATAACTGAAATTAATCAGTTGTAATCATTAATTTGATGATTTGTAATAGTTAACACACGTTCTTGATACATTAATTGGTCGCATTAAACCTTAGAGAACTAGAAAGGTTGTAACCGTAGCCCCTAGTCATCAAATTCACAGAATTCGACAACATTTCTCACAATTGAGCATTCCTTCATATCATTCGGCATCTTTAGAAGTGATTTCAAGCAACAATTTGATCAGGGAAGCTTCGGTTTGAAGAATTGATCGTGGGGGGGCCGAAACTAGGGCTTACAAGTGAACCATATCAATCCGACATCAAAACAAGTAAGTGATCATTCCTCTAACACCTAAAAGGGCCGACTAGAGTTAAACCTAAGTTAATTTTGATTTAAAATATCGTATTCTTTGAATTTGGATTCTAGGGTTCAAAGTAAAAACGGTTTTGGGGGAATTGATACAAATGGATATAAGAATCAAATTAAATTATATGGTGAGTTTCTAAAACATTATCTTAAAGAAATCCCTAAGTTGATCTGATCAAAGAACATCGAATTGTATAGGTTCGAATTCTAGGGCTTGTTCTAAGCAACGGTTTGGGGGTTTTTAATCAAACAAGCTTTAAAATCAAATTAATTGTTACTAGTAGTTTCAGAGTGTTCCGATTAAGCTAAGACATAGACCAATTGCTGGTTGTAACAACAAATTGATTGAATTCAATAACTAGGGTTCATGCTTAAAAACGGTTTAGGGGTTTTGATTCAAGTGAGTTCAATAGTTCAATTAATTGGCACAGACATGTTCGAAATGCATCTTTGAATGAAAACCACCTGTCAATTTTATGAAATGATAACGAATTGAATAGGATCGAGTTGTGGGTTTTGGGACTCGAGTTCGAGGCTGTGTAGATTCGTTTTCATAACATTGAATCATCGATTAATCAAATTAGAACTATAGTTGGAGTCGTTTAGGATGGTGGAACAATAACCCCATGATCACAGGATCGATCGGGTTCGAAATCGAGCCAATCGATATTTGTTGGGTCGGATCAATGTAGTTAAGGGAACCCGGTTTAATTTGATTAAAACTAATTGAAAATCAAGTTAGTATCAAATGTAGAGTAGGTGCTACTGGTTTGGGCGTGGTTGTGTGTCCAAGAGGTCAGGGGTTCGAACCCTGCCTCTGGCGATTTTTGTATTTAAAAACCATTTTTGGTTTTTCAATCATAACTTCTACATTCTAATTCCGTTTTGATCCGTTCAAATTGCGTTGGAATCAGAATTTCATCCCGAACTAATTAGAATAATAAAATTCATATTTTAACCCGAAAACGAAATCGCGTATAATTACGTTGGTTTAAATAAAATCATAAGCGATGATGTGATTTTATTTAAACGATTTCAAAGACACGTGTATATACGTATGCACATTCTTAACAAATCTAACATACGTGTGTTTACACGTATGTGATTCCAAGCACAAAACGACTATCCGAATAACACTACGTTATTGTTTAAACACAGATCCTTCGTAAGAGGATTATCTACACGAGCTCACGTATTTGACCATTCTGCATATAATCAAAGGTGCGTACACGGCCCCTTTCTTATTTAAACTGTTTTGGGGGAGAAAACATGTGCAACAAACATTTTTAGATACATATCACTTGCATGAGTTAGCTGTTTACATTATGTGACAACATAGCATTTAAAAGTCCTTACACACTTCGAACCGTTTAGTTTGCCGTAGCGCAAAGCGTGGTAGTTGGAAATAGATCTATTACGTTTGACAAACCTCACCTGGTAGATGGGATCTACGCAGGTGTTTGACTGACCAAACACACATTACTATTGTTCGTGCTAGACAATAGTGGCAAGGCAAAAACATGCTATAGCATGGCAATCGTCAGCTTCGGTGTCGACCACTTATGTAAATAGTATAAATGACTAGCTATCATGACTATGCATGTGTGATTATGTTATCTACAAACTTGATATTCAAACTGTTGTTTTGAACATTGTGAATACTTAAACCTGTGTTATGCACCAACCTTTGTGTTGACTTGATTTACATGTTTTCTCAGGACGCTAAGGTGCACGAGAAAGCAGGCATGGACTAGGAGATAGAGTCGCATGCATGACTTTACATTTTAGTTATTTGAAATTGAACATTTGAAAACTTTACATTGTAATTTGCATTTTTACACTGTTAATGTTTTAAACGCTTTCGCAAACTTTGTAAACTTTGATGTTGATGTTTCAAGACCAAAGTATGTTTTGAAAACCATATAGAGGTCTTCGTTATGTCTAATGATCTGAGATCCTGGTTTGTCACGTTCCCAAACGGTATGATTCCGTTAGTTGAAAATTGGGGGTGTGACAGATTGGTATCAGAGACATTGGTTATAGCGAACTAGGTTTGCATTTGTAGACTTAGACTATGACTGTTAGACATTAGACACATATGCTTACACATATTACTTAGAAATTACATATGGCATTATGTAATTGACTTGCTTACACATTCCATGGCACTGCACTTACATATGGTATTATGTAACAGGCATGGCATCTTCATCATCAGCACCGTATATTTACATTGATGATTCTGAGGATGAGGAGCCGATAGTTCCAGCACCACCATCATCACCAGCACCACCTATTCCATCTCCTCCACCATCTGAGAGGGATGATTCAGACCCGGAGGAGGATCCAGATGAGGACCCGGAGGAGGATCCGGAAGAGGATCCGGATGAGGATCCGGAGGAGGAGCCAGTGGAGGGTACTCAGGAGATCCCTGCTGAGGGACCTTCTACCCATCCACCACCTGTATTAGATGTTCCGGAGCCTAAGAGGCAACTGACTGATGCTGAGGAGATTGCCAAGCTGCGTGAGGACTTGTACTGGGCGAATGACAGGATCGAGTATAATGTTCGGGAATTATGGGATGCTAATGAAAGACAAGATAATCTTGCCCATCTGGTCAATGATATGCGGGATGAGATGATTAATTTGATTGGTTGTCTTGAAGCTTCAGCGAACCGAGCGGAGATTCTGGAAGGCAGACTGGAAGCCTTGGAAGACTTGGTGGCCTCGGAGAATGAGGAAGAGGATGAAGAGGAAGAAGGGGAAGAACCAGCACCAGCTGTTGATTCTGATCCTGAATCCACTGTTGAGGATGATTGATTTTCCTTGTTTTGCTTAAACTTATTAGGAACGGGTTGTGTTCCTACATTAGAAGTTTGAAAACTTATGTTTGATTTCAAAAGTATTGTACTCAAACCAGATTATTATCTATGGAAAATTTCTACTTATTGCCAACAGTTGTATTGAATTATACATTACATGTTGTGTTTGTTGTTTTGTTTACACATGTCACATTGGATCTTGATAACGCTCTAACATTTCTTTTAACTAGGAAGATAATGGCCAACGAGAACGTTCACATGACAGTTGCTGAGCTCAACGAGCTAATCAATAACAGGGTCGCGGAGGCTATCGCGAACTATGCTCAGACACACAATACAGGGCCACAGGGTCCGGCAGGGGGACTGGTTAACCCACAGGCATGCACGTTCAAGATGTTCTTGGACTGTAAGCCACACAATTTCAAAGGATCGGAAGGAGCCATTGGACTCCTACGATGGATTGAGAAGGCTAAATCTGTGTTCGAGATGTGCAATTGTCCGGATGAGAACAAGGTGAAGTATGCTACGAGAACATTGGAGGGTCCAGCTTTGACTTGGTGGAACTCAAATGTTCAGACCTTGGGATTGGGTGAGGCTAATGCCTTGACCTGGAATGGATTCAAAACTTTAATGCAGGAGGAGTACTGTCCTTGTAGTGAGATGCAGAAATTAGAGGAGGAATATTGGCACCTCAAGATGGAGGGGTCCAACATCGAGGAGTACACTACTCGATCTCATGAATTAGCCAGACTTCTACCTCACATGGCTACTCCCGCAAGCAAGTGGATAGAGAGGTACATCGAGGGATTGGTGCCTCAGATCCAGGGATTGGTCACTTCTGCAAATCCCATAACCATTCAACAAGCTATTCGTTTAGCGCACCAACTAACTGATCAGGCGGTGTTACAAGGGACTCTGCCTACACGAACATCAGCTACTAAAGTAGGTGACCACAAGAGGAAGTGGGAAAGCAACTCCAGGAACTTCAACCAACAACCGTCTCAGCAGAACCGGAAACAAGACTCAAACAAGTCTTATCACAACTCAAATAGTGGTCAACAATCGTCATCGTCAGGGGGTTATATTGGTAAACACCCAAAGTGCAACAGGTGTGGATTTCATCATGCGGGAAATCAATGTGATAGAGCTAAGTGTCAACGGTGTGGTAAGGTTGGGCATGCAGCTAAGGATTGTTGGGGAGAGCTGCAAAACAATCACAACAATCATAATAACAATCAGAACAACGCACAGAAGGGTTGTTTTGAATGTGGCAAGATGGGGCACTTTAAAAAGGATTGCCCACAACTCAAGAAAGGCGGGGATAATAATGCAAATGGCAACGGCAACGGTAACGGCAATGGCACCAATAACAACAATAATAACAACAACAACAATGGTGCTAGGGGCAGAGTGTTTGTGATTGGAGGACGTCAAGCACGGGAGGATCCCAACATTGTTACGGGTACGTTCCTCTTAAATAATCACTATGCCTCTATGTTATTTGACACTGGTGCCGATCGGAGTTTTATATCTAGTTCACTTGCTAAGTTGCTAAATGTTAGTCCCACTGCCTTAGATAGTCCATACACCGTAGAATTAGCTGACGGTAAGTTAATTGTAAGTGAGCAAATCCTTAAGGGATGTATACTTGATTTGATGGGTCAGACATTGGAAATTGATCTTATGCCTATCACTTTAGGTAGTTCTGATGTAGTCATTGGCATGGACTGGTTGTCCAAACACCAGGCTGAAATCGTATGCCATGAAAAGATTGTTCGTATACCTCTTTCGCATGGAGAGACATTGTATGTACAAGGTGAGAAGAGCAGTACGCCACTGCGTCTCATATCTTGTATGAAAGCACACAAATGTCTGCGTAAAGGTCATACGGCAGTTATAGCACTTATAACTGAAAGGCCAGTAGCTGAGAAGAAGATTGAAGATATACCAGTAGTTTGTGAATTTCAGGAGGTATTTCCAGAAGACTTGCCGGGAATACCGCCTATCAGACAGGTGGAATTCCGAATCGACCTTACACCAGATGCAGCACCAATAGCAAGGGCGCCTTATCGACTTGCACCATCAGAGATGCAAGAGTTATCTACACAACTGCAAGAGTTGTTGGATAAGGGTTTCATACGACCTAGTTTTTCACTGTGGGAGCTCCAGTTTTGTTTGTTAAGAAGAAGGACGGGACTTTCCGTATGTGTATCGATTACCGGGAACTTAACAAGGTTACTATCAAAAACCGGTATCCGTTACCTAGAATTGACGATCTGTTCGATCAGTTGCAAGGTTCGAGCTACTACTCGAAGATTGATCTCAGATCGGGTTATCATCAACTAAGAGTCCAGGAGGAGGATATTCCAAAGACAGCATTCAGGACACGCTATGGCCATTATGAGTTCTTGGTCATGCCATTTGGGTTGACAAACGCTCCAGCAGTATTCATGGATCTCATGAATCGTGTTTGTAAACCTTATCTCGATAAGTTTGTCATTGTTTTCATTGATGACATTCTCATCTATTCTCAGACTGAGGAGGAGCACGCTGAACATATCCGATTGCTACTAGAATTACTGAAACAGGAACAATTGTACGCTAAGTTCTCGAAATGTGATTTCTGGATGCGAGAAGTACAATTCTTGGGTCATATAGTTAATGAAAAGGGTATACATGTTGATCCAGCAAAGATCGAGGCAATTAAGAATTGGGAAGCGCCAAAGACCCCTACCGAGGTACGACAATTCCTTGGTTTGGCGTGTTATTACCGACGATTCATTGAGGGATTCTCAAAGATCGCTCAACCACTTACAGCTCTTACACACAAGGGAGCAAAGTATAACTGGACGGATAAACAGGAAGCTGCATTCCAATTGTTGAAGCAGAAACTCTGCAGTGCACCGATTCTGTCCTTACCAGAAGGGACGGAAGACTTTGTGGTGTATTGTGATGCATCTGCACAGGGTTTGGGATGTGTATTGATGCAACGTGATAAAGTGATTGCTTATGCTTCAAGACAGCTACGACCACACGAGAAGAATTACACTACTCACGACTTGGAGTTAGGAGCAGTGGTTTTTGCTTTGAAGATTTGGAGACATTACCTATATGGAACCAAGTGTACCATTTACACTGATCATAAGAGTTTGCAACATATCTTTGATCAGAAGGAGCTGAATATGAGACAACGAAGATGGGTTGAGTTGTTGAACAACTACGAATGCGTGATTAAGTATCACCCGGGAAAAGCTAATGTAGTAGCTGACGCGCTGAGCAGAAAAGACACAACAGGAACAAGACGGGTTCGCGCACTTATGATGACAATACATACTGATTTACCTGACAAGGTACGCAGTGCTCAGCTGGGAGCCTTAGAAAAGGATAATTTGGTACATGAATCCTTACGGGGGATGGAAACACAGTTGGATGTCAAGTCTGATGGAATTCGTTATTTCATAGACCGATTGTGGATACCTTTGTACGGAGGTTTAAGGGAACTAGTGATGGATGAAGCACACAAGTCCAGATATTCAGTCCATCCGGGATCAGACAAGATGTATCATGATTTGAAGGCACTGTATTGGTGGCCTCACATGAAAGCTGACATTGCTAGGTATGTTAGCAAATGTTTGACTTGTTCGAAAGTCAAAGTTGAATATCAGAAACCATCTGGTTTGCTGCAACAACCAGAAATACCAATGTGGAAATGGGAACAGATTTCGATGGACTTCATTACTAAGTTACCCCGTACACCGAGTGGTTGTGATACAATATGGGTAATTGTTGATCGATTAACGAAATCCGCACATTTCTTAGCAATCAAGGAAACCGACAAGATGGAGAAACTGACTCGCATTTACATTAAGGAAGTGGTAGCACGACATGGCGTACCAATCTCTATTATATCAGATCGGGATGCCCGATTTACTTCCAACTTTTGGAAATCACTTCATAAGTCATTGGGGACTCGCTTGGATATGAGTACCACCTATCATCCACAGACCGACGGTCAAAGTGAACGTATGATTCAAACGCTCGAGGATATGTTACGAGCTTGTGTAATTGACTTTGGTGATAGCTGGGAAAACCACTTACCGTTAGTGGAATTCTCTTACAATAATAGTTATCATACAAGTATTCAAGCAGCACCGTTTGAAGCTTTGTATGGTCACAAATGTCGTTCACCAGTTTGCTGGGCTGAAATTGGTGACAGTCAGATTACAGGTCCTGAACTAGTGCACGAGACGACATAGAAGATAATTCAAATCCGGAACCGTATGGCAGCGGCCCGGGATCGACAGAAGAGTTATGCTGACAAGCGTCGTAAACCGTTGGAATTTCAAGTAGGAGACCGAGTTCTTCTAAAGGTATCACCTTGGAAAGGTGTGATACGATTTGGCAAGCGCGGGAAGCTTAGTCCACGTTACGTAGGACCTTTTGAGATTCTGAAAAGGATTGGTCCGGTTGCGTATCAACTCAAATTACCGGAAGAACTCAGTGGAGTTCATGATGTCTTTCACGTATCGAACTTAAAGAAATGTCTTTCTGATGAGACATTGATTGTACCGTTGGAAGAAATACAAATAGACGAACAGTTATGATTCATTGAAGAACCAGCTGAAATCATGGACCGAGAGGTCAAACAACTCAAACAAAGCAAGATTCCAATAGTCAAAGTTCGGTGGAATTCAAGACGGGGTCCTGAATTCACATGGGAACGAGAAGATCAAATGATGAAGAAATATCCTCATCTGTTCAAAACAGCAACTACAAACACTGAGAGAACACGTTAAATTTCGGGACGAAATTTCCTTCAACAAGGGGATGACGTGATGCTTCACACATGAACACTGCAAATTTCAAACTGTAAGCACAAACACTTTATTCAATTGATTTTGTTATAAACATTTGTGCTACATTACATTTTATACATTTTATGTGCTACATTTCATATGTTACATGTTATGGTAGTACATGCATGATTAGTTACACACATTTTGCTATGTGCGGGGTTGCATAGTACAAACAGTTACAGACACTCACTATGCGGGGTTGCATAGTACAAACAGTTACAGACACTCACTATGTGTGAGGTTACACAACACAGTATGCTCAAACACAAACAGTCACAGTTAGGTGAACTAACTAGTGTATACGCAAACAGTCACATTGAACGATCACATTTAGTTGTGATGTTGCAAGCATTAGATTTTGTATGTGAGTACACACAAGCACACGGAATGATCAAACCACACTAACACGTACGATTTAAACTCGTAAGTAGTTTCCTAACTACTCCCAACATTTGATAATTTTCGGGACGAAAATTCTTTCAACAAGGGGATGATGTGACAATCCGACTTTTCGAATTAACCTCGTTAACCCTCGTAGGCCAAATTGTATGTTATGAGGCCCAATTGAAGCCCAATTGTAAGTTATGAGGACCAATTGAATAGGAGTAGGCCCAATTGCAAATAGGAAGGCCCAATAAGGCCAAGGAAGGCCCAATGAGACCAAGGGAGGCCCAATGAGGCCCAAGGTAGGCCCAATTGTTTTTATGAGGTCCAAAAAGATTAATAAAGCCCAACAATGTTCTAAGTAGCCGATTAGTGACAATTCGGGATTTTCGGTTCAACTTTGTAAACTGAAATGTTATGTAATCGAACAAAATCAGATCTAAGGGATTAGAATTAAGTAAAATAAAGTCTAGAATACCTAAATTATGAGATTTTAACTTGTAAAGGAGTAGAGGTGTAAATTTTGACTTTTATGAGTCAAAATTCGGACTTAGTGGCAATTGGATTCGAATTGGACATTAAAATCGGGTAATAACTGAAATTAATCAGTTGTAATCATTAATTTGATGATTTGTAACAGTTAACACATGTTCTTGATACATTAATTGGTCGCATTAAACCTTAGAGAACTAGAAAGGTTGTAACCGTAGCCCCTAGTCATCAAATTCACAGAATTCGACAACATTTCTCACAATTGAGCATTCCTTCATATCATTCGGCATCTTTAGAAGTGATTTCAAGGTACAATTTGATCAGGGAAGCTTCGGTTTGAAGAATTGATCGTGGGGGGGGGCCGAAACTAGGGCTTACAAGTGAACCATATCAATCCGACATCAAAACAAGTAAGTGATCATTCCTCTAACACCTAAAAGGGCCGACTAGAGTTAAACCTAAGTTAATTTTGATTTAAAATATCGTATTCTTTGAATTTGGATTCTAGGGTTCTGATGTGACACCCGGCAATTTCAGGTAAATTGCAGCTCTTATATTCTTTACATTTCACATTCATACTTGTTGCATTTCATTTAATTA
The DNA here is from genome assembly GCA_009363875.1 of Mikania micrantha. Lineage (NCBI taxonomy): Eukaryota > Viridiplantae > Streptophyta > Magnoliopsida > Asterales > Asteraceae > Mikania > Mikania micrantha. Next base: position 79,035,428 of record CM018691.1, on the reverse strand, counting down.
TGTTTAATTAGATGAGCTGAACACAAACTACTGCGAAACGATAGTCCGTGGAGCTATCGAATCGTACATTGCACATTGGTTTTGGAAACCAAGTGTGGCAAACACAACACTAACGCAAAACAATAATTCGGGGAATTATTGAATTGTGCATCACACGTTGATTAGGATTAATCAAGCGTGCAAACACTTCGTTAGACACGAACACAAACAATCATCGATAATTCGAGGAATTACCGAAACACACACGAGTCTCACGAACGTCAGTGAACATCACAACAACTAAACACCGAAGCACTTCACAAGTCAATTATGGCTAATAATTGACGATTAGAGTCCAAACGACACTCGAACGATGTTCTACAGTCGAGAAACGGGCGAGAACGGGCCTAGAACAACAAAACAGGCTTAGTGGGCCTTACATATGGGCCAGGCGGTACGCCTGACCCGAAACACCCATCTCAGGCGATGCGCGCGGGACAAGGGACTCAGCCGGACACAAAATCCATCCGCGCGTAACGCCTAACACCTTTAGCCCACGTCAGGCGTTACGCCTGACATGCACAGATCGCAAAATTAGATTTACACTCAACCTATCTCACTTTAATCATTCTAATCCTATTCTCTCGGCCATAGTACCTCAACCTCGAGCACACAACTCCATTTCTCCATCATTTCACCAGAAAACTCCATTGATGAAGCTTTGAAGCTCCTAGGAAGCCATTGGAGCATAGAAGGAAGCTTGGAACTCATCACCATCAACACACCACCACTTGAAGCCACTAAGAGTTTATTTCCAGCCACCCTTGGAGCTGCCAAATCCCTGATTCAACTTCATTCCAGCGATCTAGAGCATCTAAGGTAGTTTTATTTGCTTCTTGATAGTTAGATCGAACATGCAATGGGTAAAAACCCACATGCATGAAGATCCACTCACATACAAGCACCCACCCATCACAATGCACGAATTTCTTGTGGTTTGAATCTGGGTTTGATGATATAAATGTGTTTCTTGATGATCTATGATGTTTAGATTGAGTTTTATGATGATCTAAAGTGATGAGTATGAACCTATATGCTTGAAATGATGATTTATGACATTATAATGCCATGCATGTATGATCCATGATGGTTAGAATGATTTTGAGTATATAGATATGTTTCTTGATAACATTGGATGATGATTTCATGAATAGATGATGTTAAAATGGTTTATTTATGATTATTTCTATTTTTAGTAACTTTTGAGTTACAAGATGATGATTTAGTGAGAGTGATGAACATGCATGTATGAGGAATTGCTATTAGGATGTTAAGATGATGATTTGAACACTTAGAATGTGATTTTGATAATGTTTATGGTCATTTTGACATAGTTACTATATTTAGTAACTTTTCGGGTCAAAGTATTGCTAGATGATGTTATGGACCATGTTTGCATGTTTAAATGATGTTAGATTGGTTATTATGATGATTGGTGACATGAAAATTGGTTTAGAAATATTAAGATGGTCATTTTATGCAAAAACTACAAAGTTACTATTTATGGTAACTTTATTTTTACAAAAACCGATTTGTAAACATGATGTGTGATTCGAGCATGCTAGATGACTTATTATGTTGTAGTATGATGATTAGATACTAAGTTAGATGGTTTTCGTTGTCACGAATACTACAAATGGAAACTTTCCATTTTAGGAAACTTTTATGTGCAAACATGTTGTAAATGACTTATGTGACTTTGTATGATGATGTGTTATGTGTTAACATGATCACGTAGGATTAATGGGCATGCTAGAACTCTAAAATCAATATGCTAGTGAACTTGCTATAAATGGAAACTTACTATAAATGGTAAGTTGTCCATAGACGCGACTTGCGCGTTTTGCACACAACGAGCACTAACACGAATGTTTCACAAAACACAAACAACACAAGGTTCACCAACGGGTCGTCGACACACACGGTCAAACACGGTCAATGTAGACCGACACGGACAGACATGATCGACCGAGAATTACCGATCACGTAACACGATCACTTACACGAACTCACGTATAGTGTACGATATAGGTAGCCGGTGACTGACTACTTGACTACACAGGAGCTTACGCTTACGTTGTTTACTTCGCTAAGGTGAGTTCACGGCCCCTTTTTACATTTTCTACCTTTGGGGGAGAAAACATTGCATAGTCATCATGCCTACATATCATACTTCCATCCTAGCAACCTAGGACCTTGTCATACTCCTATAACTATTCTCATAGTTATCATCAAGAAGCATGTTATCATAAAGTCATCATCAAACCCCGCAACAGCCACAACAACAGCAACAACTTGAAGCACCGAAGGGATCGCATATGCTTCTCGACAACTGAAGGTACACGAGAAGAACTACACCACCCATGACTTAGAACTTGGAGCCGTGGTATTTGCACTTAAGATCTGGAGACACTACCTGTATGGTACCAAGTGTACGATATACACTGATCACAAGAGTCTCCAACACATATTCGAGCACAAGGAACTGAACATGCGACAGCGTCGCTGGCTCGAACTCCTAAACGACTATGAGTGTGCCATCAAGTATCACCCAGGGAAGGCCAATGTAGTGGCCGATGCCCTAAGTCGGAAGAATACACCGAAACCCAAGAGGGTAAGAGCTTTACAACTCACCATTCTTCCCAACCTCCCTGAACAGATACGTAATGCCCAGGTGGAGGCACTTAGACCTGAAAACTTAGCGGCTGAATCACTGAGGGGAATGGAGCAACAACTTACGGAAAAAGCCGATGGCTTACAGTATTTCATGGAACGCATCTGGGTTCCGCATAATGGGAACCTACGAGACCTTGTGATGGACGAGGCTCACAAATCCCGATATTCCATTCACCCTGGATCCGATAAAATGTATCATGATCTGAAGATACTTTACTGGTGGCCACATATGAAAGCCGACATTGCCACCTACGTGGGCAAATGCTTGACGTGTGCGAAAGTCAAGATCGAGTACCAGAAACCATCTGGATTACTCACACAACCTGAGATCCCCATGTGGAAATGGGAACAAATATCCATGGATTTCATCACCAAATTACCCCGTACCCCAAGTGGGTGTGACACAATATGGGTGATTGTGGACCGACTAACTAAGTCAGCCCATTTCCTTGCGATCAAGGAAAATGACAAAATGGAAAAGCTAGCCAGAATCTATGTCAAAGAAGTAGTCTCACGACATGGAGTGCCAATATTCTGGAAATCATTGCAAAAGTCACTTGGCACGCGGTTGGATATGAGTACAGCATACCACCCACAAACTGATGGCCAGAGTGAACGAACGATACAAACTCTTGAAGATATGCTACGAGCGTGCGTAGTGGACTTTGGAAATAGTTGGGAAACTCACCTGCCGTTGGTAGAATTTTCCTACAACAACAGCTACCACACAAGCATCAAAGCAGCGCCTTTTGAGGCACTCTATGGCAGGAAATGCCGGTCACCTATCTGTTGGGCGGAAGTGGGCGACAGTCAGCTCACTGGCCCGGAACTTGTACACGAAACGACGGAGAAAATCGTGCAAATCAGAAATCGCATGGCAGCAGCTCGTGATCGTCAAAAGAGCTATGCCGACAAACGCCGAAAGCCTTTGGAATTCCAGGTAGGAGACAAAGTCCTTCTGAAAGTCTCACCATGGAAAGGCGTCATTCGTTTTGGAAAACGAGGCAAATTGAACCCACGGTATATTGGACCCTTCGAGATCCTGAAAAGGATTGGTCCAGTGGCATACCAACTCAACTTACCAACCGAACTCGATGGAGTTCACAACGTATTTCATGTCCCGAACCTGAAAAAGTGCTTATCAGATGAAACACTTATAGTTCCACTGGATGAGATCCAGGTGGATGAACAGCTACGGTTCGTGGAAGAGCCGGTAGAAATCATGGACCGTGAGGTCAAACAACTCAAACAGAGCAAGATACCCATTGTCAAGGTTCGATGGAACTCGAAACGCGGACCTGAATTCACGTGGGAACGTGAAGATCAGATGATGCGCAAATATCCCCATCTCTTCAAACAGACAACGTCGAACGTCGGCAACAACGAATAAATTTCGGGACGAAATTCCTTTCAACAAGGGGATGATGTGACAACCAGAAAAATTTTTGTTTCTCAAACACTATTACTTCTCAAACACTACCAACAACAATCAAATTTCGGGACGAAATTTCTTTCAACAAGGGGATGATGTGACACCCGGCAATTTCAGGTAAATTGCAGCTCTTATATTCTTTACATTTCACATTCATACTTGTTGCATTTCATTTAATTATGTTTAATTAGATGAGCTGAACACAAACTACTGCGAAACGATAGTCCGTGGAGCTATCGAATCGTACATTGCACATTGGTTTTGGAAACCAAGTGTGGCAAACACAACACTAACGCAAAACAATAATTCGGGGAATTATTGAATTGTGCATCACACGTTGATTAGGATTAATCAAGCGTGCAAACACTTCGTTAGACACGAACACAAACAATCATCGATAATTCGAGGAATTACCGAAACACACACGAGTCTCACGAACGTCAGTGAACATCACAACAACTAAACACCGAAGCACTTCACAAGTCAATTATGGCTAATAATTGACGATTAGAGTCCAAACGACACTCGAACGATGTTCTACAGTCGAGAAACGGGCGAGAACGGGCCTAGAACAACAAAACAGGCTTAGTGGGCCTTACATATGGGCCAGGCGGTACGCCTGACCCGAAACACCCATCTCAGGCGATGCGCGCGGGACAAGGGACTCAGCCGGACACAAAATCCATCCGCGCGTAACGCCTAACACCTTTAGCCCACGTCAGGCGTTACGCCTGACATGCACAGATCGCAAAATTAGATTTACACTCAACCTATCTCACTTTAATCATTCTAATCCTATTCTCTCGGCCATAGTACCTCAACCTCGAGCACACAACTCCATTTCTCCATCATTTCACCAGAAAAACTCCATTGATGAAGCTTTGAAGCTCCTAGGAAGCCATTGGAACAAGAAGGAAGCTTGGAAAGCTTGTTGTCTTCATCATCATCACTTGGAACTCCTAAGAGATCATTCTCAGCCACTCTTGGAGCTGCCCAATCCTTGATTCAACTTCATTCCAGCGATCTAGAGCATCTAAGGTAGTTTTACTTGCTTCTTGATAGTTAGATCGAACATGCAATGGGTAAAAACCCACATGCATGAAGATCCACTCACATACAAGCACCCACCCATCACAATGCACGAATTTCTTGTGGTTTGAATCTGGGTTTGATGATATAAATGTGTTTCTTGATGATCTATGATGTTTAGATTGAGTTTTATGATGATCTAAAGTGATGAGTATGAACCTATATGCTTGAAATGATGATTTATGACATTATAATGCCATGCATGTATGATCCATGATGGTTAGAATGATTTTGAGTATATAGATATGTTTCTTGATAACATTGGATGATGATTTCATGAATAGATGATGTTAAAATGGTTTATTTATGATTATTTCTATTTTTAGTAACTTTTGAGTTACAAGATGATGATTTAGTGAGAGTGATGAACATGCATGTATGAGGAATTGCTATTAGGATGTTAAGATGATGATTTGAACACTTAGAATGTGATTTTGATAATGTTTATGGTCATTTTGACATAGTTACTATATTTAGTAACTTTTCGGGTCAAAGTATTGCTAGATGATGTTATGGACCATGTTTGCATGTTTAAATGATGTTAGATTGGTTATTATGATGATTGGTGACATGAAAATTGGTTTAGAAATATTAAGATGGTCATTTTATGCAAAAACTACAAAGTTACTATTTATGGTAACTTTATTTTTACAAAAATCGATTTGTGAACATGACGTGTGATTCGAGCATGCTAGATGACTTATTATGTTGTAGTATGATGATTAGATACTAAGTTAGATGGTTTCCGTTGTCACGAATACTACGAATGGAAACTTTCCATTTCAGGAAACTTTTATGTGCAAACATGTTGTAAACGAATTATGTGACCTTGTATGATGATGTGCTATGTGTTAACATGATCACGTAGGACTAATGAACATGCTAGAACTCTAAAATCAATATGCTTGTGAACTTACTATAAATGGTAAGTTGTCCATAGACACGACTTGCGCGTTTTGCACACAACGAGCACCAACACGAATGTTTCACAATACACAACCAACACATGGTTCACCAACGGGTCGTCGACACACACGGTCAAACACGGTCAATGTAGACCGACACGGACAGACATGATCGACCGAGAATTACCGATCACGTAACACGATCACTTACACGAACTCACGTATAGTGTACGATATAGGTAGCCGGTGACTGACTACTTGACTACACAGGAGCTTACGCTTACGTTGTTTACTTCGCTAAGGTGAGTTCACGGCCCCTTTTTACATTTTCTACCTTTGGGGGAGAAAACATTGCATACAAACTACTTTGGAACAACTTACACGCTTTTGGTTATTTTTGTACATGCTAATATCATATATGCATATGTGTGGTATTCATCCACAAACTGATAAGTCCTCATTAAACACACCTCGAACCGTTAATAGCGCGTTGCGCTCAGCGTGGTAATTCTGAATAGTACTATTTGGGCCTGACAAGCCCCACTGTTGCGAGCCGTATGGCCACCCCGACTGGAGGTCGGAACAGTGCATAATTGACCAAACAACATTTGCCATATCTTGGATGGATATGGCGGGAGGCAGCATGTTAGCTTCGGTTGCGAACCCGCATATGATATAACACATATTGACTAGCTATCAATTGATATTGCATTGTATTGAAAAATAGACCTGCATACATTTACTTTAAACATTTTGATGTTTACTGCTGATTACAAACCTGTGCTCTCACCAACCATTGTGTTGACCTTTTACTCGCATGTTTTCTCAGGTAACTAAGGCACGCGCACCAGGAATAGGATGCTAGGCCGGAGTCGCATGCATCTATTTAAGTGTCTTACTTTATCAAACATTTATTACCATTTGGTTGTTATGTAATGTTAATCAGCTTAAATCGCTTCCGCAACTATTGTCACGTATCGCTTTGAAAACCATTTTGATTTAACGCTTCCGCAACTATGAATGATTAAACTGTTTTGTTAATTTATACTTCACTTCCGCAACTCTGATATTACTAAATTGTTTTATCCAAATTATTGGATGTACGTACGAAATCAGACATATAGGTCTCGCATGTTGTGTGACAGGAGACTGCGATCCTGACAATCTGCCGCCGCTCGCGCCCCGGAAGGGACGGGATTTCTCGGGGTGCGACAGATTGCTTCAAACAGACAACGTCGAACGTCGGCAACAACGAATAAATTTCGGGACGAAATTCCTTTCAACAAGGGGATGATGTGACAACCAGAAAAATTTTTGTTTCTCAAACACTATTACTTCTCAAACACTACCAACAACAATCAAATTTCGGGACGAAATTTCTTTCAACAAGGGGATGATGTGACACCCGGCAATTTCAGGTAAATTGCAGCTCTTATATTCTTTACATTTCACATTCATACTTGTTGCATTTCATTTAATTATGTTTAATTAGATGAGCTGAACACAAACTACTGCGAAACGATAGTCCGTGGAGCTATCGAATCGTACATTGCACATTGGTTTTGGAAACCAAGTGTGGCAAACACAACACTAACGCAAAACAATAATTCGGGGAATTATTGAATTGTGCATCACACGTTGATTAGGATTAATCAAGCGTGCAAACACTTCGTTAGACACGAACACAAACAATCATCGATAATTCGAGGAATTACCGAAACACACACGAGTCTCACGAACGTCAGTGAACATCACAACAACTAAACACCGAAGCACTTCACAAGTCAATTATGGCTAATAATTGACGATTAGAGTCCAAACGACACTCGAACGATGTTCTACAGTCGAGAAACGAGCGAGAACGGGCCTAGAACAACAAAACAGGCTTAGTGGGCCTTACATATGGGCCAGGCGGTACGCCTGACCCGAAACACCCATCTCAGGCGATGCGCGCGGGACAAGGGACTCAGCCGGACACAAAATCCATCCGCGCGTAACGCCTAACACCTTTAGCCCACGTCAGGCGTTACGCCTGACATGCACAGATCGCAAAATTAGATTTACACTCAACCTATCTCACTTTAATCATTCTAATCCTATTCTCTCGGCCATAGTACCTCAACCTCGAGCACACAACTCCATTTCTCCATCATTTCACCAGAAAACTCCATTGATGAAGCTTTGAAGCTCCTAGGAAGCCATTGGAGCATAGAAGGAAGCTTGGAACTCATCACCATCAACACACCACCACTTGAAGCCACTAAGAGTTTATTTCCAGCCACCCTTGGAGCTGCCAAATCCCTGATTCAACTTCATTCCAGCGATCTAGAGCATCTAAGGTAGTTTTATTTGCTTCTTGATAGTTAGATCGAACATGCAATGGGTAAAAACCCACATGCATGAAGATCCACTCACATACAAGCACCCACCCATCACAATGCACGAATTTCTTGTGGTTTGAATCTGGGTTTGATGATATAAATGTGTTTCTTGATGATCTATGATGTTTAGATTGAGTTTTATGATGATCTAAAGTGATGAGTATGAACCTATATGCTTGAAATGATGATTTATGACATTATAATGCCATGCATGTATGATCCATGATGGTTAGAATGATTTTGAGTATATAGATATGTTTCTTGATAACATTGGATGATGATTTCATGAATAGATGATGTTAAAATGGTTTATTTATGATTATTTCTATTTTTAGTAACTTTTGAGTTACAAGATGATGATTTAGTGAGAGTGATGAACATGCATGTATGAGGAATTGCTATTAGGATGTTAAGATGATGATTTGAACACTTAGAATGTGATTTTGATAATGTTTATGGTCATTTTGACATAGTTACTATATTTAGTAACTTTTCGGGTCAAAGTATTGCTAGATGATGTTATGGACCATGTTTGCATGTTTAAATGATGTTAGATTGGTTATTATGATGATTGGTGACATGAAAATTGGTTTAGAAATATTAAGATGGTCATTTTATGCAAAAACTACAAAGTTACTATTTATGGTAACTTTATTTTTACAAAAACCGATTTGTAAACATGATGTGTGATTCGAGCATGCTAGATGACTTATTATGTTGTAGTATGATGATTAGATACTAAGTTAGATGGTTTTCGTTGTCACGAATACTACAAATGGAAACTTTCCATTTTAGGAAACTTTTATGTGCAAACATGTTGTAAATGACTTATGTGACTTTGTATGATGATGTGTTATGTGTTAACATGATCACGTAGGATTAATGGGCATGCTAGAACTCTAAAATCAATATGCTAGTGAACTTGCTATAAATGGAAACTTACTATAAATGGTAAGTTGTCCATAGACGCGACTTGCGCGTTTTGCACACAACGAGCACTAACACGAATGTTTCACAAAACACAAACAACACAAGGTTCACCAACGGGTCGTCGACACACACGGTCAAACACGGTCAATGTAGACCGACACGGACAGACATGATCGACCGAGAATTACCGATCACGTAACACGATCACTTACACGAACTCACGTATAGTGTACGATATAGGTAGTCGGTGACTGACTACTTGACTACACAGGAGCTTACGCTTACGTTGTTTACTTCGCTAAGGTGAGTTCACGGCCCCTTTTTACATTTTCTACCTTTGGGGGAGAAAACATTGCATACAAACTACTTTGGAACAACTTACACGCTTTTGGTTATTTTTGTACATGCTAATATCATATATGCATATGTGTGGTATTCATCCACAAACTGATAAGTCCTCATTAAACACACCTCGAACCGTTAATAGCGCGTTGCGCTCAGCGTGGAAATTCTGAATAGTACTATTTGGGCCTGACAAGCCCCACTGTTGCGAGCCGTATGGCCACCCCGACTGGAGGTCGGAACAGTGCATAATTGACCAAACAACATTTGCCATATCTTGGATGGATATGGCGGGAGGCAGCATGTTAGCTTCGGTTGCGAACCCGCATATGATATAACACATATTGACTAGCTATCAATTGATATTGCATTGTATTGAAAAATAGACCTGCATACATTTACTTTAAACATTTTGATGTTTACTGCTGATTACAAACCTGTGCTCTCACCAACCATTGTGTTGACCTTTTACTCGCATGTTTTCTCAGGTAACTAAGGCACGCGCACCAGGAATAGGATGCTAGGCCGGAGTCGCATGCATCTATTTAAGTGTCTTAGTTTATCAAACATTTATTACCATTTGGTTGTTATGTAATGTTAATCAGCTTAAATCGCTTCCGCAACTATTGTCACGTATCGCTTTGAAAACCATTTTGATTTAACGCTTCCGCAACTATGAATGATTAAACTGTTTTGTTAATTTATACTTCACTTCCGCAACTCTGATATTACTAAATTGTTTTATCCAAATTATTGGATGTACGTACGAAATCAGACATATAGGTCTCGCATGTTGTGTGACAGGAGACTGCGATTCTGACAATCTGCCGCCGCTCGCGCCCCGGAAGGGACGGGATTTCTCGGGGTGCGACATCTAAGTAAAAACGGTTTTGGGGGAATTGATACAAATGGATGTAAGAATCAAATTAAATTTTATGGTGAGTTTCTAAAACATTATCTTAAAGAAATCCCTAAGTTGATCTGATCAAAGAACATCGAATTGTATAGGTTCGAATTCTAGGGCTTGTTCTAAGCAACGGTTTGGGGGTTTTTAATCAAACAAGCTTTAAAATCAAATTAATTGTTACTAGTAGTTTCAGAGTGTTCCGATTAAGCTAAGACATAGACCAATTGCTGGTTGTAACATCGAATTGATTGAATTCAATAACTAGGGTTCATGCTTAAAAACGGTTTAGGGGTTTTGATTCAAGTGAGTTCAATAGTTCAATTAATTGGCACAGACATGTTCGAAATGCATCTTTGAATGAAAACCACGTGTCAATTTTATGAAATGATAACGAATTGAATAGGATCGAGTTGTGGGTTTTGGGACTCGAGTTCGAGGCTGTGTAGATTCGTTTTCATAACATTGAATCATCGATTAATCAAATTAGAACTATAGTTGGAGTCGTTTAGGATGGTGGAACAATAACCCCATGATCACAGGATCGATCGGGTTCGAAATCGAGCCAATCGATATTTGTTGGGTCGGATCAATGTAGTTAAGGGAACCCGGTTTAATTTGATTAAAACTAATTGAAAATCAAGTTAGTATCAAATGTAGAGTAGGTGCTACTGGTTTGGGCGTGGTTGTGTGTCCAAGAGGTCAGGGGTTCGAACCCTGCCTCTGGCGATTTTTGTATTTAAAAACCATTTTTGGTTTTTCAATCATAACTTCTTCATTCTAATTCCGTTTTGATCCGTTCAAATTGCGTTGGAATCAGAATTTCATCCCGAACTAATTAGAATAATAAAATTCATATTTTAACCCGAAAACGAAATCGCGTATAATTACGTTGGTTTAAATAAAATCATAAGCGATGATGTGATTTTATTTAAACGATTTCAAAGACACGTGTATATACGTATGCACATTCTTAACAAATCTAACATACGTGTGTTGACACGTATGTGATTCCAAGCACAAAACGACTATCCGAATAACACTACGTTATTGTTTAAACACATATCCTTCGTAAGAGGATTATCTACACGAGCTCACGTATTTGATCATTCTGCAAATAATCAAAGGTGCGTACACGGCCCCTTTCTTATTTAAACTGTTTTGGGGGAGAAAACATGTGCAACAAACATTTTTAGATACATATCACTTGCATGAGTTAGCTGTTTACATTATGTGACAACATAGCATTTAAAAGTCCTTACACACTTCGAACCGTTTAGTTTTCCGTAGCGCAAAGCGTGGTAGTTGGAAATAGATCTATTAGGTTTGACAAACCTCACCTGGTAGATGGGATCTACGCAGGTGTTTGACTGACCAAACACACATTACTATTGTTCGTGCTAGACAATAGTGGAAAGGCAAAAACATGCTATAGCATGGCAATCGTCAGCTTCGGTGTCGACCACTTATGTAAATAGTATAAATGACTAGCTATCATGACTATGCATGTGTGATTATGTTATCTGCAAACTTGATATTCAAACTGTTGTTTTGAACATTGTGAATACTTAAACCCGTGTTATGCACCAACCTTTGTGTTGACTTGATTTACATGTTTTCTCAGGACGCTAAGGTGCACGAGAAAGCAGGCATGGACTAGGAGATAGAGTCGCATGCATGACTTTACATTTTAGTTATTTGAAATTGAACATTTGAAAACTTTACATTGTAATTTGCATTTTTACACTGTTAATGTTTTAAACGCTTCCGCAAACTTTGTAAACTTTGATGTTGATGTTTCAAGACCAAAGTATGTTTTGAAAACCATATACAGGTCTTCGTTATGTCTAATGATCTGAGATCCTGGTTTGTCACGTTCCCAAACGGTATGATTCCGTTAGTTGAAAATTGGGGGTGTGACACTAAACACCGAGTTCAAAATCGTGGTTTTACCTCAAATATGATGGATGGAAGCTCAGATATCTTGTACTTTCGTAATCTATAAGTGATGGTGGTGATTTTGACACCAAGAACACCCAAAATGGTGGAGATTTGAGCAAGAAACCTTAGAAAGAAGGTGATGTTTCTAGAGAGAGAGAGTTTGTGAGGGAGATGACGAATTTGGGAGGAGAAAATATGGTTGGTGGGGGTTTGGTGTGGCTTTAATGCCACATTAAATGATAGGGAAATACCCGGGTTCGTTCGGGTTCGTTCGGTTTCGCGTGGTTTCGCGTAGAAGCGTCGGTTTCTTGTCCTTTTCAAAACGAAACGACTTGGTTTTAAAAATAGAGGTTATAAATTATTTTAGGTTTTGATTCCTAATAAATTAACTAAATATCTTTTATTTATTTTAAATTTTCAACAATATTTAATTTACTGTTTAAAATCGAATCGTACGGTCATCGCGCGTATTCGTTCGGATCGTCATCCGTACGAACACGGCGATAACTATACTTTTCAATATTGTTTTCTAATTATTGAATATCATTCAGAACGTTAAACTTTCAGATTTATTCGTACAGATCGTCACCTATACGAATAATCTATCGGTTTAGCATTCACATAACAACATCCATATTGTTTTGTTTAGTAAAGCCTCACATACGTTTATACATAATAAAATCCTAACACATAATTACATGATGGTTCTGTATCGTCAGATAAATATCTGACTGATGAACCATAATTCTGAGCTTTGATTCTCTGAACTGAATCTGAAATGTGCTATGATACATGTAATGACAATGATATACGAATGATAACTGAAATATGTACCTGATTTACTGATCATGTACTGTAGAGATCACTGTTCCGGTGACGTTTCCGGCACTGATGTTACATTTGATGTCAGACATGACACTCTTTAAACTCCAAACACAGTTGTTCATCGGTAGATCCAAAGATAATGTCATCTACATAGATCTGAACAAGAATAATATCCTTGCCCTTTTCCCGATAAAACAATGTCTTGTCAATCTGACCCCTATTGAACCCGTGTTCAATAAGGTGAGTCGATAAGGTCTCATACCAGGCACGTGGAGCCTGATGTAGACCATACAAAGCTTTGTCAAGGAGGTAAACCTGATCCCGGTGGATAGGATCCTCAAAGCCCGGTGGCTGACAAACATACAATGTTTCCTTCAAAGAACCATACAGAAATGCAGACTTGACATCCAACTGAAAAACTTTGAATTTCCTGTGAGCAACAAAAGCAAGAAAGAGTCTAATTGCTTCTAGCCGCGCCACAGGTGCAAACACTTCATCGTAATCAATTCCTTCAACTTGTCTGAAACCTTGAACCACTAAACGTGCTTTGTTTCGAACAATTACGCCTCGATCATCTCTTTTGCATCTTAACACCCATCTAGTGCCAATTTTCTTCTCTCACTTTAGCAAATCAACTAGATGCCAAACACCCAACTTCTGAAACTGATTTAGCTCTTCTTGCATAGCCTCCACCCAGGCAGGCTCACGCAATGCTTCAGTAACATATTTTGGCTCAATCTGAGAAATGAATGTAGAATGCATCCATAGCTCTTGAGTTCCATGAGTTCTTTCTAACTCAACATAAAACTCTCCTCATTTGCAACTTGATGTCGTGTCTGTACCCCAGCAGATGGATTTCCAATGATCTGATCAACATGATGATTTACATGAACTCTAGTGACAGGCACTTACGAGACCCCAACATTATGATCAAGATTTGTAATATTCTGATCAACATCTTGATCATGAGAAATTGCATCTTCAAACACATCATGATCATCATCAGATGACCAATCATCATTAATTGCTTCTGACATGCCTTCCTCAGGTGGATTATTAGCTCCAGTTTGATGAGAAATACCTTGATCTTCAGAATTCTGCAAATCATATAACATTTGCAAGGTTATTTCATCATCAGAAACATTTGGAGACAAATTAAAAGATTCAAAAAGTTTATCATAATCAAAAAGCCAATTTGGTCCTTTTCTGTCAGGTATAGGTGTATGTCTTTGAACATCCACATTATACCATAATTCCACAACACCCGTACGTTTATTAAACACACGTTTGTTGGGAAGACTGTAGCCAAGAAAGAAACCCTCTTCAACTTTAGACTTGAATTTTGAATCTTTCTTAAGCATGGTACAAGGAGCCCCGAAAGGTTCCAAGTGTTCCAAATTATGTTTTCGATTTTGAAGCAACTCATAGCATATCTTATTGTGTTGTTTAACAATCAAAACTCTGTTAAGAGTAAAACAGGCTGTAGCCACAGCTTCACTCCAAAATGTAATGGGGAGTTTAGAATCACCGAGCATGGTTCTAGCAGACTAAATCAATGTTATGTTCTTTCTCTCAGCTACACCATTCATCTGTGGTTCATATGGTGCACTGAATTGCTGCTGAATGCCCTTTGAATCACAAAATTCTTCCATTTGATGATTCTTCAACTCTGTCCCATTATCTGAACGAACACGCCTTACTCTCAACTTATATAATGTCTCCAACCTGTTAACCAACAACACAAAATTTTCATAAGTCTCAGATTTAAACTTTAAAAACATTACCCATGAAAGTATAGAAAAATCATCAGTCACCACAAAACAATATGATTCACCACCAATACTTTTCACATAGATTCGACCAAACAAATCCATATGAAGAAGTTCAAGTGGTTTATCAATAGAAAACACTTTCTTTGTTTTATGTGACCTCCTTTTATGTTTACCCTTCTTGCATGACACACACACATCAGGGAGTTTAAAGTGTTTAACCGGTACACCCTCAACTAAATAATTGTGTACAAGATGATTCGTCTTCCTAATATGAATATGCCCCATCCTTCTGTGCCAAGAACGTGTATCTTGCTCAGTTGCCTTGGACACCAGACACATTTCCACCTTATTCACCGTCTCCGCTTTCGCCATGTCAAGTACATATAAATCCTTGCTCCTGTCAGTAGTCATCAGAATCCACTCGTCAGGAATCTGAATTCCTTGCTTAAGTACATAACACATGTCTTTATCAAACATCACTTTGTATTCTTTATCACAAATATGTGACACACTCAACAGGTTGTTAGTTAATTCTTTTTGCAGTAATTAACATTGTCAAAGGAAACTTTACCATTAGTCAAACTACCAAACCCTGTAATCTGACCACCTTTGTCACCTGCAAAGTTAACATAACTACCTTTCATCGCCTTAAAATCCTTCAACAAACTCAACTCTACCGTCATTTGCCGTGAACATTCACTATCAACAATCCAGCGACTATTGATATGGCTCATGAATGCCACCTGCACAATAAATTAAAATTTTATCAGTATCAAAAGGGATGACTTCCGCCATTCCGGCGTCGAGTCTCCCTGAATGGACTCCTGCCATTCTGTTATGATGAACTGCTTGAAGACCCATCTTCAATGCTTTCATCCTTTTTCCCATAAATTTGATCACCTGACCTGCATCTCAATTTCTAAAAAGATTTTGACTTACCATTTTGTTTTGAAAATGATTTTGAAGAAAATTTTTCATAGAAATCATCATCAGATGATGTCACCATTTTCACAAGCTTTTTCACATTCTTTTTGTTATCAAAAACTCTTTTCTTCTGTTTCATTTCTTCTTTTACCCAAACACAGTCAGGATCAAACTTCCAGAGAACTCTCATTTCCTCTTCACTAGGTTTAACGTTCCTAGGACTTCCACCATACTTGATCACCCGACTGTCATTAGCTGAACTCTTCCTGATCTTATGATTTGGACAATTTGCAGAAATATGTCCTTTTCCACTACAAGTAAAACACTGTCGTGTTTCTCTTGGAGTAAAGGACCTAAATCTGTTACAAGTATCCAAATCACAATCAGCAATTACATGACCCAATCTACCACATCCGTAGCATTTTCTTTGTGAAAGACTCTTTGATTTTAGTTCATCAAAACACTTAGATGAACTGATAGATTTAGATGCAACAGATGTAGATGAAACGTTGTTCCTCAAACCAGTTGCTTTTATCTTAGAATTATCCTTTTGATTTTGAGAAAGCTTTGATTTTCCCTTAGTTCCAACCCGAAACTTATTAACCTTGTCAACAACCTTGTTGACTACCTTGTTAACTTTTTCAGAAAACCCTTTTTTGTTTTTTAGAAACACCACTAGTCTATCCTTTATGTATAGTGGATGACTTGACAAACACACTTGGTTTTAGATTGGTGGTAGTTTTAACTTTTAGTACTGGTTTGGAAACAACAGTTGGTTTAACCACTACTTTCTCAGCTGGTTTCATTTCTGACTTCGATTTCTGAAACTTCAAACTCTGCTTCTTAACAGTCTTAAGTTGATAACCAGTCTGTCTGAGAATATCAGCTGGATATTCTGATTCTGTGATGTCCTCAATAATAGGAGCATCACAATCAACTAACACTTTATCATGAGATGATGAACCTCCCACATCTTCAGTCACTTGTTCAGACACATTTTCCTTTAAGGAAACCGGATGAACTTCCAAATCCGGATTAAGTTGTGGTCTTGGCACAAAGCTAGGAGGAGGAGGTGGTACGACATGAAAACCTATTCTAGTATTATCATGCGATGATCTTTGCATGGCAGCAAAGTAATCGATGACATACTTAGAATTTTGATAATTTTCAAGCTTGCTCTTGTTCACTTCAGCTTCTGCTTTTGCTGCTGATAATTCAACCTTCAACTTCTGCACTGATTCGAGATGCACAGACACAGCATGGTTATTTTGTAAAACTTTGATTTTCAGATCTTCATTTCTTTACTTAAATCAATTATCTTTTTGTCAAAAGCTTTTTCTCTTGAAATTAGCATCTTGTTTGCCTCTGTGCACTCTACCAGATCAGCAGTCAGCTGAGAATTCATCTCTTTCAATTTATCAGTGATCTCTAACAGATCCTCATTTACCTCATCCACTTTCTCTTTGCCTTTACCAGTGTCTTCATCCAACGAAGCCATAAAAGCACCCATCAGTTCATTATACTGCTTCCCCCAGTCATAGCCCTCATCAGCTTGACTCACTAGAGCTTTAGATGAATCTTCAGATTTTTCTTTCTTTTTCTGATATGTTTCTTTTGGCTTGAACGGGTTTAAATTTCCTTGTTTCTTCGGATTCTTATACTCTCTGGCAAAGTGACCTAACTCACCATAGTTGTAACACTGAATAGTCTTTGGATTAAATCCAAACTTGTTATTTCAATCAAATGTGAATTTCTTGCCAGTCTTCTTTTCATATCGAATGATTCTTCTATCACACTTGCCAATGCCCATTGAGTGTCAATCAACTCCATTTCATCATCATCATCAATTTGCTCGTAATCTTCAAATGTCAGATTAGCATTTCCAATTCTTCCTGCAATTTGTTCATCATATGCCCTGACTACCCAAGACAGAATAGACATGTGATCCCGAACAACTTCGACTGTTACTTTTCCCAGATTTGTAGTATTTAGCTGAACAGGAGGTGGTGTCGAGTCAGACTTCTTCTCATTTGTAGAATAAGATGAACTGGAACTTGTAGATGCAGAAGATGCATGAGTATTTTCAGAAGTACTAGAAACAAATGATGTCTGAATCTTTGCAGATGAAGCCGGTGGTGTAACTACAGATCCACTGTATAATGAAGGATCTTGTGTAACATTTACTCTTCGAGCTTTTCTTTTATCCTTCATCTCTTTCTCTTCAAGCTTTTGAACAAATTCTACCAAGGTCATTCCTGGTAAATTCTCTCTCAAGATTAACACTAAAGAATTCCACTTGTCAGGCAAAGCATCTGCAAGACAATCAATCTTTTCATCTTCAGTATATTCGATGCCACACTTTCTAACTTCTGTCAGCAGATGTCTGTATCTAGTGATCAATGCTTCCAGACTTTCATTGCCTATAAAATTGAAGTTTTCAAATTCTTTGTGAATGTTTGTAGCTTTCATCTTCTTCAAATTTGTATTTCCCTCAACTCTAGCTTTCAAAGCATTCCATAGACTATAAGAAGTCTTGTGCTCATCAAACTGATGTAAAATCTGATTGGGAATGGCCTGGCTAAGCATCCAGTACGCCTTTTTCTCCGAATCATACTTCTTTCTCTCATCAACATCTAATCTCTTTAAGAGTTGATACAATTCAGTTCCCACAAATCTAGGTCTTTCATATGGAGATAAAATCCGTTCCCAGAGATTAGTATCTGTTCCATTAAGGTGTGTTTCAAAACGACCTTTCCAATTGTCATAGTCTGCCAAATCCAGCAACTTAGGAACTTTGTTGGTACTTCCAACCTCAGTTTCACTAATCAGAATGCTATGAATCTTAGAATTCTGACTAGCTACTGCAGCATACATCTCCGCCATGATTTCAAGATTTTATTAGCGAACCTTTTCAGAAAAATCACTTCATGAACTTATCAATCAGAAGAACCTTCAACAATCTGTGAACTGAACGAACCTTCAGTCATGCACCTGAAGATAGACGAACCTTTTATCACACGAACCTCAAGCTGCGAACCTCAAGTCACGAACCTCAAACCAAGTCACGAACCTCAAGTCACACGAACCTGAGACACGAACCTAATACAACGAACCTTGAAACATATCTGATTTCACAAACCTTGAGTTAAACGAACCTCAAGTCAGACGGACCTCTGATGAAAAGCAACGAACCTTTACTGAAAAGGCAACAAACCTTTTCAAAAACCTTCATGTAACATCAGTGCCGGAATCGTACCAGAACAGTGATCTCAACAGTGCCATGAACAGTAATCAGTATAAACTCTACATATTTCAGTATATTTCATATTCGTATCATATATCATTATCAGTTTGTGTTATCAAACAACAAACTCTGAAACATTACAGAGAAACAAAACTCAGAAAACATGGTTCATCAGTCAGATAATTATCTGACATTACAGAATCATCATGTGATTATGTGTTAGGATTTTATTATGTATAAACGTATGTGAGGCTTATAGAACAAAACAACACGGATGTCGTTACATGAATGCTAAATCGACGGATTATTCGTTTAGGTGACGATCTGTACGAATAAATCTGGAAGTTTAACGTTCTGAATGATATCCGATAATTAGAAAACAATATTGAAAAGGATAATTATCGTCGTGTTCGTATGGGTGACGATTCGAACGAATACGCGCGACGACTGTACGATTCGATTTTAAACAGTAAATTTAATATTTCTGAAAATTTAAAATAAACAAAAGATATTTAGTTAAGTTACTAGGAATAACCACTTAAAATAATTTTATAAATCTTATTTTATAAACCTAATCGATTTGTTTCGGAAATTTCGAAGAAACGACATTTTACGCGTAACCGAGCAGAACCAAACGAACCCGGGTAATTGGAGGCATTAAATGAGTTCTTTTAATGCTACACCAACCATCACCAACCTCTTTCTTCACAAAATTTCATCACCCTCTCTCTCTAGCTCTCTCTCTCTAGAATCCCAAACTTCTCACTAAGATTTATTGATCAATTCTCATCGGATTCAAGTGTTCTTGGAGCCAAAACGACCACCTCATCACGTAGATCACGGAAGTACGAAGGATCTAGGTTTTCATCCATCAAATTCGAGGTAAATTTGAGTTTATATTCGATTTGGTGTGTGTCACGACTATTGTAGTGATTGTTGTTCTAACCGGTTATAAACACTTAGAAATCTTGAAATAGATCATTGTAATCGACTAGGGAACTCTAGGAATGGGTTTGTAACAAGTAAGGACTATGAAGAAGACGATGAATAGTGGGATATCACAAGTGCAGGTCGGCGAACCCCATGGCCGCTGAACCCAGGTTCACGAACCTGTCTTTCGGCCGAACCTGTCTCCACCCACGAACCCTTGCGTGTTACGAACCTATGTCACTCACGAACCCTGGATACCGAACCTCTCCAGCCGAACCCTTGGCCAACGAACCTTAGCTGGACTTGAGCTGCATGGCTCACGAACCAGTAGACTTGCAAACCTGTGGCCATAGCCGAACCTCATGCTGCGCAAACCAGGAGCCACGAACCTTGGGCTGCGAACCCTTGGCCGAACCTGGAAGTCTTCCTTCTGGCCGAACCTTTCCCCTCACACGAACCAAGTGCTGAACGAACCTAGGAATTTTATGCATGGCTGCTAAACTAGGTCTAGCCGAACCATAGCCCTTAACCGAACCTTAGGGGCTGTGAATTATATTTAGCCGAACTCTAGGACCTTAATTCGATTACATGACAGCGAACCTATGGGAAATGATTGATTAAGTGCAACCGAACCTAACTTGTATCGAACTAAGTGGGAAACTACACTAGCACACATGATTAGGGATAAATAGTATAGCATAAGATTTCCCCATGCATGGATGAAATAAATCTTGTGAGTGCATGGGACATTTGAGCTTTATAGTAACCAAAAACAAGGCCCAACGATGGACCAAGATGGGCTCAATGGGCTTGACCCAAGCCCATCACGCGTATACTTAATCTCTATCAAAGACCATTTGTGTTCTAATAAGAGGAATCACTTGTGATAGCAAGGTCTAACAAACGGGCCCAAGTTTGGCCCAACGGGCTTAACATAAGTCCATCACATGTAGATGTTAATTCAATTAAAGTTGATGATGTTTTAATAAAAGAAAACGAATTGTAAACTTGTTTTAAATTCAATTAAACGATTTTCTAAAATAATGTTTAACTTAAAACAAGTTGAATTAAAAACATGTTAATTAAGAAGTTTTATGATTAACTGTTGGGTTACGGGTTACAAAGGGGTAGTTAAGTTAGATTAGTTAAAGGAAATATTAGAAGCACATTAGTACATAGGACACTTAGTTGCACACCGAGACCAAGACCTTAGATACGATGAATAATACGTATACTTATCGTATTCGAATTCTTTTAAAACAACTCAGGAACTGAAGAAACCTAAGCTACAACAACGAGTGCGCATTTTGTGATAGATTAATTGCACAGCAACACAGGTGAGTTCATTGCCCCTTTCTAAACATTATTGTTTAAAAACGCGGGGCTGAGAAGCATGCGTAAACTGTTTTATTCGAATTGTTTTACGTAAATGCTTTTATTTATTATATGTTTCATAATATATGCTTTTTTATACTCCTAGACTCCTGTCTAGGTAATTACTATGCAGAATCAACTAACTGGTTAATTAAATTACCCTTATGAGTAATACTTTAATTCTAAAACACTAAACAAACCCTTTGTCCATCAAGCTCAAATTCAAGAATCTAAATTCACAGTGAAATCAAAAGAACTAAAGTTAATGATCAAATGCAATGGAATCTAATCCAGTGTGGATCAGTAAATCTAAAAATCCAAATCAAGAATCTATAATCATTGTGAAATCTTGGAATTCTAGAGATCAGAAATCAAGAGAATCAAGCGAATCATGGGAATCATAACCGTGTGTGAATCATTGAAATAATGAAATCATTAAAATCTAATGAGATCATTAATTGTTTAATTAAGGTGGATGTCAGTTGTATAGAAATCAAGACCACGTGTAACACACGGAAAGTCCCGGCATAAATAGTAGACTGTTGTAGTCAAGCTATATGGGCAATAACCTAAACTACTAAACGAAAATCAAGAGAATCACAGACGATCAAGAAATCAAAGGATATCCTTAAAGTCCCGGCATGTACAGTAGACCAATGGGTCAAGCTGATATGGGCATCATTAAAGTCCCGACACATACAGGTAGACTCCTTGTGGGTCAATCCTGATATGGGCCACGTGTGAGAGGGTACAACTTGGACAACCACCCACAACTAAGCCTAATAAATTGAGTCAAATAAGGCCCAATCATCATGTCTTAGTTGTATTTTAATGCTTAGTTATTAGTTTAATTAAACCTATAATATTATATTTCTACAAGTGCTTTGGGTAATCATGTAAGCATGGTGAACTCAGGAAATCAGAGGTATTTCAAATTGTGGAAATCAAATTCTAAAATGGAAATTGGGAGGTAGGTAAGACGCTTAATTATCATTAACTCCAATGTCCTATGTGACTTAGTATGTGGTGGGATGGCGTCTGGGCGGGTTGTAGGCTCGACCCATTCGTATGCCCTATACTGAAGCATACCGAGTTGGATGATACAGGTGATGTTAATGAGGTTAAGGTTGTTACCGAAGAGAAGGGTAAATGCTAATGTACACATGTTTATAGACTTCTAAACAAAATGTTTGAGACTAGAATGGGAATGAAACTGGATGATGTGTAAGAAGCTTAATTATCATTCACACCAATGTCCTATGTGACTTAGTATGTGGTGGGATGGCGTCTGGGCGGGTTGTAGGCTCGACCCTTTCGTATGCCCTATACATAGGCATACCGGGTTGGATGATACATTTGATGTTAATGAGGTTAAGGTTGTTACCTAAAAGATTTGTAATATGTTATTCTTTTGAACTGGAATTGAAAGGTAGATAAAATGCTTAATTATCATTAACAACAATGTCCTATGTGGCTTAGTATGTGGTGGGACGGCATCTGGGCGGGTTGTAGGCTTGACCCTTTCGTATGCCCTATACATAAGCATATCGAGTTGGATGATACATGTGATGTTAATGAGGTTAAGGTTGTTATCTAAAAAGGGATTTGCAAAAGCTATTTTTCAACAACTAAACTATATGAACTCACCAACCATTGTGTTGACTATGTTTTCTTTCATGCTTTCTCAGGTGATGTACAGGATTAAGATAAGGTTTTCAGGAATGCATGCTAGGATGCCAGTTAGAGGACCTAGTAGTTTTTGGGGAAGCACATATTTGGTTCACAATTGTAATTTAACTTTGAAATTTCTAGTTTAATGTCATTGTGCTTTAGTTATTCTTAACATTGATGCTATGTAAAAAATCTGATCATCATGATTATCACTCACGATATCGCGCCCCGGGAACCTTCCCCCTGACTGGGAGTCAATCCAACCCGCTGGCTCGGGGTGTGACACTTCACACGAATCTCAGAAAAATACCAATAACAACGAACCTATTGTTCCAACTATCCACAGGTTCGGCTCACGAACCTGTAATTCCAAATTTTAACTTTTGGAGGGAAAACCTTCCAAAACTTGAAGAAAATCCTTCCAAATCTTCAAATTAACACCACAAATTCGTGAATTTGAATATTCCACAACAATTGATGATGAATATGCACTCAAAACAGCAATCAATCACAATGAAAAGAAGAATTTTGATCCATTACTTGATCTTCTAATCTTCAAATCTTCAAATACTTGAATTTCTTTGACAAATCCTGTATCGAACTTCACCAAAAGCTCTGATACCACTGATAGTTTGGTGAATTTGATCTGGATTGTATCAAGAAGCTCTATGAACAATTAAACACATGCGGAATCTATGTTTAATCTATAAGAATCAAAGAAGAACAAGCATTTCCATAAACATTTTCATCTCATTAATCAATTACAATTGATTACAGCTCTCACACAGAGAAAACACACACAGGTTTCTGAAGTCCTCCAAGAGTTTTCAAAAGTTATGAGAAATCAGACAAATCTTCTTTATATACATACACTATCAGCCGAACCTATTTCCTAGCCGAACCCTTAGGTTCGCCAGCCGAACCTTGAGGTTCGCTGGGCGAACCTAGGCTGCCAAACCTAATAGGTTCGCCATCCAAGGTTATAGGTTCGCCAAACCTATCAATGTGATAGGTTCGCCGAACCTGCTAAGGTTCGTGGGCCAGACGAACCTAAGCAAAACCTTTATAAACCTTCTATAGTTTACATGTTTGATAAGCAACCTATTACAAAAATGCACTAACAGAAATTGATTTATAAACCTTATTGAATTAAATAAATGATTTCTAACTAAATGTTAACTTAAATGGAATTAACTTAAAAATGTTTTAATTGAAATAAACATAAACCTTATCTCATTAAGGTTTAAATAAGTTAATTATGGGATAATGGGTCATGAGTGGGTAATACGTGTAGACTAGTTAGATGGAATCTTAGAAACACATTAGTAACATAGGACACTTAGTTGCACACCGAGACCAAAACCCTAGATACGACTATTATAAATACTTATCGTATTCGAATCCTCTTAAAACAACTCAGGTGCTGAAGAAACATAAACTACAAGTAACGAGTGCGCAATTTGTGGTAAATCAATACAGAGCAACACAGGTGAGTTCATTGCCCCTTTTCTAAACATTTTTGTTTTCAAACGGCGGGCTGAGAAGCATGCGTAAACCTTTTTATTTAAATATGTTTTACGTAAATGCTTTTACTTATTGTATGCTTTGTATATACATGTTTATACTCCTAGACTCCTGTCTAGGTATTTATTATGCTGAATTAACTAACGAATTAATTAATTACTCTTATGAGTAATACCTTAATTTTAAAACTCTAAAACAAACCCTTAGTCCATCAAAGTCAAGTCAAAGAATCTAAACTCAAAGTGTAACCAAGAGAACTAAAGCTAAAGATCAAATTCAGGGGACTCTAATACAATGTGTGATCAGTAAAACAAAGGATCCTATTCAAGAATCTATAATCATTGTGGAAATCATGAAATTTTAAAGATCAGAATCAAGAGAATCAAGGGAATCATAACCGTGTGTGAATCATCGAAATAATGAAATCATTAAGATCTAATGAAATCATTAATGCTTAAGTTAAGGTGGATGTCAGTTGTATGTAAATCAAGACCACAGGTAACACACGGAAAGTCCCGTCATATATAGTAGACTCTTGTAGTCAACCTATATGGGCATAAATAAAACGATCAAACGAAATCAAGAGAACAGAGACGATCAAGAATCAAAGGATATCCTAAAGTCCCGACATGTACAGTAGGCCTGAGGGTCAAGCTGATATGGGCAAAACATGAAAGTCCCGACGCATACAGGTAGACTCATTTTGGGTCATGCCTGATATGGGCCAGGTGTGAGACGGTACAACTTGGACACCACCAACAACTAAGTCCAATTGATTGAGTCAAATAAGGCCCAATCATCATGTCTTAGTTGTATTTAAATGATTAATTATTGATTTAATTAACCATCTGTAAATGTTATCCTTTGTACAATCTGAAAATGACTACCTTTGAACACCCGAAATGACAACCTTAACCTCACTAACAACCACCTATGCTATCCAGCCAAGTATGCTTATATATAGGGCATACGTAGGGCCAGGCTTACCACCAGCCCAGCCGTTAGCCCACCACATAACGAACCACATAACATATTGTTGTTAATGATAATTAAGCGTTTCACTCTCAACCAACATCACACACATACGACAACCATGGAAAATATAGATAGTAGTTAATTAAAATGCTTAAATAAATGAATAAATAAACATTTAATAAACATCTAAGTCCTAATGATTGGGCCTCGGTCAACTCGAGTAGACTAGTATAACAATCAAAGGTTCTTACTTATTGTTGGTGTCCAGTCTATATCATCTCACACGTGGCCCATATCAAGCTTGACCCAAAAGGGTCTATGTAACAACAGAGCCGAAACCGGTGCCGGAACAGTGATCGCAACAGTAGCACGAACGGTAAACAGACACCAACTACACACATTCCATTCTAATTCATGTTCATATTGATAGTCAAAGTCATTTCACATTATCAAACAACAGAGTCATAAACATTTAGCAGAAACTAAGTACAGAACAATGGTTATTGAGTCAGATAATTATCTGGCAACACTGAACCATCATGGGTTTATTTGTTAGGATCTATTAGGATAGCACGTATGCGAGGCTAATCAAAACAATACAATAACAGTTGTTGTTACGGAATGTTAAACCGACGGACTGTTCGTATAGGTGACGATCTGTACGAATGGATCTGACAGTTTAATGATCTGAAACGATAATTGTAAATTAGACAACAAAATCAGAAAGTGAAACGTACGATCGTGTTCGTACAGTTAGCGCTCTGTACGAAGACGCGCGTAAGTAACATTTTCTGACGAAACGAAAGACGACTCGAACGATAATAATTATAAGGAAATAAAATATTTCCTGTTTTACAATTTTGAAACTCATCATAGTTACAATTAAGGCAAAACTATTTTAAATTTAGACGCGTAAACCATAAAACGCGAATAAATAATAAAATGCGTAATATTTACGAGTTTCGATAAATAAATTAGGAAAATATCATTTAATGTCATTACTAGAAATAACCACTTCCCAAACACATAAAATATAACCTTTTATTTAAATTTCGTAATTATACGCGTTAAGATCCGGAAACGCGACGAAGACGCGAACCGAGCAAACGAAATGAACCCGAATACCCTCGGGGTATATAAACGTGGAAAGAACCAATTTCTTTCATTTTTCAAGTTTCTCTCTCTCTCTAAACACTCTCTCCCGTCACCTCTCTCTCTCTAAAATTCTTCATCTTCAACCTTCAAGATCTCACTCGTTTGGAGACGAAATCGCGTGTTCTTGGTGTCCACGTGTAGGTAGGAACGAGCTCTACCTAGAAGTACAACCGATCTGAGATTTCGTCCAGCCATTTTCAAGGTATGATGTCTTAAACTTCACGAAAAATAGGGTTTTTATCATAATTGTTGTTCTTTGTTCGAACACACACACAAAAACGGTTCGTGGGCTTCATCTTCAAGCATACACCATCTCGATGACCAGTTACACGAACCAACAAGACTGGAAATAGCAGGAACCAAGGGTTCGAAGATGCAAGGAGGGAAAAACCAGTGTACAGGTTCGTGGGGCTGCTGCCGAACCTTTTTGGGGTGACGAACCCTGCATGTTACACCTGAATCCATGGCCAAACCCTGTTATCCATTCCGACGAACCCTTAGGACGAGACATGAACCATCAGGCAGCCACGAACCCTACACCTAATTGGCGAACCCTCACGAACCATGCATGACCCATCCCAGCCGAACCCTAAGCGGCACTTTGTAGCCGAACTCTACCCTAGGAACGAACCTTGCTTCATGTAGTCGAACCCTTGACCACGATGCATGTTAGCCGAACCTTTCCCATTTAGGCATGCAGAGCCGAACTATACCCAATAGGTTCGCTACATGTTTCAATTGTTATCAATTGGTAGCCGAACCTTTCCCACAACGAACCTATATGATGCCAACTAATGAACACAGCCGAACCCTACTAGTCCTAAACTAATGGCCGAACCTATCCCTCATTCCCCAAAGGTTCGCTGCCCTCTAGAATCACTCTAGCATCTCTCGGTCAAATGACATCCAGCCCTGTTCACTAGCCGGCTCAATTTTCTACCGGCCCAACCCAAGTTGTTTAATCCATTCGGCCCATATATGGGTGTGTTAATCGGCTCACTGATGTAAGGATTCCACAAGTTCAAATTTAGCTCATTGGGAATGAAACTTTCCTTAGACTTGACTCCCGTATAGCCCGTTTAAATTAAGTTGGCCCACATAACTCCTAAGGCCCAATAACCCTATGATTAGGCCCAATACCACTTAGTTTGGCCAAATAACTAAGGTTGACCCGTTGTACATTTGATTAAGTTAAATATTAATCAATTGGGTCACAAGAACAAGTTAGGCCTAATATAAAGCCCACAAGATCTAAACTTCAATAAAAGCCATGTTAGGGTTAACTATAAATTTAACATAGGATATTCTAGCACACTTATGGTATGTAATCATTGTAGGGGACGATCATTTAATTGGTTAGACATAAATGAGTCTTCTTAAGCTAGGATATCAATATCATGAGAGGAATACATTCGGAATGGAAAACAAGAACCTAAAGGTTATGGTTTAACTTAAATGTTAACACCTAAACCATTGGGAATTTCCAAGGCACATGATTAATCTAAATGGTTATTTACACCATCTAGGTTAATGACTTTATAAGCAAACAAGAGATCATTTGAAAATCAAAGTTTATTAAAGGGCCCAAGAACGGCCCAATGGGTTTAATTTCAGCCCATCATGTTTAATTTCACTTTTCTTAAATTAATTATGTTTTTCATAAAAGAAATTATATTATAGTCCTTAACAAAATAATTAAATGATTTTCCTAAATAAATGATTTACTTGAAATGTAATAAATTGAAAATGTTTTACCTAAATACTTTAAATGCTTTATGTGGGATTTGGGTTACTAATGGGTAATAGTTTAACTTAGATAGAGGAAATTCTAGAAACACACTAGTAATCTAGGACACGTAGTTGCACATCGAGACCAAACCATAGATACGACAATTTCTGTAGGTACTTATCGTATTCGAATTATTTAAAATAACCCAGGTGCTAAAGATACTTAGGCAACAATCAAAGAGTGCGCTTATCTTTTGTGGTTCATTTCACGGCAACATAGGTGAGTTCATTGCCTCTTCTCTAAACATTTTTGTTTTCAAACGCGGGGCTGAGAAGCATGCGTAAACTGTTTATTTAAATTGTTTACTTAAATGCTTTTAAATTTACATGTTTTACATATATATAAATGTTATCCTAGACCATGTCTAGGAAGATTTTATGCAGGTTTACTAACCGATTTACTTGTAAATTAAGTGAGTAATCGAGTTAAACTAAACATTTCAATAAATCAAAACATTTCAAACAAATCAAACTAGACATTTTGACAAAACAAGGGTGTGAGCTCAAGGAATCAAATCAAACATTTTGACAAATCAAGTGGGTGAATTCAGGGAATCAAATCAAACATTTTGACAAATCAAGTGGGTGAATTCAAGGAATCAAATCAAACATTTTGACAAAACAAGTGTGGGACATCAAGACATCAACAAAACAATCTTTGCAAAGACAACATTCAATGTTCTACAAACCAAGTGTTTGTTGAACAATGAATCAAGTGTACAACCGATCAATGAATCTTGTATTCTATGATCAACACATCAAGTACATCTTGTGACAAAATCAGTCGAATCAATAAATTATTTTAAGGGATAGTATGGGAAATATCAGAGATAACATATGCCAACACATTGAATCCAGAAATCCTATATTTCAAGAAGTCCTAGCTAGACTGATTGACTTGTAGGTCTTATGTTTGAGGATATTTACAGAATTCCCTAACTACTAAGAACCTTGATTGACAGACTAGTCTACTCGAGTATGACCACAGGCCCCAATCATAAGGACTTAGATTTTATTAAATGTTTACTTACTTGTTTAATTAAGCATTTATAACTGTTTATACAATTGTGTGGTTGATCATATTGTGTGATGAACTTATGAAATCAACAATGGATTTCAAATGATTGTAATTACAGGGACGACAAACAGAAGAGTCATGGGTAAATGGTAGGGTAAAAATGCCTAATTATCATTAACAACAATGTCCTATGCGGATTAGTATGTGGTGGGATGGCGTCTGGGCGGGGTTGTAGCCTCGACTCAGGGGTATGCCCTATACATAAGCATACCGATCTGGATGATACATGTGGAGTTAATGAGGTTAGGGTCTTTACCAAAGGAGGTTTTCAAATCATTTTCAAATCATTTTCAAATCATTTTCAAATCATTTTCAATTGCTAAAATTATATGAACTCACCAACCATGTGTTGACTTTATTTTTGCATGACTTCTCAGGTGACGAACAGGTCAACTGAAGAGTTATTTCTTTGGATTAGGTTATCTGATAGAGGACCTAGCTTTTTGGACCTGCATATTTTGAAGCATCATTATACAGTTTGTTTAGTATATCTTGTGCAGCCACAAGATTGAAGACTTATGATGTGATAGTGGGTTTACATTGTTAAATTGTAAACTTAACTAATATAATTTAACTCTGTAATCCTATTTTATTTTAGCAAAGTTTCTCATTTATATATCATGTGCAATGCGAACAATCTGATCATTTCGATTATCATTTCGATATCGCGCCCCGGGAACCTTCCGCCCGTCGGGGAAACCCGATCCTACCCCGCCGGCTCGGGGTGTGACAGTCTACTTGTATGTGTCGGGACTTTATGATGTGCCCATATCAGCACACCCTCCAGGTCAACTGTATGTGTCGGGACTTTAGTATATCCTTTGATTAATGTTTCCCTCTGTTTCCTTGAAGTTTGTTTGATTTTTTACTTGTTTGATTGTTTGATTGTTGCCCATATCAGCATGACCGTCAAGGTCTACTGTATGTGTCGGGACTTTTGGTTTTTTTACACGTGGTCTTGATAGATATACGACTGACAGCCACCTAGAATTGTTCATTGAAAATAGATCTTTGAAAATAGGTCTTTGAAAATAGTTCTTTGAAAATAGATCTTTGAAAATAGTTCTTTGAAAATAGATCGTTGAAAATAGTTCTTTGAAAATAGATCTTTGAAAATAGGTCTTTAAAAATAGTTCTTTTAAAATAGATCTTTGAAAATAGTTGTTTGAAAATAGATCTTTGAAAATAGTTCTTTGAAAATAGATCTTTGAAAATAGAACTTTATGAAACCTGAAATAAGTTTACCTAGACATAATCTAGGGTAACAATTATACATACCAAACATATATGATTTAAAAGCATTTAAATAAAATATAATCCAAGGAAAATAATTTACGCATGCTTCTCAGCTCCGCATTAGTAAAAACAAAAATGTTTAGAAAAGGAGCAATGAACTCACATGTGTTGTAGCTCTTATGATTCAACTAAGAAAATATGCGCGCTCGTTTGTTGTAAACTAGGTATCTTCAGCACCTGTGTTGATTTATTATGATTCAAATACTACAAGTATTTATATTTTGACGTATATAGGGTTTAGGTCTCGGCGTGCAACTATGTGTCTTATATACTTACTAATGTGTTACAGAATTCTCTAGTTATTCTATGTTACATACCCTCTATGAACCCTTATCCGTTAGTTAATAACAACTAAACGTTATTTATATAAGGTTTGTACTAATAATCTACATGACATTTTAAATAAACCATCATTTATAAAATCCTCTTTAAATTGTAGAATATTAAATTTAGAAATCCTTTAAATTACTTTTGAAAACATTTTAATAGGAAAAATTTATAAGTTGTTATATGTTAGTACATACATAAGTTATTTTTATGAAAAGTATAAGTTAAACTTGTTAAACTTAAGTTAATCTTACTTAATTTACTCCAAGTCCCTCATTAGATCTTCGTTAGGACGTTGATCCGTGTGTATACCTTACATTAGATCGTTCAATGTTCTACCTTAGTGCTTTAGTTCGTTTGACACTCTCAATGTACTTAGCTTATTTGTTTCCACAAAACCTTTGTATTTGATTTGCATCCATTCGGCTAACATACTAAGTTTTATCTAATTACCTATCCTTGATCCTTAACCTTTTTATCATTCACAACCCATGGGTGATAGTCCCATTTGATGACTAAACTTGAATTGATATGTTTAAAATGATTTAGAAATATTGAATGTTGAAAACTATTAGATTTGATGATCCTAAAATCGGCTAACATTTCAAAATAGTCAACTTAGACCATTTTTTATGTTAAAAATTTAACTTTGTATTTCATTAAGCAACTAAGGTGTTTTAAGCCCAATTGATTGCAAGAAACACTTGTTTAAGTGTTAGATTAGTTTTGAAATGATTTTAGTTTGAAAAACTTAGTTTCGATGAACAACACAACCGGTTTAAATACTAAATCCCAATGGCTCACAATCGACTAACCCATGTTCAAACCTTTCTAATGAACTCAATTTTTGTTGGTTTTGGTTGGTTCCAAGTTCTGGATACTTGGGAGACCTGAATTTAGCTAATATTGACAACCAACAACAATATCGATGGTCATAAGTCTAGTAATATCGATGAGATAACAGCCCCTAACCTGCCAGCATTATGGGTTCAACGGTTTCACTTTGGGCAGCTCTTAGGCCATCAATACAGCCATCTACCCAGGTTCTAACCACTCTCAGCCTTTCTAATCTTTAACCCCTGATGTTTCTTGAGTTCCTAGACAAAATCGGTGCAAATACTAAGTCGTTAGAGGGTCCAAAACCGACTAAAAACGCTGTTGTTCGTCGAAACAGTGACATCATCACAACAACCCATTTTGAACTCCATTTTTGTCAATATCAAGCTCCAAATCGATTCCCAAATGTTTTAAACTTCAATCTAGTGTGTTCCTAAGCTTCCTAACTCATTTTTGTGCAAGATCCTTGGGTTTTACAGCTCAAAAATCGACTGAAATAGTTGCTGGTCGTTCAAGAACTTACCATACAGGGGCAGCCACTAAATGAGCTCGTTTGAGCTCATTTTTGGTCCGTTTTTGGTTATTCAAAGCTCTATTTCTTCATCTCTTCACGATCTACATGTTTCTAGAGTCTTTTTGGTGTTTATCCTAACTGATTTCAAGTGATAAAGACGATTTAGAAGCTTACCTTACCAAAATAGTGAAAAACCCTCTTCAGCCGTATCTTCTTTCTAAAACTGCAACTAACTCAGTCAGTTTCAGCTCCGATCAGTTGTACTACTTTGTTCCTCTCATTCTCATGGTCGTTTTGACTACTAGAACGTCGAATTTGGTGGAGAAATGAGAGAGATATGAAGGTTTGAAGGTGAGAAAGTGTAGAGAGATGGAGTGACGGGTATGGAGGAGAGAGGAGGGCATTTTCTTCAAGTTGTGAGGAAGAAGAAGGAAACACAAGGCTTTTATAGTCCGGGTGTGTTCGGTCTCGCTCGTTTTCAGTTTCACGCTACGTTTTTCATAGTTTTTCGTAACCTTACGTAACTTAATAAGAATGGAAATGTTGAAACTTCTTAAACTAGTAATTCCTAATAAATTAACTAAATATCTTTTATTTATTTTTAAATTTTCAAAAACGTTTATTTTTATTGTTTCATCGGATCATATCGTTTTCGCTCGTATTCGTACGAATCATCACCTGTTCAAATACGACGACAACGTTACTTTCCAATATGGTTCTCTAATTATTAGATATCTTTCAGAACGTGAAAGTTACAGATATATTCGTGCGAATCGTCACCCACGTGAATACTCCATCAGCTTAATATTCATATAACGACATCTGTTAAGGTTTCAGTTTGGATTTCTTCACATATGTTTATACATAATAAGATCCTAACTAACATTCGTGTATAGTATCATGTCCTAGTTTAACATGTTTAGACATATTAGTATTGTGTCTGTGTATGTTGTTTGGCAGTTTTGAGTTTCTGCACTGTTAACATCAGTTGTTTCATATAATATTAACATGGAATATTACACGAACACTTTCTGTACCAGTATCTACAGTACTTTCCTACTGTTCAGAACTATTGTTCCGGCACTAATGTTATAGTCTCCCCTTGTTAAAGAAATTCCGTCCCGAAATTTAAAATCGGTATCCGGTGTGACTTTCTTTACGCCTAGGGAAACGGGTTTGATTCATGTTTTATGTGTCTTCTAAAATACTGTTTTCTACTGAACTTAAATATCCATGTCACTAGTGTAGTAGCTAGTGTATTATAGTTACGAGGGTAAGCGTCGGTTCCAACACCCACTAATGGTGCTTAGACCAACTTATTATGCCTCTTAAGAATTTCTACCTCTCATCTGTACTAAATGTTCCTCTTCGAATGGTAGTCTACTTGTAGGTTCACCAAATTTCCTCAAATCGCTGAACTTGCTTTGGATTCCTACTCTCTCTGTAACCTATTTCACCCTTTGGAGTTTTACACAGTTCCTGCAATTTCCTAGGAATTTATGCAGACTTAGTGCAACCACAAAATTAACTGATATCATCAGTTACAAGAATAAATGTTTCAGATTTTCGCACACCATGGCTCTGGTTATGCCCAATCTGATTAATTAATCCCTAATACAGTTCCTTCTCGTCATGGAAATGGAGAGGGAGTTTGATCATACAGGTATCGTTGAACCATATGCTCTGGTGTCTATCAGGAGTATAGGATGGGAGCTTGGTAACCTAACCATATCTATCGTTTCCTACTCCTATAAGATCATCTCATGTTGTCTTCACAACTCTAGGTTTCTGGATTGTTATATCTCAACCCCTAGACCACATAAAGTGTATCCTAGATCATGTCATTACAATCCTAGGTATACTAACCACCTCGGAACCTGTTTCCAGATTCTGGTGTATGCCCTAAATGTTTAAGGGAATTACCAAAGAACATGGTAATTTACCCATGACAAGTGTACAGATTGACCTTGGTGGCGAATCTAAGCACTTCTCTAAGAACAAATCTGTCATTATTCATCATCCTTATTACCTCACATCATCCATCACCAGATGTTAGCAACTTTGCCAGCTTTGGTCAGATGATGTTGGTATGTAACTCCATTATCTCAGGGAATGTTGGGGTTTAAATACCCAATATTCAATGTTATTAGACAAGGAAGTAAAAACGACAAATAGCTGACACTGTTACAAACACTCAATCATCAGAAGAGTACAACTAATACAAAGTCAACAACCACGGAATCATGAGTCTTCGGAAGTCTTCAGTTCTTCTGAGGTTGAGATAGTTATATAGAAGTTCAGTGATTATTCTTTCAGAATGTGTTCGTCAGTAACTGATTAAACAATAGTTATTATTTAATCAGAGGTTGTCTTCCGAAACATGGGTGGTCTTCCGAAACATCGGTGGTCTTCCGAAACATCGGTTTTCTTCCGAAACATCAGTTGTCTTCCGAAACTTTGATTTTCTTCCGAAGAGATCAGGTCTAGCTATTATCTTCCTAAGTCAAGGGGATCTGCGGTAGTTCTTTTGCGAATCTTCTGCTGTTGAGCTTCTGATGCTGAAGTTCAATAGTTCTACATTCGAAAGAGAAAGTATCCGCGGTTGGCCAATCCGCGGTATAATCATTTGTCTGGCTTCAGTGGTTTTGCTCTTCAGTCCTTATTTTCCAACACTATGTTTGAAATAACGATCTACCCACTTAACTCGGCATTTCCTACAAACTATAGTGTGCTAATCTGTATAATTATCTAAAGCTGATATTATAACAGACATACACATACCACCGAATCCTACTAGACGTGTAAAGAAAATTTCCTAAGCAAATTTTCATGAATTACATCCGTAGTCTTCCGGGTAACTAAGACTAAATGATTTAATACTAACCAATTCTCAATTTATTTAAGGATTTCCTAACCCGTTCATAAGTCTGTTTCTTTATCGAATTTCCACATGTAATAGTGGTCTATTCCTATAAATCTTTCTCCTTAACTATGATGGTGATTTCTAATTAAGTTATAAACAATAATCATTCTCCTTCTTTAATCAAATAGGCAACTAATTTCTCTAAGGCTTCCTTATATCACTATTCCTAAACTAAAACAAAACATTCAGTTTAACTATCATACTATTCAATAACTTAAGAGTAAACTTCTCTTTTGCTCCCTGTGGTTTGACAATATTAACCATTTTGCTCCAAAACTTTCAAAATGATCATTATGCTCCCTGTGGTTTGACATTTTAATCATTTTGCTCCAAACTTTTCCAATATATCTCCATTATACTCCATTTTTTTCAAAACCACAGGGAGCAAAAGGGTTATAATTGCCAAACCGCATGGAGCAAAATGATTAAAATGTCAAACCACATGGAGCATAATGATCATTTTGAAAGTTTTGGAGCAAAATGGTTAATATTGTCAAACGACAGGGAGCAAAAGAGAAGTTTACTCATAACTTAAATATACCAAACAAAATAACATACCTATGGAGTCATCGGACTTCGAGTGTACTCCAGGAGCTGGTAAAGCAAGCAGTTCCTCCATGATCGCTGTGTCTGCTGGAGGCATCCTCCTAGGGCAGTCTCTTGCAAAATGTCCGAGCATTCCGCATGTGTAGCAGCTGTGATTGCGTCGGGGGGAAGTAGGGATGCTCACTTTCTATTCATGTTTCCTAGTTAAAGTAGGCCGACACACTTGTATCTAGTGTCCGTATCTCCCACAATTCAGACAGTGTTTACAAGGTTTGTCTTTACTATGGTGAAAACCACATATGGCACATTCAGGGTACTTACCAGCATATTGAGGGGGAATATGGGCTACATGTGACCTACACTGTTGCATCCAGTGACCCGCTTTCCCACAGCGTGTACATTGTACGCATGGGAGTTTAGCTCGGTGATAGTAGTGACAAGCTAGACAGAGAGGGGCCTTTCCTTCATAGTGTACATTAACTCTTGTAGTCAAATCTGGTAAGATTTGATTGATTGGTATAGCTTCAGTGTAGTTCACAGATCTTTTTCACCTTTTTGCAAAGCGACTTTTAGGTTTGTTGTTGGTTTCTCCTTTCTCCAGTTCCTTCTTCTCTGCAGAGATTTGTGGGAAGTTCCTAGCAAACTCCTAACTATTCCTGATCCGGGTGATGATTCCGGGGAGGACCGCCACCAATTGTTCAGTGATCAGGGTTGCCAGCGCAACAGTTGCTGGATCCGTCTCTTGTGAAGGAGGAGGAGGTGATGTTTGTCGTCTCGGTGGCATCCTGATCTTAACCGAAGAGTTACTGGTTAGTACTCATGATCAAATGCCAAAACATATGCAAATAATTTCCTAAGCCCTACGTTCTCTACATGAGGTCCCTAAGTTATAGTCTAGGCCAAACCATTGTAAATAAATGACCTATATTCTCTATAACCTTGAGCTCTGATACCAATCTGTCATACACCAAGCCGACGGGCCGAATCGACTGTCCCGTCGGGCAGAAGGTTCCCGGGGCGCGACATCGTGTGATAATCGGAGTGATCAGATTGTAAACATAGCACAACATTTGAGAATAATCAAAGCACAATGATAATTAACTAGAAGTTTCAAAGTTAAATTACAACTGTCATGTTTGATAATTTAACTAAGCAAACATATCCAATAGAATCATAAGTCGGTTATCTTGTTATCGTACAAGATATCAAATGATTAACCCTCCAAAACAAAATATGTGCTTCCAACAGTTACTAGGTCCACTATCTTGGCATCCAAGTATGCATCCGGCAATCTTAATCTAATCATGTACGTCACCTGAGAAAGCAAGTAATAAAACAAAATCAACACAAGGTTGGTGAGTTCATGTTGTTTTGTTATTGAAAAATGAATTTGTACAAACTTGCCCAAGTGACAACCTTAACCTCACCAACAACCACCTATACTATCCAGCCAAGTATGCTTATATATAGGGCATACGTAGGATCAAGCTTACTGCCAGCCCAGCCGCCAGCCCACCACATACAGGACCACATAGTATATTGTTGTTAATGATAATTAAGCGTTTCACCCCACACACTGAACTGAAAACCTTGAATAATCTGAAAATAATAACCTCTGAAACATCTGTAAATGTTATCCTTTATACAATTTGAAAATGACTACCTTTGAACACCCGAAATGACAACCTTAACCTCATAACAACCACTTATGCTATCCAGCCAAGCATGCTTATATATAGGGCATACATAGGGTCAGGCTTACCGCCAGCCCAGCCGCCAGCCCACCACATACCGAACCACATAACATATTATTGTTCATGATAATTAAGCGTTTCACTCTCAACCAACATAACACACATACGACAACCATGGCAAATATAGATAGTAGTTAATTAAAATGCTTAAATAAATGAATAAATAAACATTTAATTAACATCTAAGTCCTAATGATTGGGCATTGGTCAACTCGAGTAGACTAGTATAACAATCAAAGGTTCTTAGTTATTGGTGGTGTCCAATCTATATCATCTCACACGTGGCCATATCAAGCTTGACCCAAAAGGGTCTACTTGTATGTGTCGGGACTTTCTGATGTGCACATATCAGCATGACCCTCCAGGTCTACTGTATGTGTCGGGACTTTAGGATATCCTTTGACTAATGTTTCCTTCTGTTTCCTTGAAGTTTGTTTGATTGTTTGATTGTTGTCCATACGTGACATCCAGTACCTGATCGTCCAGCAAGTCCGTACGGTATGTGTACTTTCATGATTTACTGTGTGTAAATACATTATATGAACAATGTTTGTCATAACAGAATTCAAAATACAAGAAACAGTTGTACGTATTTATGTGAGAACTTAAATACTGTAAGTACAACACTCACGATAAACAATAGTCGTTTGTACTTAGGTGAAAACATAAGTGCAGTTAAACCAACGAATCAAGAAAGACAACAGTGTACAAGTAAACAACAAGAACATGTCGGTTGTGATCTGATGACAGGAATCAGATGGCCGATAAATCAGTATGAAAACAACGTGAAAACAGGACGCTTAGTTGAGTCCGTCAGTGAGGAAATACAATTCAAAACATAATTTTAGTGTTGTTTCAGAATAATGAACTGACAGTGTGTTTGCGTGGTTGACGATTCACACAAACATATCTGTGAGTTTAACGTTCTGAAATAATGATTGAAAAGTAGAAAACAAGCATCAGAAAGCAAAACCATCGTCGTGTTCATTCGGGTGACGATTCGAACGAATACGTGCGAAGGTGACGCGTTCTGACGAAACGAAAACGAAAGACGATACGAACGAAAATAAATAAGAAAAATAATTTTGAAACATTTACTAGGAATAACCACCTTTGAAATATTTAAAATAAAGTCTTTTTATTTAAAATACATAAAATTCGCGTAGCAATCCGGAAACGCAACGGAGACGAAAAACGAGCAACCGAAACGAACCCGAATACCCTCGGGGTATTTAAAGAATAAATGAGGCATTTCACCTCATTTCTTTCATCTTTCTCTCTCTCTAAACACTCTCTCACGAACCTCCTTTCTCTCACTAGAAAACCAACTTCAAACCTCCATATCTTGCTTGTTTGTGGACGAAATCGGGCGTTCTTGGTGTCTAAACGAAGATCTCGACCTCCTCTACCTAGAAGTACAACAGATCGGAGCATTTGTCCAGCCAAATTCGAGGTACTTGAGCTTGAGTTACACGAAAAAATAGAGTTTTCATACCCGTGTTCGACCAAACACTCTCACCCGGTCCAGAACCCTGACACACTAAACCTACAGCCTCGATACACCATCTTATCATACACAACCGGTGGAAACGAGCTGCAACAGCAGAGGGGATGAGGATGATGGTGAGCAACACAGGTTCGTGGAAGACTAGGCTGGCCTAACCTTCGACCAGCTGAACCTAAAGGAAGCTGTGCACCAAGGGAGGCGAACCTAGGACTCTCGAACAGGTGAGCTGCGAACCATCAGCCGGACCTCACCATCCCCGAACCTGCAGTGGCCATCACCATCACTGAACCTGCATGCTTCATCCATGGACTCACGAACCCATCACCTGGACGAACCCATGTGTCACAAACCAGTGCAGGAGCAGCGAACCTCCACTTTGGCCGAACCTTTCCCCACCGAACCCATGACAAAGCTGAACCTTACTATAGACGAACCCGGGGCGGCGAACCTTCTCTGGACGAACCTCTCTCTCCCTGCAAGCTTCCATTCTAGCCGAACCTCATGGCAAACAAAACCTGGCCGAACCTTTACATTATTAACGAACCTTGGGCTGAAAACCCATTTTTCCAGCGAACCTTGAACCCACGCACCATCCCATTAGGCCAAGTTACCTGACCCAGTCCACACCCCATTAGACAAGCCCACCATGCGGCCCAATATCATCATATGGCTCTATTGATAACATTCGGCCCATTTAGGGTTTATTAGGCCCAACAGAATTAGCCCAACAGCACTGGTTCGGCCCAGCACTATGAGTTCGGCCCAAATACATATTAATCGATCCACACGTATATAGAAAATCAATACTTTTCATAAACATAGGATAAAAGATAATATTGCATGGGAAAATCATGAATTACTATAAAAGCGATGGATCTTGGGTCTAACACATTTCACAAACTCGAAACATTTAAAGTTTATAAAGGTAATAAAGACAAAGTGTAAGACTTCCAATATAAACCTATGTTTATACTTAGGTTGATTTTTCAAACTTATGGTCAACACACACTTAACCAACATGTTATAATAATGTATTCTAACATGAACCTAATTGGATTAAGTAGATTGAAAACCTATAACAAATACACGGGGCCGAATGATGACCGAGACTCGCGAGCGTTAGCCGACTCTATGGCTAACACAAACACACACCAACACATATTCAAAGACTTATACTTATAAGTGGCAAACATTGTGAAATCAACATAGGATCGTGAAATCAACAACAAAGTACAACAAAAAGCGCGTGCATTTCTTGTTTATACATAGTCAACCACTTCAACAGCAAGGTGAGTTCATATGCCCCTTTTCTAATCATTAACTGATTTTTAAACTCTCGGGGCTGAGAAACATGCTTAACTTTTATTTACTTAAAAGTTTTATGTTTAACATATTGCTTATGCTTTGATTTAGATAATACTGCTTGACTTATTATCATTTATCGTTGTATGCATGCTTGTATGATCATGATATGACAGAAACAACTAAGATGAATATGATAATATAACTTCATAAATCATCAACACAATACAATAATATAGTTGTATGATTCTATCTTATAACATTAAATTATTCTTACTAGAATAAACACTGAGTTATCACAGGTGAACAAGATGACAAGAACAACAACAAACAATATCCACCACCTGAGTCAACTAAGTGTTGTAATATTGGTTCCTACAACACTGTAGTGGCAACATGGTGACTACATATGGAACAACTATAATGATAAACCTGATAACGTACCTTCATGAAAACAAAATCATTCACACAACAACTAATA
The DNA here is from genome assembly GCA_009363875.1 of Mikania micrantha. Lineage (NCBI taxonomy): Eukaryota > Viridiplantae > Streptophyta > Magnoliopsida > Asterales > Asteraceae > Mikania > Mikania micrantha. The sequence continues at coordinate 78,994,042 of CM018691.1, read as the reverse complement.
TTGTTTAATAAGACTAGATCTTGTATAACTTTATTAGCAACAATGGGAACACACAACATTGAAAACAAACAACATTGGTGAACACAATACAAATGATTGCTATTGAACTGTCTGTAATATATCATTTCAATCATGTGCCATATATTCAAGTTTCATTGTAAGTCCCTTATCATAATCGTTTACCAGTTAATTTAGTGGGATCTAAACCGACGATAGCATAGTGGTACCATAGGTTTGACAAACCTCTGACGAGTGAGGTCAGTATGTTAGTCGTAACATCAATTGGCCGGTAACGTATGACAGGTAACAGGGCGACGATCAGTCAGGTTTGGTAAATGACACATGGTGATATCATTCGATAGTGATATTGTAATTAATCCATCGCTTCTTGCTGACTAGTAGACTGAGGAATTTATTTTCTCTCATGTCATATTACTAGTAACAGTTCGATGAGTTCTATGGTAATACAAAGTGGTAGAGGTAAATCGGATGCATTGTAATCTGATTACGTGAGGATTGGAATGGATTCCTTTTAGGCTCTATGCACTTCAAGTTGAGAACATATAACATTTGGTTAACTAACACTCTTACTTTTAAAAGTGATTAACAGTTAACCCCACAAGTAATAGAATAATAACAAGGGTCAGATTAAATTAATCTAATTTCCTTAACACCTCGAGGGTTTGTCAATACTTTGGTTTGATAACTAAACCCCTCATATTATATTATTCTACATATGATTCAATGGGTGATGAATACAAACGGACAGGTGAAATGAAAATGGGGATCCATAGTTGTATTGCAAGCGGTATTAAGTTCTATTAGATATGCGGTGGGATGTTGGCTGGGGCTTGGTTCCCCTACATATGCCCTATATATAAGCATAGCTAATAGGATGAGATATCACTTGTAAATATAACTATGTAAAGGCCATTGTGTGAACGGGTGAATCAAACAACTTACTAATAACAAGTATGAGATTGTGATTGTGTATGTGAACATTTCAAGGATTTCAAATATCAAACTTATGAATTCACCAACCTAGTATTGACTTTGTTTAAATGCATGTTTTCTCAGGTGACGAACAGGCTTAGTCACCAGACATACAGGGACATAGCTAGTGGACTTTAAGAAGGCCTAGCTACTTTTTGGTGTTGCATACTTTTGAATGACAAAATAGTGAATCATCTTTTGTATATCTTGTACAGATACAAGATATAAACTCATTGATTCTTTTGATTAGATTTACTTAGTTATATTATGAGAAAACAATGTAATTTAACTTTGTAATTCAATTTCATTGTCATGTTAGCATTTCTCATTTATTTATCATGTGCTATGTAAACAATCTGATCATCTCGATTATCAAACGATATCGCGCCCCGAGAACTTTCTGCCCGACGGGAAAGTCGATCCAGCCCGCCGGCTCGGGGTGTGACAGATTGGTATCAGAGCCATGGTTATAGAGAAATGTAGGTCATATTACTTAAACGGTTTGGCCTATACTATAACCTAGGGACCCTCATGTAGAGATCATACAACATAGGATTCTATTTACATGTGTCTTCTACATCTGATCACTGCACTAACCGATTTTCTTTTGGTTGTGATCAGAATGCCGCCAAGAAAACCACCACCAGCTTTACTGCCACCACCACAAGATTATGCTCCTCATTCATCGACACCGACACCACCTGACTCTCCTCCACATCTACCTCCTCCACCTCCTCCTCCTCCTCCGCCACCATCTGCTCATCAGTTGGATCCTGCTACTATAGCACTGGCCACACTGCTGACCAGTCAACTGAGGGATGTAATCCTAGACATGATGAACAGAATTAACAACAATAACAGTAACAACATCGCCAACTAATTTGGAGAAGGCAGTGGAAACACACGCCATCATCAGGACTACTCCTACAAGAATTTTGTAGGATGCAAGCCACCGAGTTTCAGTGGCAGTGAGGGTGCCGTCGGATTGATCCAATGGATCGAAAAGATGGAGACTACTCTAGATATCAGTGGCTGTCCTGATCAGCACAAGGTGAGGTATGCTGCGGGTTCATTCAACAAACAAGCGTTAACTTGGTGGAACGCTTAAGTTCAGACTAGAGGCAGGGATGAGGCCCTGTCCATGCCTTGGGATGATTTCAAGGCGATGCTGAGGGCAGATTTTTGCCCGAGAAACGAGCTGAAGAAGGTTGAGACTGAACTGCTCAATCTTGTAATGATTGGTGCTGGGCATCTGGCCTACACCACCCGCTTTCATGAGTTAGCTGCTTTGGCACCGGACGTGGTGCCAACACTGGAGAAAAGGATCGAGCGGTATGTCGGGGGACTGCCGGCTTGTATCCAAGGGCATGTGATTTCTGCCCACCCTACTACCATGGAGATGGCTGTTATACTATCAGCAACTTTGACAGATGTGATGGTTGCCTCCGGGGCACTGAAGAAAGAAACTGAAGCCAAGGCTGGAACTTCAAGGAAGCCGGACAAGCGCCAGGCCAAGAAACAAAAGGTGGTCAAGAACTTTGCTGAGACCACCCAGACACCGATGATCAACCAACCACAACCTCTACAAATCAAGAAGCCCTACACTGGCACCGCACCTTTGTGCAACACCTGCCAGTATCATCATCCACCAAACACCCAGTGCAGACAATGCACTAACTGCGGGAAGTTTGGTCATTGGGTAAACCATTGCAGGAGCACGGAGGCTCCGAACAGAAACAACAACGCAACTACTGCTGCTGCTGCTGATAACAGGTCTTGCTACAACTGTGGCGAGCCTGGACACTTTTCTTGGGATTGTCCCAAGAAGAATCAGCAAAGGGCTCAAGTAGCACGAGGTAGAGCCTTTCAGATCGGAGCAGCTGCTGCTCGACAGGACCCGAATGTGATCACGGGTACATTTCTATTTTCTGAATTTTATGCATCCATATTATTTGACACTGGTGCAGATCAGAGTTTTATCTCATCCGACTTTGCATGCCATCTTAATCATGTTGAGGAATCTTTAGACTCCCTTTATAGTATTGAGATAGCAAATGGCAAACAGATCACGGTAGACACAGTACTTAGGAATTTCCCACTAACACTTGGTAATCACACATTTTCCATCGACTTGGTACCGATGGAGCTGGGCAGTTTCGACATCATCATCGGAATGGATTGGCTATCTCTTAACAGAGTTGAGTTCATCTGTTCCGAAAAGCTATTACGTATTCCAGTGGAGAACGATAAAATCTTGGAAATTCATGGAGATCAAGCGAAACGCAGTGTCAAGATAATATCCTGCATGATGGTCCGTAAGTACCTCAGAAAACAATGTATCGCATTCTTAGCTCACGTGGTAGAGAAAAACAAGAAAGCAATCAAGATTCAAGACGTACCAGTTGTGAAGGAATATGCGGACGTGTTTCTGGATGACATACCAGGACTGCCACCCGAGAGATCGATGCAGTTTTGAATTGATTTGATTCCAGGAGCGACTCCTGTAGATAAGTCTCCTTACAGACTTGCACCGTCAGAAATGCAGGAGTTGTCCAATCAATTACAAGAGCTACTCGACAAAGGATTCATCCGACCGAGCTTTTCCCCGTAGGGAGCTCCAGTTCTTTTTGTTAAGAAGAAGGATGGATAGTTCAGAATGTGTATCGATTACAGAGAGCTCAACAAATTCACCATCAAGAATCGATACCCATTACTGAGGATTGATGACTTGTTTGATCAATTACAGGGAGCTCAGTACTTTTCAAAGATAGACCTGCGTTCAGGTTATCACCAGCTCCGGATTCAAGAGGAAGACATACCAAAGACGGCCTTTCATACCCGATACGGTCACTACTAATTCATGGTGATGCCATTCGGATTGACGAACGCACCGGCAGTGTTCATGGATTTAATGAACCGGGTGTGCAAGCCGTACTTAGATCAGTTCGTTATCGTCTTTATTGATGATATACTGATTTATTCAAGAAACGAGAAGGAACACGAACAACATCTCAGGACAGTCTTGGAACTCCTGAAAGAAGAAGGACTCTATGCCAAATTCTCCAAGTGTGAATTCAGGCTAAGAGAAGTTCAGTTCTTGGGTCATGTGATTAACAGAAATGGTATTCATGTGGATCATGCCAAGATTGAAGCAATCAAGAACTGGGATATGCCTACAATGCCGACAGAAATCAGATCATTCTTGGGATTGGCAGGTTATTACAGGAGATTCATTTGGAATTTCTCTAAGATAGCCTTGCCTCCCACCAAACTCACACAGAAGAGTGAACCATTTGTGTGGACACAGAAACAAGAAGAGGCATTCCAGAAATTGAAACAAATATTGTGCAATGCTCCTATCTTAACACTCCCAGAAGGCAATGATGACTTCGTGGTGTATTGTGACGCTTCACATCAGGGACTCGGTTGCGTTTTAATGTAGCGAGACAAATTCATTGCTTATTCCTCAAGACAGCTGAAGATACACAATAAAAACTACACAACACATGACTTAGAACTGGGAGCTGTTGTCTTTGCTTTAAAGATTTGGAGACATTACCTGTATGGTACCAAATGCACTATCTTCACAGATCACAAGAGTTTACAGCACATATTTGATCAGAAGGAGCTTAACATGAGACAGAGACGTTGGGTTGAGCTCCTGAACAATTACGATTGTGTGATCAAATACCATCCGGGTAAAGCGAATGTTGTTGCAGACGCTTTGAGTCGGAAGGAAAGAGTCAAACCCTTGCGCGTACGAGCAATGGGAATGACCGTGCAAACAAGTCTGAAAGATCAAATCATGGAAGCACAACAAGAAGCAATGGCAAGAGACAATTTGAAACAAGAGCTCAATTGTGGAGCCGATAAACATTTCGAGACAAAACAAGATGGAGTTATTTACTTTCAGGATCGTGTTTGGATCCCGACAGTAGATGAACTTCGAACACTCATTCTTGACGAGGCACACAAGACACACTATTCCGTTCATCCTGGTGCTGATAAAATGTACCAAGATCTTAGGTCATTTTATTGGTGGCCGGTATAAAGAAAGATGTTGCCACTTATGTTGGCAAATGCCTAACTTGTGCCAAAGTCAAAGCAGAACACCAGAAACCGTCAGGTTTGCTGGAACAACCGGAGATACCACAATGGAAGTGGGAACAAATAGCAATGGATTTTATTACCAAGCTACCCCGCACTTCCAGCGGACACGATTCGATTTGGGTCATCATTGATCGATTGACCAAGTCCGCACACTTCTTGCCAATCAGAGAGAATTACAAGATGGAGAAACTAGCAAGACTTTATGTCGATGAAATAGTAGTGCGGCACGGTGTGCCATTGTCTATCATTTCAGACCGGGACAGTCGATTTACTTCGCGGTTCTGGCAATCATAGCAACAATCTCTAGGGACATGTGTCAACTTGAGCACCACTTATCATCCACAAACGGATGGACAAAGTGAGCAAACAATTCAAACCCTAGAGGATATGTTGAGGACATGCATCCTAGACTTCGGTGGAAGTAGGGATAAACATTTACCACTCATTGAGTTCTCCTACAACAACAGCTACCACAGCAGCATTGGATGTGCTCCATTTGAAGCACTATATGGTAGAAAATGTCGGTCTCCAATTTGTTGAACCGAAGTGGGAGACAACAGAATCACTGGGCCTGAACTTATTCAGGAGACTACTGATAAGATAGCCCAGACACAACAGAGATTACAAGCAACACGTAGCCGCCAAAAGAGTTACGCAGACAAACGACGAAAGCCTTTGGAATTCGAAGTGGGAGACCGAGTCATGTTGAAAGTGTCCCCATGGAAAGGCGTAGTTCGTTTTGGGGCTAAAGGCAAACTAGCACCAAGGTATGTTGGACTGTTTGAGATAACTCAACGTATAGGTCCTGTGGCATACAGACTCAAACTCCCAGATGAACTCAGTGGAGTACATGATGTATTTCATGTATCAAATCTCAAGAGATGTCTCGCTGATAAATCATTGATCATACCGTTGGAAGAGATACAAGTGAATGAACAATTGCATTTCATTGAAGAACCTGTAGAGATCATGGAACGTGAAGTCAAAAGACTGAAACGAAGCCGTATCCCTATTGTAAATGTTCGTTGGAACTCCAAGCGTGGACCTGAATTTACCTGGGAACGCGAGGACAACATGAAGACAAAGTATCCCCACCTGTTCGAGAATTAGAGCCTGACATTGATGCTTAAATTTCGGGACGAAATTTCTTTAACAAGGGGAGACTGTGACATCCAGTACCTGATCGTCCGGCAAGTCCGTACGGTATGTGTACTTTCACTATTTATTGTGTGTAAATACATTATATGAACAGTGTTTGTGATAACATAATTCAAAATACAAGAAACAGTTGAACGTATTTATGTGAGAACTTAAATACTGTAAGTACAACACTCACGATAAACAATAGTTGTTTGTACTTAGGTGAAAACCTAAGTGCAGTTAAGACAACGAATCAAGAAAGACAACAGTGTACAAGTAAACAACAAGAACATGTTGGTTGCTATCTGATATCCATAGATGACAGGAATCAGATGGCCGATAAATCAGTACGAAAACAATGTGAAAACAGGATGTGTATTTGAGTCCGTTAGTGAGGAAATACAATTCAAAACATAATTTCAGTGTTGTTTCAGAATAACGAACTGACAGTGTGTTTGCGTGAGTGACGATTCACACAAACATATCTGTGAGTTTAACGTTCTGAAATAATGATTAGAATATTAAATTTAGAAATCCTTTAAATTACTTTTGAAAACATTTTCATAGGAAAAATTTATAAGTTGTTATATTTTAGTAAATACATAAGTTATTTTTATGAAAAGTATAAGTTAAACTTGTTAAACTTAAGTTAATCTTACTTAATTAACTCCAAGTCCCTCATTAGATTTTCGTTAGGACGTTGATCTGTGTGTATACCTTACATTAGATCGTTCAAATTTGAACAATCTAAGTTGGTCATACAATGGCATCAAACTACTAAGTGTTAAGTGTTGACTCATATAGTCAACTCATTCGTACTTAGTTTCTTTGACCCCAATGTTCTCCCTTAGTGCTTTAGTTCGTTTGACACTCTCAATGTACTTTGCTTATTTGTTTCCACAAAACCTTTGTATTTGATTTGCATCCATTCGGCTAACATACTAAGTTTTATCTAATTACCTATCCATGATCCTTAACCTTTTTATCAATCACAACCCATAGGTGATAGTCCCATTTGATGACTAAACTTGAATTGATATGTTTAAAATGATTTAGAAATATTGAATGTTGAAAACTATTAGATTTGATGATCCTAAAAAAGACTAACATTTCAAAATAGTCAACTTAGACCATTTTTTATGTTAAAAATTTTACTTTGTATTTCATTAAGCAACGTAGGTGTTTTAAGCCCAATTGATTACATGAAACACTTTTTTAAGCGTTATATTAGTTTAGAGAAGATTTTAGTTTGAAAAACTTAGTTTCGATGAATAACACAACCGGTTTAAATACTTAGAAATCCCAATGGCTCACAATCGACTAACCCATGTTCAACCCTTTCTAATGAACTCAATTCTTGTTGGTTTTGGTTGGTTCCAAGTTCTGGATACTTAGGAGACCTGAATTTAGCTAATATAGACAACCAACAGCAATATCGATGGTCATAAGTCCAGTAATATCGATGAGATAACAGCCCCTAACCTGCCAGCACTATGGGTTCAACGGTTTCACTTTGGGCAGCCCTTAGGCCATCAATACAGCCATCTACCCAGGTTCTAACCACTCCCTACCTTTCTAATCTTTAACTCCTGATGTTTCTTGAGTTCCTAGACAAAATCGGTGCAAATACTAAGTCGTTAGAGGGTCCAAAACCGACTAAAAACGTTGTTGTTCGTCGAAACAGTGACATCATCACAACAGCCCATTTTGAACTCCATTTTTGTCAATATCCAGCTCCAAATCGATTCCCAACTGTTCTAAACTTCAATATAGTGTGTTCCAAAGCTTCCTAACTCGTTTTGGTGCAAGATCCTAGGGTTTTACAGCTCAAAAATCGACTGAAATAGCCGCTGGTCGTTCAAGAACTTACCGAACAGGGGCAGCCACTAAATGAGCTCGTTTGAGCTCATTTTTGGTCCGTTTTTGGTGATTCAAAGCTCTATTTCTTCATCTATTCACGATATACATGTTTCTAGAGTCATTTTAGTGTTTATCCTAACTGATTTCAAGTGATAAAGACGATAGAAGCTTACCTTACCGGAATAGTGAAAACCCCTCTTTAGCCGTATGTTCTTTCTAAAACTGCAACCAACTCGGTCCGTTTCAACTCCGATCAGTTGTACTAATTTGTTCCTCTCGTTCTCACGGTCGTTTTGACTATTAGAACGTCGAATTTGGTGGAGAAATGAGAGAGATATGAAGGTTTGAAGGTGAGAAAGTGTAGCGAGAGGGAGTGACGGGTATGGAGGAGAGAGGAGGGCATTTTCTTAAGTGGAGGAAGGAAGGAAGAGAGAAGGAAACACAAGGCTTTTATAGTCTGGGTGTGTTCGGTCTCGCTCGGTTTCGGTTTCACGCATCGTTTTTCGTAGTTTTTCGTAACCTTACGTAACTTAATAAGATTGGAAATGCTGAAACTTCTTAAATTAGTAATTCTTAATAAATTAACTAAATATCTTTTATTTATTTTTAAAATTTCAGAAACGTTTATTTTTATTGTTTCATCGGATCGTATCGTTTTCGCGCGTATTCGTACGAATCGTCACCTGTTCGAATACGACGGCAACGTTACTTTCCAATATGGTTCTCTAATTATTAGATATCGTTCAGAATGTGAAACTTACAGATATATTCGTGCGAATCGTCACCTACACGAATACTCCATCAGCTTAATATTCATATAACGACATCTGTTAAGGTTTCAGTTTGGATTTCCTCACATATGTTTATACATAATAAGATCCTAACTAACATTCGTATATAGCATCCTGTCCTAGTATAACATGTTTAGACATATTAGTATTGTGTCTGTGTATGTTGTTTGGCAGTTTTGAGTTTCTGCACTGTTAACATCAGTTGTTTCATATAATATTAACACGGAAAATTACACGAAAACTTTCCGTACCAGTATCTACAGTACTTTCTTACTGTTCAGAACTACTGTTCCGGCACTGATTTTACGCAGGTTTTTAAAGAAAATATCCCCTACTTATATCAGTTTAAGCTCAAACAATTCATAAAAACTCATTTTAAAATGAACCTATAAAGGTTTGATGGGATAAAATAGGGTTTTAAGTTCATCCATCCAACTTCAATCACTCAAATGCTTAAATTTACATGTTCCTTAAGTTCCTAAGTGATTTTCGTGCACATCCTATAAGTTTTGAAGTGTTAGAAACTGATTTGTAGCTTACCTTGCCGGATCAATAGTACAAAACCCTTAATTTCCGTAGCTTCTCTCTAAAACTGAAACGAAATCAGCCCGTTTCAGCTCCAAACGTCCGTACTTCTGTGTTCTCCTCGTTTCCACGGTCGTTTTGACTACTAGATCATCGAATTTGGTGGACAACTGAGAGAGTTATGGTGGTTTGAAGTTGGGAAAGTGTAGAGAGAGAGAATTCCGAAAATGGAAGAGGAGAGAGAGAGAGAGAGAGAGAGAGAGAATTCTCCAAAATTGGGGGGAAGAAGAAGGAGTTTTGGGCTTTTATAGCCCGGGTGTTTTCGGTTTCATTCTGTTTCGGTTTAACACGTCGTTTTCGTAGTTTTCGTCGTTTTTCGTTATATTACGTAACTTAATAAAGGTAAAAAATTTTAAACTTTTTATAGTAATTCCTAATAAATTAATTAAATATATTTTATTTATTTATTTTTAACATAAACAAAACATTTATTTTTATTGTTTCAGCGGATCATATCGTTTTCGCGCGTATTCGTACGAATCGTCACCCGTTCGAAATACGACGACAACGTTACTTTCCAATATGGTTTTCTAATTATAAGACATCATTCAGAATGTTAAACTTACTATTATATTCGTGCGAATAGTCACCCACGCGAATACACCGTATGTTTAATGTTCAGTTAACGACATCCGTTATGGTTTTAGTTTGGATTTCCTCACGTACGTTTATACATAATAAGATCCTATCTAATATTCGTACATAGTATCCTGTCATAGTTAATGTTAAGCATATTAGTATTGTGTCTGCATGTGT